>PYHW01009260.1:2935482-2952447 GCA_013186435.1 Turdus rufiventris
ATCAAGGGGCTTTCAGGCAAAAATATGGGAATTAGGAATAACAGTTCTTTTCTAGGGAAATTAAAATAGAAATACAGTACTACAAAGATACAAACTCCAAACCCTGACAAAGGCAGACTACAACCTGACACCCCGTCAGGCAGGGTGTTGGTAGCAGTCCCATTCAATGGTGGTTGCAGTCCCCTTGCAGTGACAGATGTGATTCAGTTGGAGCAGTGCTCCTGTAGAAGGTGCAGTTTCCCCTTAAAGGTCCAGTTGTGATGTGGAGAAATCCCATTTTCCTCTGGAGTCCAGAGGAGAAAGCGGCTACCTTAGTGTCCCAAAACCTCTGTTTTCATTTTGGTAAGAAATGTTGGGCTGTTCCCCTAGCTGGAGCAACTTCCAATGGGATGCAGTAATTTTATCAGTCCCACAGTGGGACTCAATGGGCCATTAGCAGAAAATAACTCCATGGAAGAAGGATGGGTTGTGAAAAGATAAAGAACACTGCCCCGCCTGGTTTCAATGGATGGACCATTAGCAGAATATCTCCCCCAGAGATAAGGATCACTGCCCCTACCTTCAACAGATGGTGATAGAACAGATACCTTTTATCACACTCTGTATTGCAACGTGCGGCTTATATTCAGGTGCAGCTTATATATGGACAAAGAATGAAAAGTTGCTGACACCCAGAAGTGCAGCTTATACTCGGTGCGGCTTATAATTGTGAAATTACTGTACTCTTCATAAAAGAAATTCAAACCCTTTTGGATTGCAGTAGAAAAGCCAGCTATTATTCTTTGGAGTAATTAATTTGTGTTTTCATCTTGTCTGCCTTTTGAATAGAGAAAACTCAAGAGAATAATACAAGAATTTACATCTATTGTTTATTACGTTTTCTAGAAGACCATCAACATGAAAAATCTGGAAGTGCAATTAATAAACAGCTACTATACAAAACTGTTAAAGTACTGAAAAAAATGCAAACATGCTTAGATTTTCTAATTTCAATTTATTTGCATTGTAAATATCCCTAAGGCAAAATAAGGCTCAAGCTGGACAAATGACTTCTAAAAAGGGAGACCTAAAGGGTAAATCAGAATTAAGACAACACCAAAATCCCAGCTAACTAAAGCATTACATTTAAAACACCTATAGAATCTTCCTGAAATTGGATTAGGGCTCTTTTTACTTTCTTAATTCTCTAACCAGTTTGTCAAAATTACTTCCTCTTGCATTTCTTCTTTTGAGAAGCTCTAATCTGTACTGCACACTCAGAGAGCAACCAAGGTACACAAAAAGTGTCTCACTTTGGTAAAAAATAAAGCATTTACCTTTCCACTTCAGTCACAGTTGTTTCACTTGCATTTATTGGGCTGATAAGTATTGGAGCTGGTAGTACTGGTTCAGAAGTTTGTTCCATCATAGCAGATGCATCAAACTCTTTTGAGTCAGTTGGGATTTCCACCAATGTTAAAATGAATGTCTGTTCTTCCTCTGGACATGTATGATCATTGTTCGCTACTATAATTTTTTCAGGAAATAAATAACAAAAACTATTAATCAAACATGAAATTCTGCTGCTCTCTTCATGTCCTCCCTACATAGAGTACTGAAATTTTAGGCTAATTTCTCCATGGAAAAAGGCATTAGGCATTTTCTTGAGACAGTAAATTTCCTGTCTTCTCAGATGAGACACACATCATCATCTCCTGGTGCTTATTCACTGCAGAGGAATTCTGATTACCATTTAGAATGAGGAATATTAAAAATGCCTAGTAATGACAAAGGTTTTAAATGTGTGTTCTAGTATTAAAGAGCAATTTGCAGTTTAATTAAACTTATGTCATGGTGGTCAAATGGCCCTGTCTTTAACTGTAACTCTCAGGTATTGAGTTACTTTAAATGGCAGATATCTGCTGTTTTGAAGGTAAACACAGGATTTCCCCCCTCACTGCAGACTGGCAGAACAGGATCTGAGAAGCATAGTCTTGAATTTAAAAGATGAAAAATATAGATAATTTCATCAACAAATAGACATTAGCAGATAACTGCCAGCTGTTAGGATTTAAGGAAAAACATTTGTAAAGCTTTCAAAAGATGGAAAACAACAATGGTTCACCATTATTTTAGACAGCTCTCAATGAAAAGCTGTTTTCCAACCTCAACTTGCTTGGATTCTTCATCTAATTAAACATGGTTTAGGATGCCTCATCTCAAGATTCTTGCAATAATAGAGCATAGCAACAGACATCTAAGAAGTAGTATTAGCCTGATCTTTTACACAAGCTCATGAGTTACAGCTTTGGACTGCAGTTTCCATGTAAAGTGAGTATTCTGGGCTTCCAGCACTGTGATCATCCCATATGTTAGACAAGTAGTGGTTCCCAATCAGCCACTTCAATTTGTTCTAGGGAAGAGCTGACATCACCTCTGTAACTTTCATCACACTTGATCAGTTGGGCATTAATCTGTTGACTCAGTACAGCTAAAGAAGGAAGTTTGATAGTCTTACACTTCTTCTTTCCCTCCTGCTCCACACTTGCATAGTACAGCCCTCCTACTCACCCAACTCTGAGAACAGCATTCACTTGATAACTTCATGAGCAACTATAGCTCACAAAGTCAGTGGAAAACTATACAGTTTCTCTCCCTCTGTCATGTTCAGTTTTTGATGGGTGAGTCAGAGGTGCATAAAGGGCTCTAAAAACTGCTATACCTACCACAAAGTAAGCAGCAGAAGCTCACAACAGGGCAAAGAAAACAAGTTTCCCTTCCCCTGATAATTAAACTTAATGAAGGGTTATTCAAATACTTCCCAAGTCTAGTTTCTGTCAACAAAATGTAAAGACAAGAGGTTAGGGAGGGGACTGTCACTATGCTGTGGATCCTTATTTGTGTTAATGGAATAGACTGATTGATTAATCATATCATTTCATTAAAATGGAAAATTTAATTTTTTAAATTAAAACTTTAGGTTTTTAATTCATCTAATACGCAAATATGGGCTTTTGCTAACTTTGAATGCTAGCACATTATACCTGAAGTTTCTTCTGTGCTGCTTATGCAGTGTTGTCGAACATCCTGAGTACAAGCTTCATTCTAGAAACAATACAGTTGAAATAAAACAACTTAATAAATCTGGGAAATTACTCTAGGAAACAGGAAGAAACAAAGCATGTCAAATGCTGAAGAGCCAAAAAATTCAGTCACATCATCATTATTTCATTTCATTATTTCACTTTTCACATCTAGCTGTTCTAGGCTGAAGAGTATTAGCCTAACAAAGACAAGAAGCACTGGGGAACTATAAAATTTATGTGCAGCTTGCTGTCTGTATTGATGGTTTGCCAAAACAAATTCATACTTCCTACAGCACAGCTCTGTCAGAGATGAATCACATGATAAATTGTTCAGTGGCACTAAGAAAGCAGATTCCTACGACTCTTAACAAACCACTGAGTGCCAAAGAAAAACACCAAGCTCTACAGCTCATCTATCCCTTCCATTCTATGGCTTGTCCCTCTGCTAAAACCAGGAATAATCTACTGCAAACTGCCTTTTCTCATACTCTCTGCCAGGCTGGTTAAGAGCAGCATCATTCTTGCACATTGTCCTAATATGAAATCAGCCTTGACACAGCAACCTGCTGCACTTAGAAAACAAGCTTCTATGCATTAGCTGTTCCACTGTAACTATATGCTCACTGATCTCAGACAACACCAGAAACCCTGAGGGAACTGCAAGTTAATCTTTCTCTCATGAAGTTCTCATTTATACTAGAACACAGACACACAAACTACTACAAAGAAATGGATGTGAAAGATATATTGTTTGCCCATGACAACATACATGATGATGATAAAAATTATATAGATATATGTAAAAATAGGCAAAATTTGTGTATGTCATGTAATAATAGGAGTGCAAAGCTCTTAATTGCTTTTTTAAATAAATGAGAAAGAGTATAACAAAGGATGCAGTTTCTTTTAAACAAAGCAACTGAAAGCGACAATGAATATGCTCCATCCAAGCAGTAACATTTTTACTTCATTTCAATGTAAATAAATGTAACAGTAAGAGGTCACTCTGAATGGATACACGAATCCTAGGTAACTTCTTCCATCCAGACTTAAAAATTCCTCACAATTTTGCCAATGCATATCATTTATTACTGATAAGTAATACATTATTCTGTTTAGAAAACAGAGTTCGCAAAGATTGTTTGTCTGAAAGATTGTTTGGATACGGCCCTGTGAAAAAGCAAGTTTAATTTACCAGCTGAAGTACCAGGTCTTTAGAACTGATGAGTACATTTGCACTGAAAACCTCTTTCTTTACAGAATTTCAAAATCTGGGCACTTCTGGACTGTAATTAAGTTTTTGCTCTTTACCTGAGTAAAGTTCACTGTACATATATGATGCTCAAGAGGACACGGATTTTGCTCAGACAGTTCATCCACAGAACTTGGATTCGGACAATCTTCTAGTCCAAGGTATGATTTTTCAGGTTTGGGTGATGCAGTTAGATGTCTTAAATCTCCTGAATTTCCACAAGCATCTCTTACATGCTTTTCTGTTCTGCAAAGTATATATCCAGTTAATTTGAAACCAAGCTAAGATACCCTGTGTAAATGGTGAATTCAGTGCTACAATTTGAATCCTATGGAATCACAGGGAAACAAAGCACTTCTTTAAAAACTTCATCATTGTACTAAAGAGAATGCATAATCTTTGAACAAATCTACATTAAGAATTTGTACATCTGTAACTCTTCTAATAGAGACATTCTTCCTACTGAAAGTACAACCAAGCAGGAAGCCTTATAAGCTCATTAACATTTCTAAATGAATCAACTCTAACACTTCAGTGCAGTTCCATGAAAGACAGTCAAGCAGCAAGGTAATTGCTAAGTTCTGAAATACCAAACCAAAGTTAATGCTCTATCTACAAAAGCTGTAGCACAACATGCAAGGGAGAAAAACCTGAAGTCTGAACTGTACATAGACTATCTGTATAAACATACATAGTATCTGCAAGCACACTGTTTCCATTATAGTCGAATACACCTGAATTTCAGCTGCATATTTTAAGAGACAGTAGGAATAAAGTCAGTATTAAATGATGAGTCTTCCTACCTCTCAGTTTTGTCTGTTTGCTTGGTAAGTTCCATACTTCCAGTTGCAAAGTCATGAAGAACTGAAGAATCATCTGCAGCTGGTTTGATTGGTTCTGGTTCCACCTTCTGCATTTCTGCATTATCCCCCAGAGTTGCAGGATCTAAGTTTCATAAGAACAAAAATTTAAATAATTTCTTTTCAGTCTGCAGGTATATATACATATCTGTATTACTTTTAACATACAATGTTGTGTGTATACAGATACATATACATGAATGTGCACCTGTATACTTGTGTGTCTTATATAAATAAAGCACATACACATATCTCATCTTGCCTTTCCCATGGTATGAAGACAATTAAGAGTTCGAAGACTACCTTTTTTACAATTGCTAGAATAGAAAGCCAGTTCTTTCTATCTCCTCTTCTACTTTAAATGGAAGGAAAAGACAGCAATAATAGAAAAAAGTACACTGTATTAGACTGTATTTCTGTAATTAGCCATCCAGTAATTTAAGTGCTTCCCAGATAATTTAATACCTTCAGAAAAACACTGCTATTCCAATTTTATTTAATTTTACACTGAAAGGTATACTTGTGTATAAAACTATATCGCAAATGGGTACCCTGTGTCCCAGTGGCAATGTATCATCTATAAACATGAATGGAAAGTGAGGATTTTCAGTTTTGTTTCATTTCGTGAATAGATGTGACTCTACTGAATAACCATTTTCAGAGCCCCAAGATAAGAAACAGGTTTACCTGTTTGAATTTGCCCTAGTTGTTCCACAAGTACATTTGTGTTAAGTATCTCCTGCATTATGTCTTTATTGGACCTCAATACTGTAGAGGTTGGCTCAGGCTCCAGGTGTCTGCCTCCTATTATTCTCATACTATTCACCAGGGACAAAGAGCTACCACTGCAAGTAAAAGGAAAAATGTCATCAATAGAATCCTTGATTTTTTACAGATAGTGAAGAGAAGATATAAGAAATATGGGGCAGATCAGACAATGAAGATCTGAAATGCAGGCTGCAACTGGCAGAGAAGACAGAAAACTAACCATCAGGATAAAAAAAAAAAAAAAAAATCTGTGAATTGAAACAGACAGGTATGCTGCAAGTATGTTTCTAATATAAAGGATTTTTATAAAAAGAAAGAAAAATTGCAATGTTTAAATAACAGGAGAAGATCAGAAATCTAACACATATGACATGGTAGTAAGTTCTGGTTTAATAATATAATTAAACTGGATGCAAAATATATTATCTTGGATTATGATTTTTCAAATAATTTCATCATTTGTTCAAGCAATCAACAAGTTAAGTAATCTTTCAAATAATACATGATCACCTGCAGAAAAGAGTGTCATTAAGCTGTTTCGTAATCCACAAATGCAAAATTGTAAAGATCAATTGCTAAAAACCGTAATGATGGAAGATCAGCTGGTTTCCTGCCAATCCTTTGCTCTAGACCTTTGATCTACACCCCCACAGCAGCAGTGACACTTAAGCAATTTGCCTTGGTCTGACCTGCTGTAGAGAACTTTGCAAAACAAAGTTTAATAATTAACAGTGATCCAGTACATCGTTAGTTTGCCTATTTTTTCCCTCCCCCTTCCCAAGGTAAACTTGATTTAATGAGAGAAAAACTATCTGAGATACCCAAAATTACATACAAACACTTCATGGAAGTAGTAAGAAAGAGACAAGAGGAGTTTTTGCAGATTACATACTGAATTACATAAACTCAGAAACCATTACTTAAGCAAGACTACAGTAATTTCACGATTACAAGCCACACCATTTTGACTAAAATTTTGCTCCCACCCTGGAAATGCGGCTTACACTCAGGAGCGGCTAATATGTGGAAAATTTTCTGACATTTCCAACCCCGAAAGAGCCAAGCCGAGCACCTGCCAGTAAAACCCGGGTTTACGCGACTGTTACAAATTGGTTACTCTGTTTCGTGGCAGGTGGAGCTGGGCTCCATGCTGGCAGCGAGGGGGGGAGAGATGGGGGCTCCGTGCTGCCAAACCCGCGGCCTGGGGAGGGGGCTCCCATCCCCTCCTGCCGTCGCCACCGTGGGTGCCAGCAGGCTCCTGCACCCACCTGACGCTACTATGGCTGCCAGTGGCCTCTGTCCCCCCCTGCTACCGTGGGGCAGCACCGGGCTGGGGTGAGCGAGCCTGACAGCGGCCGGCCCCGAGTGGTCCCACCGAGCGGCAACACCGAGCTGGGCCACCTGACCCCGTTGGCAGTCCCAAACGGGTTGAGCCCTCACGGCCCAAGCCGAGCCAGTAAACCCCGCGATTCTGTTACTAACTGGCAACTTTGTTGTACACAGGTCCTTGCTGCAAACGACACAGCGGCTTATAATCAGGTGTGGCTTATGTATGAACAAAGAATGAAATGTTGCTGACACGCTGAGATGCGGCTTATAGTCATTGCGCCTTGTAATCGTGAAATTACTGTACTTGCAAATCAACAAAAATACCAGAAAGAACATAGTAAAAGTAAGCAGTGTCAGAGGATCTCTCTCATGAAAGAAAATGAAATAGTAATTTAACCTGGTATCAGTAGCATCCATCTCCGAATATTCTTCTACACATATTCTTGTGCCAGTGATTTGATGTTCTACATCGATGTTGTTTCCATCCTCAGAAAAAAGCAATTGCTTGATAGAGGTATCTGAAGCAAGCGAATACTGACTAGAAGTTCTATTTTCTTTGGAGTAGGTGTGAATTACAAGGCTATCAGCCATGTCCAAGTCCTCTTGAGCTGGTGACATATGTTTCTGTTCTGGTTATAACAATAAACAGAATGGGAAAACGTCACTTAAAACACTGAGGTTTGGCATGTATATAAAGCTATATAATTTCATGCCTCATTTTACAAAGTTTGTATTCTCTAAAGACACAATTCAAATCCCAGATAAATATAGTCCTAAGAGAACACTTGTTCTAGTAAGAACACAACAACTAACATTTAGCAAAATGCAGATAATAAATACTACATAAAAGCTATAAAAAACACAGGTAATTTCAGGTTGTAGCTATTAGGATGAAAAGGTTGTGCTTCACATTAAAGGTCTGAAAAGAACCCTGAAAGTTACAGTCATTTAAGCTTGATCCCTTTTTATTGTCCAGTTTATGTGCCCAGATCAATTCAAACATGTGCTTCCTAAAACAGGTCACAGAAACTTTGTAGCAGTGATACAGTTGGCCGTATTCAGTGAGGTGCCTGCCTCTTTCCAGCCAACCTGCACTGGCTGGACTCGCTATGTCTTACAATTCAATAAGACTAAAAGCATAAAAGATTCTTGACCTCCTGCTATGCAGCAGCATGTGGAAGAGCTTTGCAGCCACTCCTTAGCAAGCACGAGACCAAGGCTTTGTCCCATAAATCAGATCATACCTTCAGTGCTTGTTTTTAACTGGAAATTTGGATCACCCATTGCAAGTAAAGTCATAGCAGCTTCAGTGCTTCCATCGTTAATTCCTGTGAAGTTGTTCACATACATCAGAAATCACAAGCACATTAATCAGAAATCCAGTTACCCATACTCAAAAAGTATTTGACACTACCACCAATACAGTGAAGTACATATTTTTTTTAATTGACCTTATTTATGGATCAAAATGCTTGTAGACAAGCAGCCATTCTCATCTAGCAAATTCAAACTACTGTTAGAACACTGCATAGCAATGTGACTGCCTTTAATGGGTATACTAGATACAGGTGGCAAGATGTTGGCAGCAGAGGCCTGCCCTGGACACAGGCAGTTCCAGATCACCCACTGCAGGACACAGCTGAGTCTATCAGCCAACATAGTGGTACCTTGGAAACATACTTTAAGAAAAGGAGAAATGTATATATTGGTAGCAAGTTCACAGGAAATATGTGAGCAAAATTGTATCGTATCTACCTTTGTCCACTTCTGGATTCTCATGTATGACTGTTTCCTTAAATACAAAGAAAAACAATATCAAAATTCTATATAAAATTACTCCGTAACTTTTATTTAATGCTTACACACAAATTCTGTGCCCACAAGTTACTGATTTTAAGGCTAAAAAAATATCTACTAACAGAGTTTTCCCATAGCCGTGCCTCACATCTGTGTGGGACAGGTAGCAGTCTAATAAGCTACACAGTCATATTCAGACATGGCAACAAGAGACAACTGAAATACCTTTGTATGACCAATGAAACAAACAAAAGACATTCTTACAGCTATTGAGGTGCTTATTTTTTCTTCCCTCTGTACTGGCTGAATAGAAGCACATGAAAGAATTTCAGCATCAGTAGCCATCTGCACATCTGAGATATTCACAGGAATTTCCAGCTGTAAAAGTAATTTTACAGTATTTCAGTTCATCAGATGCAAAAGAAAATCTGTCAAATGCAAATTTTTATAAACCTCACTTATTTAACAGATGTTCAACATCTAGAGGGATCCTTTGCAAAAATCATACCTTCCAATTTGAGAAGGAAGCTGTGGTATGAACAGAAGGCAGAACAAGTACTTTTACCTGCAGCTAAGTGGAAGCATCACACCTAAGGCCTTGTTTCTAGTCACTCATTTTCTCACCAAATTAAGTTATGCAGCAGCTGAGATCTTTTATAGTGACTGTTTACCTCAAACGGGTTTTCTTAGTTTTACTCTTTTTTCTGCTTTCTAAGTCTTCAGGATGGAAAAACAGTTCAGACTTATTTCCAAAGCAAGATACGGAATAGAATATGCAGATACATAGAAACACACCCACTTGCCATTTTACCTTTTTTTTTCTTCTTCAGCACAGTATTTTCACTGAGAACTTCAGATATTTGACATTTTCAGAAATGAGGACTTGAAATTTGACAGAAAATGTATGATATTTCCAGGGAAGCTCTCACAGAAAACACTGCTCAGTCGGGGCTGATCTCAAAGGTGTACACTTTACAAGTGCAACTTGTAATGTTTTGACTGACCTATTTGAATTTTAGAACAGCTGGTCCTCAGATATCTAACCACATCCCTCACTAGTACTCATGTCTCGTAAGTGTTAGACTAGGCAACTTGATTATAATCCCCACACATAATAGTCCACATCTCTAAAATCAAAGATTCAACAAAAGTTTCCATGCAGCATCTTTGCTGCCCATTATTGTTCTAGAGATCCCTTGGCGTTTTGACTGAGCTTTATTCTGCTGTTTCAGAAGGAAACAGTGTGATTAATCCTGGAGACAATAAGAAGCAGAATTTCAATGAGCAAAGAGAGGAAGAGGACTAGCAGTAACAGTAAGCAACAAAGTATTCAAAAGCAAAAAGCACTGAAGAGAATGGTAAGTAACAATCACAGGGAAAAAAAATAGAAAAATGTCTTGTACTGGATAATAGAAGACTTAGGCATGATACAAATTGTATGAAATAAAAGGTAAAGATTGTACTGGGCATGGCTGGGATAAAGTTAATCTTCTTCATACCAGCCCACATAGTCTTTCGGATTCATAACTACAATAGTGTTGGTAACACACCAGTGTTTTTGCAATTCCTGCACAGTGTTAAAACTTTTTTCCTATTCTTTTACCCAGCAAGAAAGCCAGGGGTAAGCGAGAGGTCAGGAGAGCACACAGCTAGGACAGCTGACCCAAACTGATCAATGGGGAATTCTGTATCATACGATAACACGCTCAGCAAGAAAAGCTCAGGGAAAGGAGAAGAGGAGGTATTTGTTTTCCAAAGTTACTCTTACAGAGACTGAGGCCTGATTTCCTGAAGTAACCTGACAATATAAAGTAGTCAAAAATTCCTTATTTTGCTTTTCATTTACATGCAGCTTTTCCTTCATGTATGTAGCTGTCTTTATATCAATAGAAAAATCTTCTTCCCCCCTTCTAACTTCTCCTTGTCCTACAGGAAAAGGGAGTGAGCAAACAGATGTGTATCTGGCTGCTGGTTGGGTCAGCCTACCTGAAGTTTAAAAAGTTTCATGGCAAGGGGGACATGACGTACAGAAACATTTTCCTCATACCCTCATTTCCTAGCATTCAAACATGAAATTGAAGTGCTCCATTTGATCCATCTTGGACCTCAAAACACATGGATAAGCATTGAGTCTGGACCTTTATTCAATCCCAGTAAACAAACTGTAAACATAATTACATAACTAGATTTTAGGCTGATGTAGTATTAAGTTCAAAACCAAGTGTATGTGCCAAGTACCATCCCTACAACTCTCAACACCATTCTTAACTTGAGTTTGGATAAAACCCAAATACTCAGAGATACAATTAGAATAAAATCTTTTTAAACAATCAGAACAAGGTTACATATGTAGAACCCAGCTACACAATACCTCCTCCATGGTTTCTTGTATCTGCACAGGAATTGGTTTTGGAGATCGAAGACCTATAGGAACAAACACTGGAGCCTTGTTTACTTCCTCTGATGCAAAGCATTCAACTTCATCATCAAGCTCAAAGTCATCTGCCTCCTCATCCTCCTCCTCTTCAGAAGCCCGGAGGGTAACAAAGGTTATCTTTGAACTTCTGCGTTCCTTCCCAGATTTTCTTCTCTGTGTAGTTTTCAAACTTTTGTCTCTGGTAACATGCAGTTTAGTTTCTTGCCTTTGACTCCCCTTCTGACTAAAATCAGCCTCACATTCAGAGGTAGAAGTAGCAGTTTTTGGCTCCAACACACGTTCTGGCAGTGCTGTCTGTTTTGATGATCTCCTGAACTGCCTTCTAAAGTACAGAACAAAAAAAAAAAAATCCAAGACCTTCCAAAGATAGGGATACTACAAATCAAAATAAACTCAATTAAAAAAAGTTATCATTGTGACCAACAGTGCAAACTACTTACTTCTTAATGTAATAGTGACAAATAAGCATTTATTCAGAAATTTAATTTATTCCTGTGTACAGATGGTACTGACTGCAAATGTTTCAGAATGCTATAAATCTTCACAATTAAACTTGCAAGATACACAATTCCTTGATTAGAAAAGTATGAAATAATTTTAATTTTGAGAGATGTGGAAGTCACACGCTTAAGTAATGCGAACAATTCCAGCTAAAGCTACACTAGAAGCCCCAAACTCTGATAGTTTAATTGATCAGACAACTGTTTACAAACTGAAACTGTTAGATGGTAGCTACTTATCTGCTTTGGTTTCTCAGACAGCAATCTCTTCAATAATCAGTTACCTACAGTTTCCTTCCTCAAAATTGGGCACAACCACTTTGAGTATCAAAAGTAATGATAAACTTCATCAGAGCATCAAAGGACACTTTTAGCACAAAATTTCTCTTTAGGTTAATCCCACAATCCCTGTGCCCCCAAATATAGATATTCTCAAGTCCTCCCCAAAAAATCAGGAATTTCTTTTGAAACCATGGGATGGATTGGTGAGAGTGCTGGCTGTGTTCATTTTATGAGCATACAGGCAGAGTAAGAGATGAAGGAGTATCTGCACACATCCGCTAAGTTCAGATGGAAGACACAAAAACTGACATGCTGCATGCATTCACATAACACACATGGTAGAACTATGGCCAATAATTATCAATCAACTGAGTTTGGTTTATAAAGCAAAACAGTTGTTTTACCTTGGGAGATTGTCCGAATGCTTTTCCTGTGAGGTAGAAAGATGAGAATCACTGTCTTGTTCTACCCGACTCTCACTCTCGGATGATATTCCTGGAGACTGGAGTGTAATGTCCTCCCTGACTCTCTTATGAGACGTTTCTTCAACATTCTCTGCAATATTGTGTTTCCTTGTAGCTTCTGAGAAGGATCCAGCTTCCACTGTACTGGAGTTTTGCTGAACAGAGGAGATAATTATTACCATATTAAGTGCCAAACATTTGCAACTGGTTTTGGTGACTTAACTCAGTTTGAGGATCTTGAGAACATGCTCAGTTGTCATCCCTGATAACTTAGGCTACTCTTCCTCATTGTCTTTAATTTTGGACTCTTAGCAGAGCTGTCACTAACTGGTATTATCTCTGATGTTTGAATTCCAAGTGCTGCTGGTAGTTAACAGACCAAGATCATGCTCAATTTATCAAGAGCAACAACTCTTTAGAAGCTGAAAAGATGAATAATTTTCTAAAATTACGTATTAATTTAAAGAACAATTTGCAGGTATGAATTTTTTTTTTTTTTGCCATGGGAACAAGGTAGGAAGAAAAAACGATCATACTTTATATAAAGTATTTAAATATTATTCAACATATACACAGACAAACATCAGCAACCACAGCTCTGTCAACTATGGCTACTTGGCTAAAATAATACATTAACTAGAAGGTTTTAATCATCCATATGGAAAATAGGGACCACCAGATAAACTTTACTCAGTTTTCACAGCATTAGACGGAGATGGAACTAATTTGGGATAAGTTAGGCCTGCTGAGCAAATTTAAGAAGGTCTGAACTTTGTTCACACTCATTTTAATTTCTAAGTATACTAACGCAGATTTTAGGTAGTATCTGAGGTTAGTTAAATGCCTTATTTTCCATTTTCCAATGAATAACAAACTGTAAATTATTTTTTAACAATGTTAGCATGCAATTATTGTAAAGCAAATTTCTGGTCATATAAACCATAGAACTTGAGACAACAGTGTATATTAAGTATTTCCACAGTATTTAAATTATAAGGCCATTTATTCAACATAGTTTCCAATAGTGAATTTTGAAAAAGTCAAATAATCACATTTCCATTCATATACTGGATTTCTGTGCCAGCTATCTTCCTAAGAACTTTGTCAAAACGACTGAGGTATAACTGGCTCAAAATACATGATCAGCACTTACCCCTGATACACAGGGTAATAACACCAAAAACTCTTCATCATTTCTCTCAGTGTTGTCCTCTTCTCTGTTTTCACACTCTTCAGGATAATCTCTTTTCCTAGTAAGTCTCGTTAGGTCTGGCCTTGGGCTCCAATGGGGTTCCCTTGCACTCTGTCCACTTTCTTCTCCAGAACATAATTTATCTTTGGACCTACAAAAATACATTTCAAGTTTCACTTCTGAAGAACTACAAAGTACACTCTATAAGCTTGGCTCACGATCAGATATTTAGTATTCTAGCTAAAAATGAACTTGTGTTTTTATTTTTATTTGCTTAGTTGGCTACATGGAAAAAAAACCATAAAGGAAGAAAAAACCACTGCATAAAGGAGTTAATTCATCTGCAGCAGTGGACCTTCCTGATTACTTTTGGGAAAGATTTTTTGGAAGGAAAACAACATTAAGTCAGAGAGACCGGAAAGTGTCAGCTATACCAACACAGGTCCTCAAAATTAAGCATCCATACGAATATTATAATCACTAGTTCAAGGACACAAGGTTCTACTGATTTCGAAAAGGATACAATTCTTCTGTCTGTTCAAACACATTCAGATCAGTAAGGCAGAAATTCTGGCCTTCTAAACTCATGATTTGATAAAAAGGGACTAAGAGTAATCCAGAAGAATACAATCCAGTCAGCCTCATCTTAGTCCACTGGAAAGTGATGGAACAACTAAACTACTTCCAGACACATGAAAGTTTGAGTATTCAGGATGGATTCATACTGGGGAAGTTTGCTTAATCAACTTAATCATCTTTCAATGAAATGACTGGCTTGATAAATGAAGGGACAGGAGTGAATAGTGTCTCCCTGAACTCCAGTAAGGCTTACAATAGTTTCGAACACTGTGTCTTCTAACATGCTGATAAGGGAGCTGATGAAGTATGGACTGAAAGCACACTAAAAACTGACTGAGTTGTCAGGTTCTGAGGTTTGCGATCAGTCACACAAACTCCAGTTGGAGATCAACAACCAACAGTGTGCATCATGGGTGAATACTATCTTGACCCCTGATCAGTATCTCCACAAAAATCTAGATACTGGAGCAGGGCATAACCTCAGCAAGTTTACAGATAGCAATTCCTTCTACATCTGCCTAAGAGAACCTCCAGAAGGACCTGCAGAGGTTGGAGAAATGGGCTGACAGGAACCTCAGGAAGTTCAGCAAGGGGACATGCCAAGACCTGCCCCAGGGGAGATACAACCCAAGGCATCAGTGCATGCTGAAAACCACCCAGGATGGAAAGCAGCTTTGCAGAAAAGAACACAGCTGTCCTGGTGGCCTCTGAGTTGAGCATGAACCACGAAGGTGCTGGGGCTGAGCAAACAGCTAACAGTGACCTGGGCTGCAGCAGGAGAAGTGTTGCCAGCAGGCCAAGGGAGGTAATCCTTACCCCTTGTTCAGCACTGATGAAGCCACACCTGGAGGCCTGACCAGTTCTAGGCTCCCTGGTAGGAGACACCACCTGGGCACACTGGAGACAGCCCCTCAAACGGTCACACAGATGGTAAAGGGCTGGAAGCATCTCTCCTAGGACAAAAAGCTGAAGGAGCAGGAGCTATTCAACCTATTTAACCTGGAGAGAAGGCTCAGGGGGATCTCCTCAACAGTTCCACAAAAACCGAAGGGAAGGGTGCAAACAGGACAGAGCCAGGCTCTTTCCAGGGGTGCCCAGTGACAGGACAGGAGGCAATGGGCAAACAGTGCAAGACAGGTTCCTTCTGAGCACCAGGAAATCCTGTTTCACTGTGAGGGTTACCAAGCACTGGCACAGGCTGCCCAAAGAGACTGTGGAGTCTCCATCCTTGGCAAGATTCAGAAGCTGTCTGGACACAGTGTTGGGCAACCAGCTACAGGTGCCTTGATTGCGGAGCTGGACCAGAAGACTTCTAGGAGATCCTTCCACCCTCAACCATCCTGTGAGTCTGTGAAAGACCATCATCATAGAAGACATGAAGACTGTCAAGTAAGGCCCTTGTCTTGTTATCACAAAGGCTCTGGGACATGATTAAATATAATTTATGGAAGAGATTTCAGAGAGTTTTCAAGTTTCAGAGACAGATACAAAACAGAAGTTAATTGCAGAAAACAGCACAATTGTAAAATAAATTGATTTGGAGCTGCTCTGTGTAAGTTAAGACTGAGCAAAAGGTAGCTTATAATATAACCCAGAGCTATTGCATATAAGTGGCACTATCTGCCTCACACTGCACATGTATTGTAAGCATCATTACAGGAAGTTCTCCTACCAGAAAGAAAAATTGAAGAGACTCAGAATATATCTTACAGAAACATAAAATGAGCTTGAAGTTTTCTTGCCACTTCTCAATTATAAGACCATTCAAATGGCACCGCTCTGTCTTTGGTCCACATTCATGGTACACTGTACCCCAAGAATTTATTAGTGAGAAATTCAGACACTAAACCCTGATTACTTGCTTCTGCTTTCACCCATAAAGTACATTCTGAAGAGGAAAACATCCTTTCAAAAAAATCCCCTAATCCTGTTAAAAACTCTTATAGGACTTAAGAATGCCACCTAGTGACTTTCACAGCACACAGTAGATAGCAGCTAATACAACTCAGAGGCTGTGGTTCCAAAAGCGAGTGCTCTATGAAAACAACAGGACAAATGCACAAAATTTTAAAAGTACAGTAATTTCACGACCATAAGGTGCACCGGACTATAAGGCGCACCCCCTGCGAGTCGGCAAAATTTGCAACATTGTAGATCAGATAAGGCGCACCGGTCTATAGGGCGCACTTTTTTTTGCAGGGAGGATCCGTGCCATGTGCAACAAAGTCACGAAGTAGTAACGCCTCCTTGCCCGCGCTGTTCCCGGCGCTTGGGGCTGCCCCCCGCCTCTCTGCCAGCGCTGTTCCAGCCCCCTGCCTCTCTGCCAGCGCTGCTCCAGCCCTCCACCTCTCTGCCAGCGCTGCTCCAGCCCGCCCCATCTCTGCCAGCGCTGCTCCAGCCCGCCCCATCTCTGCTAGCGCTGCTCCAGCCCGCCCCATCT
>PYHW01009260.1:2953985-2966346 GCA_013186435.1 Turdus rufiventris
GGTGCACCCGTCTATAAGGCGCACTTCCGGGTTCGGGAGAAAATTTTAGTCAAAAGGGTGCGCCTTATAGTCGTGAAATTACTGTACTGTTGCAGCTTAACCCCAGCTGACAGGTAAGTGCCATGTAGTCAGTCAGTCCCCAAGCTCCAGGGAGAAGAAGAATTGGAAAGAAAAGGTAAACCTTGTAGGTTTTAATAAGAACAGCTTAATAATCAAAACAAAGTAAAATATAAAATAATGGAAAGGAGATAAACTAATGGGAATGAAACGCAAGGGAAACAAGTGATGCACAACTGCTCACTGCTTGCTGACTGATGCCTAGCCTGTCCTCAAGATGCTGTCCCCAGTAGCCCCTGGCCAGGTCCCCCCAGTTTACAGACTGAGCATGATGTTCTATGATATGGAATATCTTTTTGGCCAGTTCAGATCAGCTGTCCTGGCTGCTGATCTGCTTGTGCACCTGCTCACTGGCAGACCATGAGACACTGTAAAGTCGTCAACGCAGGATAAGCACTGCTCAACAATAACTAAAATGTCAGTGTGTTATCAATGCTATTCTCATATTGAATCCAAAATGCAGCACTGTACCAGCTACTAAGAAGAAAATAAACTCTACCCCAGCAGAAATCAAAATGAGAGGTTTTTTACCTTGTCAACAGGTAACTTTACCTTTCTGTGATATCCTGAATGCTTCCTATAGCATCTGTAGATAGACACTCTTCTTGTTCTTTCTTGCTGCTGCAACTTGGTGATTCTTTAGAAGAACAAAGCATTCCTGGTGTTATGCTTCCTGAATTTATGTTTAGATTGTCATTCTCAGCCAAATTTCCCACAAGCAACAATGCCTCCACGTCATCCTTTGATTTAAGAAAAAAACCCCAACATTAGCACATAATATATCACCTGTAAAATAAAGTATAGCAAATCATGATCAAGTTGTTAAACTGAGACAAAACGTCATTAAAAAACTTCCAAGTAGTTTATGGCACCATCACTGTTCTTTGTTCCACCAGGAAGGCATTTAGTAATACAAACAGATACTATAACCAATATAGTCCTTCATGACAAGCCCCCAAGGAGCTCAGGAGAAACCCAGCAATAAAAATACAGCATGTAGGTAACTATTCATGCGTCATCAATATGACTGAAATATCAAAGTTCAAGTGAACTTTATATGTCTTATCAATGTGTCACAGGATTTTGGAAAACCCAATCTCTATACTAGATTGCAAATATTGAAAAACAATTCCTACTAGGGCGTTTACAACACCTCATTTAGATGTCTTAAAAACACCTAGTGTGGAGCTGAGCATCAGAAAGTGTAGTCATAAAAAATGAAGAGAATCTCACTTTTGAGAAGAGAGGCTTTTCAGATTCCTCTGCCACAGGTAGATTCCCTCCTTGATTCATTTTTTCTTCATCTGGGGCAGCGAGTTTCTGTACTACTGGAGATTCTTTTTTACTGTTTGCTGTTTCTAGTTTTGGTCTAATTCTTGGAGACTCAATCCCTAAGAAGTGTCCTGGTTTCAGAGCACTCAGCTTGCCTTCTTGGGAGGTAAATTTTTCAGTACTGGTGAATTTAAAGCAAACAAACAAAAGCAGAAAAAACACACTTGACTTTAGCTGGGAAAGAAAAAAAGCACTCCTGCACTTAAGTTTTGAATCAATACTTACACAAGAAACTAAGACTGCTTTGCTTAAGATAGATAAAATGCTATTTTCAAATATATTTCTCATTTATGGTTAACTTTAGAGCAGAAACAACAAAATTTCAAGGCATTTTTAACATAAAAAAAAAGTTGTGCTGCTATACCAACATCAAAGTATCAGCAGTCTAACACACACTGAAGATCTTATTTTAACAACAGTGGCAGTAAAACAGAAGAGCACATGTACGAATCAATGAAAGTCAAGCCTCTGACATTTCTCAAAATTTATATGTTACATAGCTTACATGTGTGACTGCTACTTAAACAAATGCAGATCCGGTAATAAAAAACCTTGGTCAAGAAGAGCTATGAGCTCATACAGATCAAGTATGAACCAGATAAACAATGACAAGGAGTACAGCTAAAAAAACGTGCTCTGAAAACACTGGAAGAAGCTGTTTGTAGGCACTGAAAATGAAATACTGTAGAAAGGCAAAAAACAAGGAACAGAAGAATTGACAATTGCAAAGGTGTCTCATTACGCACAGACATAAGCTTTTCAAATCCAATTCTCATAAACTCAAACCTTACCTGCTTTGTTCAGACAATAAGGCTTCAGAAATAGAGAGCACTTGAGGCATCTCTTGCTGCTCCCATTCCTCTTTGCTCAGTACATCTGCTTGACACAATACAACTTCATTTTCACCCTTTAATTTAGAGTAAAAGAAGCATGAAGAAAAATAGAAGTATGTAAGCTTTTAAAACAGACATATATTTTATATATAAAAATAGAAACAATGCTATTTTCCCAATTGGAATAAAGGTAAGAATCATGCTATCCTAATCCAAGTTATATGCAAAAAGGAACAGAAGTCTTCATACTCCTGGGATACACAGAGTTAAACTCTTAAATACTATGTGCACCCAAGCATTATGGGAAACACTTGTCTAGTTAGTACAATCAATTCCCTAATACATGAAGCACTGTGGAAACAAGATACTTCAGCAAATGGAAAGCCTTTGAAAACTGGACACTGCAGTGGGCAGCACAGACACAACCAAGGCACAATAACACAGCCTCAAGATCCAGAAAGCCTAATAAGCTTTATGTCTCTGTATTTGCCACACCAGTTTCACAAAGGAGCCACTCAAACAAATCTTTCACAACTTCAGGCCTGGGACAGCTTGATTAGCAAAGAGGAGCATCAGACCTGCTCTGGTTCTACAGATTTTCCCAGTACAGAGCAGATGCATGTGCAGGCCAGAGGTCTAGAGCAGTCAAAGCTGAACCACAAGCAACTATCTCAGCTAGGAGTGAGCCAACTGTGGCACTGAAGGGAGATGGGAGATGAGAGATGAACACAGGACACAAGTACTTCTCACAGGCTCAAGAACCAAACCAGCTATAACCAAACATCATCCAAAACAGTCACTCTTGCAAGGTTTAGCTGTATTCCAAACCTAAGGCAAGTCAACACAGATACCACTATGATACGATTCATGTGCAACCCACAAAACAGAGAACACATCACACTGTAAATGGCTTTCGAGGATATCCACATCTTTTACAGTCCCTAATACAGTGTCTATGGGGATACACAGTAACAGTTACTCCTATGAAATAGAGAACTATCAGGTACTGTATTGATGAAGCCAGTTAAAGCTTATCAAATTCAAAACGCCTCTTTTTTCATAAAAATAGGTGCCCCTACCTTCACTTGAGACATTATACTAGATTGCTCAACATAGTTTTGATTCATCCAAACAGGAAAAATTAAATGAGAAAAAAAACGCTAATTTTTATGCATTTTTATCATAGAGTTTGTATAAATGTGCATAATTTTTTCCTATCATGCAATCCAATCAAAAGCAGATTATTTGTAAAAAAAAATGAAGTAATACTTCAAGTTGTAGACCTTACTGATTTCATACCTGCAACACCTCAGCTTACCAGGGTTGGGGATTTTTTCATTTAATATACTGTCTCATCTTCAGGCAACGCAATTTCAATGTTTTCATTTAACTTCATAAAAGTGAACATGCACTTCAAACCAACTTTGAAGGCAAAGCTTACTCTTAGTAAGGCTTACCATGACAGTATTGTCAAACTCATCTTTTTGCTTGGCTTCAGGCTTTTTCTTTCTCTCATTTTCTGATGTTTCTAACTCCTTCTTTCCAACAGTGCTTACCAAGTTTGGCTTGTACCTCTTGTTCCATGCTGGTTGGACGGGTGGAAGAGGTGCGTGCTGACATTGTTCTTGAGTGCTGTTTTAGTCAACGATGCAAAATTAAGACAGCAAAAATAATCCGAAACTTAGTACAAATGCATATAACAAATATAAACACCTGTCCATTAGTATCACATGCAAAACCACTGAGTTTTAAGAAAAATCTTGTGAACTAGAAGTTCAGCTGAGTTTAAATTACAAATGACAACTTGTTCCAGCAAAAATTTCAAAGAAGTGGTCTTCCAAATACTTCTAATAACAGAATTAACTAACTCACTGAAGGTATTAACTTAATGACTATTTGTTGCTATAAAAACAAAGCAATTTTTGTATGGTTTCTTTGGTAAGCAAACTAATATTTCCCTGCTTAGGTGGAATACATCCAGGCCTTCAGATGATGAAACAGTTATAAACTAAATGCTCATTAATGTCATGCTCACCACAGAAGCTACTGAAATTGTAGTGTCACTAGTGTTAAACTATGAGAATGGAAATTTTGTGCTGTATTTCCATTAGGCTATGTTTGCCAGACGGCACAATGATTTCCTTGTAAAATTCTTTCATTGTTACAGTCAAGAATAAAAAATAGCTAAGCCTTACCCTGCAATAGTTGTAGAAATGCCATCTTCGCTAACTTCAAGGTGACAGAATTCCAGCTCACCATCCTCTGATCTTGAAAATGTTTTTGGGGACTTACAACTTGGCCTCTCAGGAACCTCCTGAGAGCAAAGTGACTTCTCCTTTCCCAAGGATTCTAGTGGGTTTAAGACCTCACATTTTCCTGCTTTCTGAAAAATGTAAACACAAGAACAGAAAAAGTTGCAATAACTAAATCAAAAGGAGTCTTTATGATGTCTATGAAGTCTGGCACTTATCACTCTTTGAAAAAGTCAGAGAGTTTTTTGCACTCTCCTAAAAAACTCCTCTGAAACTGTTCACTAATAATCCTCTAGTATTTCCAGGACAAATATACAGTTTTTTATTTAAGACAAAGTAACTTGAAATCTATATTTCCTCTGTGCCATCTTCCATTAATATTTTTTTCTTTCTTCCCTCTCAACTCTATAATGCCACCATGAGTCAGAAAGACATCTAGACACATAACAAGAGATTCAGTCATCTTTTTCTCCTCAGATACGACCAAATGAAAAGTACAGAAGTTTTAATGCAGAAAATTTTGAAAAGAGTGTTTAGAAAAGTTAACTTTGTATTTTTAAAATCACTATTTCATTTCACAAAACCAAAAGCTCAAATGTAACTAAAGGAAAAAACCAAAAGCCTTACATCTGTGTCAGGAGGGATGCTACATTCACTATCACACTTTGTCAAACTTTGTTCTTTGTTGGTATCTTTCTGTGATGCATCTTTACTATTTACATCCAAAACTTCCTTTCTACTAGCTGCTCTTAAATTTGGCTTTGGTCTCTGGAATCGTGTCCTCGGTAGCCGAGTTGATGATACAACAGTTTTCTCCTCTTCCTTCTGAGGATGAGATTCCCTACAAAAACAAGTAAAAAGAACTATCAAAGCCATGGGACAACATGGCATACTTGTATACAGCTCTCAGAGCAATAAAAACATTAGTGACATGAAAAAGATCCAACAAAAACACAGTGATCATCATCAAAAGCCTGTATCTTATAAGTAGGTAAGCAATGGTAAGCTAACTGCCACTTCCACTTGAGACCTGAAAGATAATTTGAGACATTTTAACATGATATAGACATCTGACAAATACACTCCTCTAATCATGTTTAGAGCAACCCAGAAGACTTACAGAATACATGTGGTTGACTATATTTTTAAAATAGGAAACCAGATTCTGTACTAAAGAATCTATATAAACACACTGGGATGCAGTGTGGAGACCAACATGGAGAAGACAATCACAGGGACTGAGCATTAGAAAGCTGCATTTTTTAAAAAATTAGGCAAATAGCCTAAAGATCAAATATCCAACAGCACGTAAATTTAACGCTTTCAAGCTTTTGGGGTTTTGTTAGTTAAAGTCTAGTATTGTCTTGATTAAATATATCTTTATATATGTAAAAGTTGTTTGTAATGCTGGAGTTGAATGTAAAATGGTATGATACCCAGAGATTCCAATAGCTTTTAAACATCCTTTCTCTCCACTTAAATAAAATAACCTTACCCTGTATTGGAATTTGAAATCTGTTTCAAGGCATCTGACAATCCCTGTTCACTTTCATAGCTTTCTGCTTCTAAGGACTTTTCTTGGAAAGACTGTCTTGAATATACCGAGTTCATCTCAGAATCTGTAGAAACATCTTCTAACGTCACACTGGATGGCTGAGTGTTTTCATGAACTGTTAAATCCTAAAACAAATAAAAGTTCCACTCTGCTAAGAAGAAATATTTGCTCAATCTCTCTTCTAGGAGAGCAGAAAAAAAATGAGAAAGTTTTAATATTTTCTACAGAAACACTAAGAGTTCTCTTGCTTCTTGTGCATCTAACACCAGTGTCTACTATAAAAGAAAAAAATTATCTTTCTTTAGAATTTCTGTTTTAAGTGGTTAATCTGAGACATTTTTTCTTTGCATTTCTCTTTTCAGCTCTCGTATCACAATACAACAAAGTGAGACATACTTCATTTCCACATAAGCTGGTTTTGACTAGGGTAGAGTTAGCTTTTTCCACAGTGTCAAGTATAGGGCTGTGTTTTGGGTTAATGCTGCACACAGGGATGATAATGGATGTTTTAATTATTGCTGAGCAGGGCTTACATAGAGCCAAGGCCTTTTCTGCTTTTCATACTGCCAAGTTGGAGAGGAAGTTGTGGGGGGCATGGAAGGATGGGAGGGGACACAGTCAGGACAGGTGACCTCAACTGACCAAAGAGATATTCCATGTTCTGCTGACATGTATCTCAGTATACAAAGTTGGGGGGAATGGCTTCTGTCTTCCCAAGTAACCATTATGTGTCTCCATCCTGGAGATGGCTGAACACCTGCCTATTCATGGTAAGTAGTAGAAGAGTTCCTGATTATGCTCAACACATGAATGGAGCTTCTGCTTTCCCTATTAAACCTAACATGCAGCACACGGGAGTTTCTCTCAGCCCCTGTTTTACCCTCCCAGTTCTGCTGGTAGTGGGGCAGCGAGCAAGCAACAAGCTGGTACTTGCTTGTTGACTGGGGTTAAACCTGACACTATGGAAAACAGAACCCAAGTGCAAAAATGAGGAAATGTTATGACAATTTAGTTTATTTTGAAATAATAAACAAAGCATGCAAAGCCTATCCCTACAAATTATTAGGTCTTTGTTACCCAGGCTTTTACTAAGGACCCAGCAAAATAGTGTGCTTAAGCAACTGCTGAAGAAACTTACACTTTTGAGGCAGGGATCATTGTTTTCATCTTGATGGTGTCTGACACCTTTTTCTGCTTCTCCACCTTCAGGAGTCTCCTCTTCAGGATCTTTTTTATCTATCAGTTCTTTTTGCCTAGCAACAGTTCTTCCAAGATTTGGTTTTGGTCTCTGTATTCTACCTCTCTTTAGAGGTGTTTGATTCAACACAATCTGTTTGCTATCTTCTTTTAAACCAGCTGTTTCATTACCCCTAGAAAAACATAGATGATCCAAGAAGTACATACCACATCTGAAAGTGAGAGTAGACTTGGAGAAGTATTTTTTTTCCCCTTTCTTTTAAATAGCTATTAACATACACTTACCTGAAATGTATTACTAACTTCCCAAAAGAATAAAATTGGAAGTGTGTCTAGTGGGGGCTGAGAGTTTAAACTTATGTTTGCCCTGTTATTTTCCTCTTCCCATTGGTAACACGTTACCACACTAGAAAGACCTTTTTGTGATCTATAATGGACAACTTTTTTGTATTCCTATCTAGTCTAGAGGCAGATGGACTTAATTTAATTAAAAATTTTAAAAATATGCAAATATTTAGAGTTTAGAATATTCAGAAAATACATGAATAATTTTTTTATCTTACTAATGGAAAAATATCAGTAGTGCATTACTAGAACTGTCAGATTCTTCTACACATTTTTACACTGAGTATCAAGTTACAGACCAGGTTTATGAAAGAAATAACCTAAAATATTCTTCTGGCAGATTACCACACTCATTTTATCTCCATCCATCCTCTTCAATTATCTCCCTTTAAAATAAAAAGTTTGAGGTTTTGGTTTTTTAGTTTCTGGTCTTGGTTTAGGTTGTTTTGGGAGTTTTTTTGTGGGTGAGTATTTGGGGGAAAGTTGGCTTTTTTTAGTTTTTATTTTTTACAATCTCCTCTGTTAAACATATTATTCTTTTTACAACTGCCACTTCACTGAAGAAAAATGCAACACTTAATAAATATGTGCATTACATTGCCCAAATATTGGATTTTTTCCTTCATCTTTCCTTTAAGAACAGTTACTCCTACTGTTTAAACACTTAACCTTAACCTTAACTCTTAACCACTGAAATTGATGCATTTTAGCATTAAAAGCAAGTAGCTAAGGCTTGTTTTAGCATTTTTACAGTTACCACGACTGACTTATAATTTAGAAGTACCGCTTCAAAAATGAATATGCTTAATGTATGTTTCATAAATTAATGAAGATTCGTATTTTGCACTCAATTTCTGTACTGCAGAAGTTTCTTCAAAAACTTCTATAACTACCACACCACAAAATACTATAGAAGTGACAAGAATGGTAAGTTGTTGGACAGCAGCAGTTATCTTCTTATTTTTCTCATACTTACTGGGACATTGTCTCCAGGACTTTGTCACCTTTTTCTGCAGCATCTTCACTGTTAACATCAGATCTATCAGCTTGCTCATTATTCTGAACAGAAACACAGTATTATAACATGAACTGTCTTTCATTCATGAAGTACAGCATCACCTAACTGACCAATTAACTGTTCATAAGGGGAGACAAAACAGATTACTTACGACACACAAACAATTACAGGGTAAATTTCTCAGACAGGTGCAGTAAAAACTAGAGCAAACACCTGAAGTTGTATTTGCTGCAGGACATGAAAGATTATTGGTATCTGTATCATTCACAGTATCTACTATTTGTGTAATAATCTCTCACCATAGCTGAGGTTATTACGTAATACCACACTGTCACTGAAAGCAAGTCAAGTAAGTGGCTAATTCCTGGTCATACTCAGGAACAAAAAAGTAAATAAAAAAGGATAACATTACTGTTGCATCCACCAGCATTTTAGCTAACACATTATATTCAGTAACGGTACTACATTAAATAACTTCTCCGTTTCCTCCTCAGGTTGTAGATGGGATATTTTATCACTTCTTACATCTTTTTCAGGCTCTTCTTTCCTTCCAGATGTTCTTGTAACATTAGGCTTAAATCTCTGTTGATATCCTCTAATTACCGTCTTTGCAATCGCATTTTTTTCGGGTTCTCTGCACAAAGGATCCAAAACAGTGACATTTACTCTATAATATTTAAGCCTACATAACCATACAAGGTCTTGCACAGATTTCTTTACTGGAATTGTGTTGTCTTCAGAAAGATTTGCCCAAACTTAAGCAAGTTGCTTCACACAAGAAACAAGCTTTGTTTAGTCTTACAATATGTGAAAACTCAATTAATCTATGTATTAGAAGGAGATTAATTTGTCACACAGGCGAGGAATCTAACTAGATTGCATAACACAGCTGCTTCTGCAAGCACCAGAAGCAGAGCCATTACCTGATAACTGAGGCTGGGAGGAAAGCAAAGGCATAGTTATCACTATCACTCTCCCCCTCTCAAATTACAGGCATTGTTGGTATTTCATAAAGTGACGCTTTGATCAACTTGCCAGGATAGAAGCACATACCTTCTACCTTAGTACAACCTGATGTCCAAAAAAATAGTAAAGTCAATTTTGAAATTTATAATAAAGTTTCACGGTTATTACTATCTTTTTCTAAGATAACTATATGGAATAAATTAACAATTATAGTCAGTTAATACCAGGAGACCAGAAAAGTGATCTCAATACTTACTGAGATGCAGTATCCAAATCCCTGTTCTCTACTTCTGTGACTTCATTTCTGTTTCTTCTACTGTCCTCTTCAGAGCACTGGAATTGAGGCAAGGAATACTACTCTTTTACAACTGTGCAGATATCATAGCAGTTCCCAAAATGTTATTTCTAAGACTGTCGCTGGCCCACAGTATCTCCATTGAGTAAAACAGACGCAGCATCAAGAACAACACACTAAGCAACATTCCTCTTTCTGACCTTTTTGCCTGCATTTGCAACAGTTGGAGAAGTTTTGGCCTCCATTTGGTCTTGTGTTGGTGTCTCCCTCCTTCCAGATGATCTCATCAAATTTGGTTTAGGTCTTTGTAAGTGCCTTCTATTTACTGACTTTTCAGTTTTCCTTAAGATATAAAGAAAGGTTGTATATATTATTACCAAAGAGAAACTTAAAGCCCTATATGGTTCAAGATGTATTTCAAGAGCATCATGGACTATATGGGTCAAACATCATGGATTGCATGGACATTGCATGCAGCCAGATAATAAACAGAAAAAAAAAAACCCATTGCATCCTTCTGATATTAAAAGACATGCTATGAAGTTATGAAAATAGCATCAAATAAACCTTAACAACTTTGCTGGCTTTCAGTGCAATCTACTTCAAAATACTTGAAGGAAGTACTTCCTGCTGTTGAATAAATAGGAGTATTTCTTCTCATAGGAATTCACAGTTCATGTCAGTGTGATTAATTTTATATAGAAACAATATAAATCTGTCCTATATACAATGTTTTGCATCCACATCTCCTGTCCTCTCAAACCCCTTTTCTCAGTCATGGAAAACCAAACTTTGTTCAAATACCTTGTCCTACTGCCAACATCCACATATTACTGAAGAATGGGATATGTTCATCACTCTCTGTGTCCTTAACCATTACAATGGCATGTCCTGTGATTCACACATTGACACAGCCCTACATCTTATCAATAATCTTCAGATTGGGAACTACTAACTTTTCTTATATTCTCCCTAGAACAAGACAAATAAAGCTTTGATAGTCTTTATCATAAGAGTGATCTGCCCTTCAAAAAGGGAAATACAGTAGCATGAAAACCAATTTAGCATTAACTAGTACCCCATCTCTAAATCGCTTTTAAAATACTTATGAAAAAAACTTATGAAATAAGAAGTCAATGATCATGCAAAAACGGAAATCTTAGGTACAGACTTCTTTAAATATCACTTCTCAAAGTAAGAAACTGTCACCAAAATAAACTTCAAAAAGGAGTACAGAAAAGATAGAGACATTTTGGGAGTATTTTTATCTTAGAAGCTTGCACCAAGTTCTGAGGAGGAACAGCTTCCAAACAAGAAAGAAGAAATACGCCATACATGTGATGTGTACAGCTAATAAGCTCTGATGGACAATCCTGAATGTCAAAGAATTCAGTGAGGCCCTTCTACTAAAAAACCAAAAATCAAATTTCACAGCAAAGCTTTACCCACAATATGGCAGAATTTCTTCATTCTCTTGCTCTTGCTGGCTGTACAAAGACTAGTTTTTTTCCTCAAAGTTTAGCTAAGTCTTTCTCCCTATTCCTATCTACCATTTAGATCTTAGTTAATGCACTGCTACTCAGTAATCAAAATTTTCCCCAATAAGCTTCACTGAATATGGAGAACAAGTTATCACTATCTCCTAACTGGTTCAACCCGCAACAGTAAATTGGAATTATATTCAAATTAAGTAGATACAGGTTTAGTTCAAGTGCCACTGGAAAGTAAAATAATCCCACTTACATGATTTCAGACGGTGAACCACTTTCTGATGCACTCTGCATTCCATCTGTTTTTTGTGAGTGATGTGCATCTTCATTCTGAGGAAGAAAATAAATGTTGTAGAAAAGAAAAAATAGACTTATTTGATAATCTACTGCAATATAAAGAAAAGCAGAAACAAGATTTACACAGTGATTGAGACTGGAAGGGTCTGCTAAGGTCTTCCTTAAGTCCAACCCCCCATATCAAGTGTAGTGGGTTAACCTGGGCCAGATGCCAGGCACCCATCAAAGCTGTTCACTCATTCCTCTCTGCAGCTGGACAGAGGAAAGAAAATTTAACACAGGGCTCATGGCTGGAGATAAGGACCAGGAGAGAGATCACCTACTAAATGCTATCAGAGGCAAAACAGGCTCAACTTAGAAATATGAAATTAATTTATTGCTAACAAAATTAGAGCAGGATAATGAGAAGTAAAATAAATCCTTAAGAATACCTTCCCCATACCTCTCCCTCCTTCCCCAGCAGTGCAAGGAGACAGGGAATGGGGTTATGGTCAATTCATCACACAAGGCTGTTCCCACTGCTCAGGGAAAGGAGTTGTTCTCTTGCTGCACCCTGGGGTCCCTCCTATGTGAGACAGATCTCCATGAGCTTCTCTGACATGGCTCCATATCATGGGTACCAGCCCCTCTCAAACTGCTGTGGTGTGGGTCACTCTTCCATGGG
>PYHW01009260.1:2966952-2983033 GCA_013186435.1 Turdus rufiventris
CCCTTCCCTTCGGTTTTTGTGGAACTGTTGAGGAGATCCCCCTGAGCCTTCTCTCCAGGTTAAATAGGTTGAATAGCTCCTGCTCCTTCAGCTTTTTGTCCTAGGAGAGATGCTTCCAGCCCTTTACCATCTGTGTGACCGTTTGAGGGGCTGTCTCCAGTGTGCCCAGGTGGTGTCTCCTACCAGGGAGCCTAGAACTGGTCAGGCCTCCAGGTGTGGCTTCATCAGTGCTGAACAAGGGGTAAGGATTACCTCCCTTGGCCTGCTGGCAACACTTCTCCTGCTGCAGCCCAGGTCACTGTTAGCTGTTTGCTCAGCCCCAGCACCTTCGTGGTTCATGCTCAACTCAGAGGCCACCAGGACAGCTGTGTTCTTTTCTGCAAAGCTGCTTTCCATCCTGGGTGGTTTTCAGCATGCACTGATGCCTTGGGTTGTATCTCCCCTGGGGCAGGTCTTGGCATGTCCCCTTGCTGAACTTCCTGAGGTTCCTGTCAGCCCATTTCTCCAACCTCTGCAGGTCCTTCTGGAGGCCTGTATAACCTTTGGGTGTTTTAGCAATTCCTTCTAGATCTGCCTATCTGTACATTTGCTGAGGTTATGCCCTGCTGCAGTATCTAGATCATTCATTGGATCAGCACAAACAACTCAACATGTGCTCCACTCAAATGAGTTTTCAACACCATGCCAGTAAGCATATGCCAGCAAAATCCTGCTTCAAGGCCTAGCTGCTCATATTGTAGTCCTTCACTTTTTAATAATTAAACTGTTCAGCTGTTTAAATTGTCTATTTAACAATTTTAAACAATATTTAACAATTGTTTAAATTGTCTATGAGGTAAGTCAGGCATGCACAGTATACTCTCTGAATATACTTAGGTTAACAGACAGCCTATTAACCTCAGGAGAATTGACAGAATTTCAGTTTGGGTAATGTTCTTAGGCCTGTTGATTGTTTTCCACCAGTGATGAAAACATCACAAAAACAACCAAAAAATTACTTTGATTTACAAACCACTTTTAATGATCAGTAACAAGATCCTGAGAAGAACTACATAAAAAAATAATATTACCTTTGATTCTGTAGTTTCTACAGCTTGTGTTTCCGTCGTTCTACTATTTGAAACTAGTAACTCTGGAATCTGGCTTTCCTGTGATGTATTATCTCTACTATCTCTGGTTCTCAATTTAGCAGGTTCTAGCATACTATCATTGCTATCTTCATGGCTGAAATAAATAAAAAGCATACAGGAACATTAGTGTACTTGTAGAAAAAAAGCTATTTTTGCTTACAGACAGAGGAAGTTGCACTGAAAAACAATGCAATTTTGACACTAAATAACTACCCATGTTCCAGAGAATCTCACAAAGTTTTAGCAATATTTGCAGACTGTGAGCTTTAAAACAACTTTTGTACTTTTGCACTGCAATTATAAGATGATGTTAACATTTCATCTGATGATTCTACACTGATTACTTTTACGAAAATAAACTTTAACATGAACAATTGTATGCCAATGTTTTTTTCTCTGATCTTTTGTAACAATCTAGATTGAGAAAGGCAAATAACTGTCCCTTCATTTATTTCTAATGAACTTTTAAAGAAATTGGAAGTGTCTGGGAATCTGTATAAAATAACAAACAATTACAAAACAGCTAAATACAACAAATTAACACACAAAATTCTGAAGCAGTATCACAATGAATTCTTAAGATTTACCACTTTCACTTATAACAAGCTCAATAAACAAGTGTACACTATCTTTTTAGTAAAAGTATACTCAAAACTGAATCCAAAAGTTTGCCTTTCACCCAGATTCTGCATAAATAAAATCTAAGCATTCCTTTTTCACAAGAATAATTTTATTACAGATATGAATTCCCAGCATATAGTAACTCAACTTACCAATACTATCAAGCAGCACTTCAAGAGAAATATCAGAAGTTAGGATAAACAATGGTCTTCTTAAACAGTCTTAAAAAATGAAATAACTTTTAGAAGTGACTTTAGTAATTATGTACATTAATTTTGCAAGAGCAGCTCATTAGGGTAGAGAATATTTTGAATATGTAAAATATAAACAGCTTACTAAATCCCAGAACAGTTCTCAGAAACCTGCACAATCTGTGGCAGTTAAATGGTGGTAATAGTGAAAAAATAAAATCAATATTAAAACTTTGTACTTCTGTTTTGCCTAAGCTTTCCATTATAAACATTACCTGCATAAACTGACACCACCTTCTCTTTCCAGTTGGTTATTCACTGGTGAACAGGACTCTGATCTCTCTTCCTCTGTTACAGCAGTCACATTTTGTTTTCCTTCAATAGCACAATCCACTTCTTCTCCACAGGTAGTACAACCATCACTGCTTGCATGTATCACTTTTTTCCCTGATAATTAACAAGAATTAAATCAGTTTGGACATTCTGGGAAACATCTTAGAATTCTAGTAACCAAATCCCAGATACAGTGAAGAAGAGTTAATATAAGACTAAAAGTCCCATTTGAAAAAAATCGAAGTATTAAGAGAACTGTTCTCACCAAAAACAAAGCATGTTTAGATTTAGAATGAAAGCTGATTTTAAAAGGCGTTCTACAACCTCCTACAAGGCAGATCAGCAATATAAATCAAAGACCAAATTCTGACTTTATATAAAATTTCTATCTGAACATTTTAAAGTGAGCATTTTTGTCTCTTACTTTTATTAGAGGACTTCCCTTCTTCAGCAGTTTTTGAAGGAACAGGCATTTCTTCTGGAATATTCTCCACTTCCTGTTCAAGATCATCTTTTCTCTTCCTCTTTCTCTTCTTTTTTGCTAATGCTGGCTCTGATGCAACCTGTTCTTCTGCCTGTTCAGAAATGCCCAAAGATTGCTCATTTTCCTTCTCAGCGGTCACACCACCTGCTTCTGTTTCTGCATCAGAAATTCCAGCTTCCTGAAGTTCACCTTGATCATTAGCAGCTTCTGTGCTGGCAGCTTTTGCTATTGAGACAATATGATTCTTGGTAAATGGACTGGTGGAATAGCAGGAGCCACAAACAGCCAAGGCACCTCTACTGAAAACATTTGTGTATTCATGTATCACTGCCAATGTACTCCCAGGTGTATGAGCAGGACTGGGGAACATCATTGACTTGCCAGAAAAGCTCCAGCACAGAGTCACTTCAGGACTGAATACAAAGCACATTCTGTACACGGGACAACACTTCACCAGGGGAAAGTCACTATGGGATGTAAAGCTTATTTAGTAAAAGCTCTGGTGCATTCAGGGAAAACAGACATTGTTACTCCTACAAAAAGTTTTTGCATGTCTGCAGAAATAGGTGATGATGGTTACAGAATGTAAGCCACGTAAAAGTAATTTTTCATCAAGAAATGTAGGAGAGTTGATCATTCCAGCTTACATAAGAAATATTATCAAGCTAATAATTAACAAGTTATTTTCTGGGTTTAATGACTTTCTAAAATTTTCCTCCCCCCTATTTTAAGGACATTTTGTCTTGATCCTGTATTTAGCCACCAAGAACCATTCCTTTCCTTTTTATTCTCCTTAAAATGAACTTGCTTCCCTGTAGTTAAGAAGTCCAAAATGCGAAAGAAGTAGAAAAGCATACTCACATTACTTTACACGACATAATCTTTAGTCTACCACTAAAAGTGTAAAAACAAGCTTTCTCTACATGGTTTTAAGTCCTAATAGAGGGATATTTTACTTAATCCAATACAAAACCAAGGCTACAGAGAAGCAGCAACTACTTCAATTTTAAGAGATGTTTCTTCCTAGCTAGCATCTCCTTTAAAAGATGTTCACTTGTCTCTTTCACAATACTACTTAAAAAAGGATGGGTCCTTGTGGAACAAACAAGAATTAGCAAGAAATGTATGAAATGGCATCAATGTAACTGTTGTTAATTAAAGCACATCTGTCAATGGTCCTTTCTCAGGTACTGAGGTAGTAAGACACAGTGGAGATCAACAGTAATTAAATGCAATCTTTATTTTGAACAGACCAGAAAGATAAAACAACTTTTACACAATTCCCTGAAAAAATCATACTCCTGAGACTCAGGAAGTTAAACTACTATTAAAGGAAAAACAGAACACTTAAAAGAAGATTTTAAATGCAAGCAAACTTCCAACACAGAAGAGTTTGCTAAAAAAATTATTTTGGCCCAAAAATTCTACAAGTGAATTGGTCAGTAACTCATGGAGATACTTACCAACTAGTAAATTAGAATATCAGCACTTCAGATAGTGGAGCAGCACTATTTTCACTGTGTTATCATGTTTCTGCTCTGTTACTGATTACTACCATCCTGCACATCAATAAACTACACCTGAAAAAGTTACACTATGAAGCTAAGATCTTCTTGTCCTGTCCACAACATGGAAGGAAAATGTAATGCCCTATGTGATTTCTCCTCTGCTAGCAACACATTACTGACCACTGCTCTGTAATGCCATCTCAAGCACTCTTTTAAAGTACCTTTTGACTTCTGTGGCCTTGGAGACTTTTTTTCTTTTGGCTTCTGGTTTTTAACGGTCTTTTGCTTCCTCTTTCTCTCATCTGCTAAGACTTTCTCAAGCAGCTGGGCGAAGAATTCAAAATCAAAGGGTCGTTTTTCTTCTATCAGATTAAAGCAAAGAAAGAGAACAGATTTCAAAGTTGATTACTTTGAGTTTCATCTTTGTAAAATAACCAGTGATACATGATATAATATTAAAAAACAAAGGTTATATACATTTAAACAGAGTTCTTGAAAGTAGATTCTGTGTCACTTCAGCAGGGGTCGAAGTTGACATAAAGTTGAAGTTAACTGGATTATGGTAGTAAGGTTTTAAAAAGCAAGATATAAAACTAAGTAGTTCAGAAAACTTAAGAACTGACAAATACACAAAGTGTACCATAATACTAAATAATGTATTAACATGCTGCTGTAGGACATATGTACCTCATTCAACTAACAAAGGGAGTCTTCAAGGAGTCTCAAAGCAGTTTACAATAACTAACTGTGCTAAAAATTCCCATTAATAAGAACAATTATCTTCAACTGAATAAACAGGAGAAAGTTTGTATTAATCTCATTTAGCAGACATCTAGAAATGATAGAAAACAAACCTAAAGATCGTTATTGTGAACTATGCTTGTTATGAAAACCTAAGATTCCACAGCTTCTGGATTCATTTAAGAGCAAAAACTTTCTTCTAAGTAATTCAGACAAGGCAAAGCACAGAAATTACCATGAAAATAGATGGCTACCATTTAGAGACTCATTATAGGGTAGGGAATATTTACTTACTGAAAGCTTTGTCTATTCTCCATCCATTAGTTTTTTCCTCACGTTTGAACTTGTTCTAAAAACAAATGCATGGTTGTGTTTATCACTAAGCAAGAAATGCAACAATATGTTGTACAAAATGGCAGCTCAAGCTAAGCCTTCAGTGTAACAAACCAACTAAAGTTGTTGAAATTCACTTGCATATCCACAGAACACAAGTTTGTAATTAATTTTTAAATATAAAATCTGTTACCATAGCTATCACCAGCTACACTTTTATTATTTTCTACATCTTTTCCTGACTTTTAAACTGAGCGAGGTTTGAAATATCAAAGACTTGTCCAGTTGTGTACAACAAAAGAGATAACACAGAAGCCCCTCACCAAAGCCATTTAGGCATATCAGCATTCTTCAACTAAAACAGTCTGTTTAAGTATGCTACATTTACTAGATACATTCATTGAAATTCAATCAGCATTTTAATGTTTCAGATACTTACAACCTCTTGAAAGAGGTATCAGAAAACAAACACTACTGTGGGGAAAATTCTCACCAAAATTATCAACACTAGTAGAGGAAGCACAAGAATGCAAATAAGAAAAAGAAAAGTAGAACCAGGTGTTCAGTTTCTTTATTGAGTGCTTTAATTTTTACCTTAATTTCTGCTCTGGCTCTGTGAGGAAACAGCCGCCCAATCAAAGAGAAGTCTGTTCCTACCATACTGATAGCTAAAAAGAACATGTCTGTTTCTAGAAGGGAAAAGAAAGAAAAAAATTACACATACTTGAATATTTACTAAAACATCCTTCTTGCTATCAGAAATAAGAACACCTTGCAACCTCAATGTGATAAGATCAGTAACTCTGAGGTTGTCTACTGTAGCTGCAAGTCCAGGTAAGTATATATTGTTTTATATACATATACATATACATATACATATACATATACATATACATATACATATACATATACATATATGTTGTATTATTGTTTTTAGTGTTATTTTATCTAGGCCCCACTATTAACATCTGCTGAATGAACTATCAACAGAAAGAACTGTCTAATCTATTAGAAAACTCCAGAATGTAAGGGTGCTTTCTAAAGCTAGTAAATCAAAGCTAACCAACCCCAAGTTGTCCATGTCCATTTTTATTATGAACACAAGCACAAACAGAAATCAGAAAAACATCATGTAAATCTACTGTCTCCATTATTAATAGGAAAAGAGTGCCTTCCAAAGAGAGCACAGTGAATTCTGAACTTTTCCATCTATAGTGGTAACAAGTAATTTCCAATTGTAAAGAATCTTGTACAGTGTTGTAAGCCTAGAGACAATAGTCAATTCACAGCAGGAGTAATGAAGAACCCAACCCAGCCACTCATAAGAACACAGATGTCCACTTACATTCAAATCAGTCCACACAGAGATACCTTACACAATCTATTCCCGCCCATGCCAGAAGAACCTAGTTTAAGTACCATATAGAACTCAAATATCTGTAAACCAGAATCCAAAATTATGCTCTTGATAAAGCAGACTAGCACTTCCTCAGCATCTAAACATCCATGGTGGAAAAAAAGCACAAATAGCCTATATATTAAAAGGCACTGGATTTTTGAAAAATGCCAGTTTTCACAGTAAATACCACATTTCTGCCTGTTGTAAGTGTGAAGGGTTGAGATGACATGAGATGATACGGAAGTACATCCATTTACTCACTGGGGATGAAAACTGCCAAGTATAAAAGCATAGGTGAAAACTAGGACTCTTCTGCAGACTCAAAACTTGAAACCAAAAACATACTCACCTTTATTTGACCATGGTTTTGTGTAAAAACTTTTCCTGAAGCTAGAATATGTAGTTGTAGAGCCACGCTCAAAGATGGGATCATTTTCCTCTACAACACACGGACCTTTTGTTCTTAGAACTTCTACAGTTAAGCTGGGAAAGAAAACATACAAGAAGACTGACCTCAAAATATTGTTAAGAAAACACACAGTAGATGTTTATAAGAAGCTATTCAATTTTTTTTCCACAAGTGAGCACTTCTACTGTGTAATAATTTTAGTAATTACACTAGCATGTACTTTAATAGAAATGCAGCAAGAAAACACTACCCTATTTACCCTCCGTGAGTAAATTTGCTTTTTCTGTTTTATAAGATATAATACAGAGAGACATAATTATCTTAAACAAAACCCAACTTTTTAACATTAGAGAAATACGTTTCGTAAAACCGTAAGAACCTCTCAATATCCTTCTACATTACTTTCAAATTTTTTTACCAGGTCTTCTTTATCCTTAAATCTTGGCCTAAATCTCATGTTAATATCTTTGGGGAACTCAGAAACTTAATAATCTGCTTTTTAAAAATCATGTTCTAAGCATAGTTACTGAAAACACTGACAGAACCATAAAGCAGTAACAGGCAAGATGCAAAGCTGGAGCAATTGTACTAAAAACCTGTTGGGGATTGGGTTGTCCTCTTTTTCTGTGGAATTTTCTCCATTGTAATGTTAAGAAACCTGTTAGCTACATCCTCGGATGATGCTTAATGACAAAGGAGGGGTAGGGAGGACACCGGGAGACCAGGGGCAAGGTGGGGGAGGGCTAATTGTGCTCGGGGTGGGGACAGGGTGGGGTGGGGGGGACAGGGTGGGGTGGGGGGAACGGGGACACACACTCGCTCGACCGTGCTCGCGCTCGACGGGGACGTACCACCCCCAGCCCTCCCAAGGCGAGGAGGCACGTTTGCCGCTGCCGACTGCTTTTTTTCCCGATCCAGCCTGCCGCCTCCCGACATCCCGCCGAGCGCCACAATCCACACGGTGAACAGTGGGAGTCCTTCCTCTATCCCTTTCCCACCCGGGCCGCCGCTGCCATTGTTCCTGCCCTCGGCAGCTGCGGGGGACCTGCCCTGTCCCACCACTACCGCGACTGAGAGCAGGGACACGGCGTCTGCGGCAAGGAGTACTGGAACTGAGTTATACAGTTCTGTTTTGTAGCTAATTTTCATAGCTGATGTAGGTTTTGTTTGTCTTGTAGATATATGAGTAAGGAACTCTTATTCCTAAACCCACATCTTTGCCTGAGAGCCCCTTAATTTCCAAATCATAACAAATTGGAGGGAGGGAGTTTTCACTCTCCATCGCAGGGAGGGATTATCTGCCTTTCTCGGCAAACACCTGTCTTTGAAACCAAGACATAACCAAAATAACAGTAAGCAGATACATGCTAACTGTGAGAAGCAAAATCAGCTAAACAGAAGACATTTGAAGTTTGACAAATCTTCAGTGTACATTCACAGTAATAAAATACGTAATCTTCCTCTCCACCTCCTTCCCCAACAACATTTCTCATTCAGTATGCCACTACGGAGATGCAGATTACTGCTGTTTGTGCCACATCCCTGCACTGTTTCCTAAGTCACTGTAGCTCAACTCCCAAACATAAATACACTCATACTTGTCCCTGTGCAAAGTATTCCTTTATTTACAAACTGAGCTACAGTGCACTACAGTCCACATGAGTCAGGCACAGAATTTGTCACCTTTCTTCATCCAGAATGATTGAACCATCTTCTGCTACTTTCACACGAGGAACAAGAAGTGGGCCATCCTGACTCTCTTCCCCATTCTCTTCGTCTTCTTCCTCCTCTTCTTCATGATCAGGAGTACTTTTCTCTTCCTGTCTACAATTTTTAAGACAGCAAGCAAAAATATTAAGTATTTTGAATTGCTGCTCAGTATGTCAGACATTCAACAATTTGATGAACCACCCAGCAATGCAACACATCAAGAAATATGTGAACTTTGAAACCTGCTTTTCAATCTACTGTAAAATGGAAATATGCAAAACTTCATGTTGAAAGCAAAATGTTTTTTAACCACCCTATCTGCCCAAATTACAATTTTTATTAATTAGGCTATGATATTGAAACAGTAAAGACATATACCTACAATGTTAGCATTATAACAGAAATGCAGGGTTTTTTACACCAGAAAACTTTTTGATCATACTTCACCATCAAGACTTACTCTTTCATTTGACTCAGTGCAGAATTTCTTTCTGTTCTCTTTTCTTCTACCAATGAAGACCTAGAATGTCATAAAAAGCTAGAGATAATTGTTTGTACAGATATATTTCTGCTTTCTTCCAAAAAACTAGCTTTTAGTGGACAATGGACAAAGAAACTTAAAGTTTTTTTTTTCAATTCTTTGTATCACATCTAGATTGAACTACACAACCACCAACGTTTAGCAAATTTTGCCTTTTTTTTGTCCAAGCCAGGACCAAAAATGGTATTTCAAGCAGAAATGCATTGTTAGGATACAGGGAATAATGGGAGCATCTTGCTTTTTACCTCCTTAGGGACTATTCCGTGTAAAACAAAAAATAAGGGAAGTGATAAATAAAACACACAAGCACACAAACATTAATAAGTAGGTGGTAACAGATACCACCAGAAAACTCATCTGCTACTGAAAGAACAGGACTTGGATAACTGTACTTCTATTCATATGATTGCTTTTCATAGTTGCAGGGAAAAGGCCTTGCTCTGCTCTGTCTGTGGCAGTCCATGCAGCCTGCTGCATTAGTGTTCCCTGCATGCACCTCAGCCTTGCTACTGGTGAAACATGTCAGTGGAGCAGCAGCAGGTACCCTCAAGGGTCTTGCAGTACATTTTGCACTTCAGCACCTAAAAGGAGAAATGCTTAACTTTCTGAGTCCACAGGGTCTGGTGGGCAATTATAACATCTCTAACAGCCACAACTAAAAATTTCACAGCAAGCAGTTGGGAAAAAAAATCTACTATTCTGTATTTCTGTAGAGATAAATCAACCCTAGGGACAGGTTCATGTTTGTGTATTTCAACAAGTACACTAAGCTCTAATCTCACTTCTGTACTAGAATTAAGCAGACATGAAAACTAGAAGTTAGTCTAGAAGCTTTGTTACCATTGCAACAACACTGTATCTGTGCTAACACTCCATATTTAAGTATTACAGAGGTTGAAAAGTAATTTAACCTAAGGAGAGAGAAAAAAGTCATACTTACTTCATAGGATTGTTTTCTGGCAGATAGTATATTAAGTCTCTCATGGTCATTTTAGAACGATCTGGTGGAGAACGTCCTTCAATTACTGGAGGCCTGTGTTTCAACTTCTTCCATTCAAAACAAAATTAAACAAAATAAGAGACTTAGATTCACCCTAAAAGTATTTAATATTTCACAAATTATTATTACTTTTGTTTGTTTACAAAGTATCCATTCATGGAATTTTGCTGTTCGTACACATATACAACTCACAAGAACCAAAACAAGATTATCTTAAGTGTCCCTTTCTCAGAGAGGGCATTATATACCCTTAAGCCACTTACCCCCTTTCAGAAGCATTCAACACCTGGCACAAATAAATTAAAAGTTACTCAAAATTGCAAAACTTTAACAATTATCACCTTGAAAAAATATGAGACATCCCAAATCCAAGCTTCCTGCAGCACACTTCCCTGCTGTATTACAAAACATGAAACTTTAAAAATTAGAATGTTGACTATAAAACCAGGTGTCATGTCAAAAACTTGTAGTCTAATCAAATAAAAAGACAGGCAACTCCTTGTAAAATCTGTATTATTAGAGAACAAAGTGCTGCTACTGCTTATAAACAGAATAAACACAAAGAGTTATGAGGTATGACAGACTACTGGCAGTAAGTAGCTGACGAACATCAGAAAACACGACAGCAATGAGATAATATATGCAGGGTGAATCACAGGGTATCTTGCCCTTCACAGATAAGCACTCCTCAACACAGAGGCCTTACCATCCGCTCCTTCTTCAGCTCTTCTTTAAGCATTTCTCTTAATTTCCGAGCTTTGAGGATCCTTTCCCGGTCAGAACACGTTTGTTTGACTTTCTCAGGAGAAGGTTTCACAGGCAGCTTTTCCTCCTCTGTTCGTGATCTTTCCTGTGTTGGTCTCTCCTTGAGAGGAGAGGGCACATTCTTCTGCAAGCTATCATCATTTTTCGGAGCAGCTACACCAACAGTTTGCTCTTTGTTCACAGATTTTTTTAATGGCGAAAACTGTGGCACGTGTGGCACAGGCGTTTTCTTCTCAGGAAGCATGGGAGGCTTTACAGAGCTTTCAACATTCTTCTTTTCTGATGGGGAGGGATCCTTTTGAAGTGAAGCACTGCCATCAGAAGCCTGTGATGCTCGCCTCTGCGGTTTTGGTGCAGAATGCTGAGCAGATGATGGTCCAGCTCTGGGTTTGACAAGATTTGGCACGGTGGAGATACGTTTTCTTCTCTGGGTAAGCATCTCAGCAGGTTTACTAGATTCCCCGGCGCCACTGGTATTATTTGCCTTGTCATCACTGGAAAATTTAATAGAGTATTGTGAAGGTCTTTACAGTGATAGATTTGTTACTTTTACTTTCAAGATGTGTTTATGGGCCAATCAGTATAAACACTAGGCTATGGAAGCCATGCTAGGACCAACCTGTAGCTGGTACTTCCTCATAAAATAATCAGCTTTAAGAACTGGTGTATTATTTTCTAATAATCTCTGATCAACAAGTAACAGTATCACATCTAACACTCCACCTCTTTTTTTGGAAGGCTCTCTCCTTTCTGCTGAAAATACCAGCATCATAAAGCTTTACAAAAACTTACCCACATAACATAGGTAACATATTAAAAGTACTTTGACAAAATTGTATGTAACAGAGATTTGATGACTTTTATTACAATAAAAGTGAACATTGCTCTTAGATATGTAAACTGTGGCTTCCAGAAAAACTTCAGGAGTCAAAATGCTGCTCATGCTTAACATATCAATAACTCTTACCTTCCCTGGAAAACTTTATATGTAGATACTTTTTCTATCACTTATGCAGAAAAAATTTGCAAAGTGCAAGTAAAATTGCAACCATTATGATCATCCAAATCTGCTGACTCCACCAGTGCTCAGCTTCATGGCTGTTGCTCATAGCAAGGCTGCAGTATAATTACAACTGAGTCATAAAGAGAGTTTTTTAATTTTATGTTGGAACTATGCCCTATGCAAGGACAACCACACCCAAGGTTCTTGTTTTAAAAATGGTCAGAAGTAAATGCTTTCCAAGAAATACAAAAAAGTGAAACTTTTCAAAATTATCTCCAGCTACTGTCTGTGATTCGGGCAAATGCTGTAGATAATGCATTTTGCAGCCTCTGTTAAATTGCTGAATCAATTTGTCCCACACTGTGAGTTTATACACTTTTTTAGTACAGAACAACCCTGAGAAAAGAGAGGGCTTATTACATGGTGCCTATTTATGTGTTTCGAACGAGATCCTTGTAAATTCCACTTGACACCCACTGTTCTTTGTACAGCAGGAGGCAAAGGAAAGTTACACTTCATTCACCTTCACCATACCACCTGCGTTATGTGGAACTTTTAATCAGAGTGTAACACTGGATTTCTGAACAGTTAAATACAATTTAACAGAAAGTCTATTAAAAATTAGAATTCTCTTACACTTACAAAATTCTCACTTCCCTGATAATTAACAAAACTTATTCAGTATATAGAAAACAAAACAATGTAATGTGACTGATACTACAGACACAGACTTGAGCAGCTCTGAGTGAAGAGATCAGTGTCTGCCCCTCCACCTCCCCTCATGAGGAAGTTTTAGACTGCAATGTGGTCCCCTCCAGGCTGAACAGACCAAGTGACCTCAGCCACTCCTCATACCGTTTCACCTCAAGGCCCTTCTCCATCTTTGTTGCCCACCTTTGGATGCTCCCCAACAGCTTAATATCTTTCTTATTCTGTGTCACCCAGATCTGCCCCCAGCACTCGAGCTGAGGCTGCCCCAGCTCAGAGCAGAGCAGGACAATCCCCTCCCTTGACGTGCTGGCAATGCTGTGCCTGATGCCCCCCAGGGCACTGCTGACTCACATTCAACTTGCCACTGATCAAGACCCCTGGTCATTTTCCTCCAGTTCTTGTTCCCAGTCTGTCCATATATCCAGGGTTGCCCCACCTCAGCTTCAGAATCTGGCACTTTCCCTTTTTGAACTTCATATGCCTGGTGTTTGCCCAGCCCTCTAATTTGTTGAGGTCTATCTGCAGGGCCTCCATGTCCTCAAGGGAGGCAAGAGGTTCTTCCATTTTGTATCATCTGCAAACTTACTTAATACACCTTTGGATCCTGTGTCCAGGTCATTCATTTATGAAGATGCTGAAGAGCACAGGGCTGAGGTTGGGGCCCTGTGAAACCCCACCAGTGACAGGTCACCAGTCTGATGGCACCCATTCACTGTAACCTTTGTGTCTGATCAGTGAGCCAGTTGCTCATCCATCCCATAATGTATTTACCCAGGTGTGTGCTGGATGTTTTGTCCAGAAGGAAGAATATTGTGAGAGCCAGTCTCAAAAGTTTTACTGAAATCCAAAATGACTACATGAACTGCCCTCCTTTGGTCAGCTAGGTAGGCTACCCTGACAGAAGTTGTAAGGCAAAGGCCTATTTTTAGGCCACGAGAATAGATCAGAGTGCCTTTCAGAGTCACACCGATATCTAGTTTTGAAACTTAAAATAATATTACACTGATATATTTTTATATATATCAGTGATAAATAACCACCTGTTAAATTACAAACACAAAAGTCTTTAATAAATCTTTTGAAATAGCAACAGTAGTATGTAAGTGAAAAATAGTAAAAAATTCTTTTAAAAAAAAATCAGGTAGCAAAAGATCCAGTAAGGTGATCCTTGTAACAATAAAATTTTATAAATACAACTTGAAATAATGACATCCTTGAAGCACAACACAAAACAAGTAAAGATGTACAATACAAGTTGAATAAAAGGCAGCATGGGCTTCCTAATGACATGCCATGCCAACTAGTCTGAGACTTGAATTTCCAGCCACCAAAAAAGAAGACTCCAACACTGTTTCATCATACTGTCATAACGGACAGAGTTAACTTCCTTCACAGTAGCTCACATGGTGATGTTTCAGATTTGTGAAACAACAGCACTGACAGCACACCCATGTTTCCAGCTAATGCTGAGCAATGATTATTGCAGCACCAGGGTCTTTTTAGCATGGGTGACCACACTGGGGATGGGCAAGAAGCTGGGAGGGGATGCAACCAGGACAGCTGATTTAAAACGACTGATCACATGTTGTGATGCCAATTTGTGGCATCACGTTTGATGGTATTTGATGGCATTTGTCTTCCCAAGTAACTATTATGAATGATGGATCCCGTTGTGGTGGCTAAACAGCAGTCCTGTACAGCCTGAGCAAGTCTCTCAGACTGAATTCTGACTTGATCTGACATAAGCATTGAGAATACTACCAGCTCTTCATGAAAACAGTCCTGCAATGGTGGAAAACAGCTTGTTTCCCTGGGAAAGAATTTTACAGATTAGGACTGTTTCTTGCACCTGTTTCAGCAATTCCCAACTGTCAAGTAAAAGATGAAAGCAATATCCCACAACTCTTTCATAGACACCTTTTCTAGACTGACAGCGTAACAGCTTGTTACTGATCAATAGAGGATAGACACAGGATGTTTGTACAACTCTATGTATACAGGAATGTGTAATAAACCTTTAGCTTCTTTTGCTATATGAAAAGAGTGTGTCTTGTCACTCTAAAACGAGGTCAACAGCAAAATCTCTTCTTTCCTGGAGACAGTAAATACCTGCGGGTAGTGGTGAATGATTTCCCAATTCTACTTTGCTTGTGTGCACTACTATTTCTTTATCTATTGAACTGTCTTTATCTTGACACACCTTTTCTTGCACTTTTGCCATTTTAATTTTCTGCCTATCCCACGAGGTTGGGAGGGGCAGGGGTGTGGGGAAGCAGGTAATAAATTGTGTAGGGTTTAGCAACCAACGAGGCTTAACCCACAACAGGAAGATCCTCAGGGAGGACACTCCTAAGGCCAGCTTTACCATGTGCTTCCATCACAAGTACTTAAAAACTAAAATAGGCAAAAAACCCTGCAAAAAGACTGGAAGTCCTCCCTTGCCAATGCATGAAGAAATGGATACAAAAGACAAAATGCTGTAAGAATGCAAAATCAAGCTCATCTGATTACAGAGTACTGCTGCACACCGTAAACCAGGGCTCCTGGCTGGTGTGGAGCCAGAAGAAAAACAAGTGTCAAAACACACTGGGCCACTCTTCTGCAAGCTTAACTTACAGAATCAATTAGTAAGGAAAACACCTCGACATCGTCGAGTCCAACCCATGACCCAACACCACCCTGTCTACTAGACCATCGCACTAAATGCCATGTCCAGTCTATCCCTAAGCACCTCCAAGGACGGTGACTCCGCCAACTCCCTCGGCAGCCCGTTCCAGTGTTATTCCAAGCGCCTACTGCGCAATGGCAGTGAAGAAACGTGGGTCCAGCTTAGGCTGAACGCGAACGCGTCCAACACCCGCAAGACCTTGTCCTGTCCGACAGCTCCGGACGCGCAGTCACCGGGCACCGACCGCACGTGTCTTTCACGAGGTATTCAGGAGGAGACAGCGCAGCACCAATAACCGGACAGTGACAGGCCACAAACAGCGCTACAGAGAGCCACGCTACCTCCCGGGATCCGCCGGGTCCCGCCCTGTACAGGCCCGTCCCGCTCCCGGGGATACGCGGCCCAGTGCCGCCGGCGGCCCGACACAGCCCTGCCAGGGCGAACTTGGCGGGACTCACCTCTCTGCCGGCCGCGTGTCCGCCGATCCCGCCGCGGTCCCTGCTCCGTCCGTCGCCGGGGTCTCCGAACCTGGGG
>PYHW01009260.1:2990617-3003279 GCA_013186435.1 Turdus rufiventris
GCCGGGAGTGGGGCTGGGAGCGGGGCCTTGCGATGGCGCTGAAGAGTGTGTGCCCTCCACAGAGCGACGACTCGGACATCTGGGACGACACGGCCCTCATCAAGGCGTACGACAAGGCGGTGGCCTCCTTCAAGGTAAGGGGTCGGCGCGGCCGTGGCTGAATCAGGGGCTGAGGCCGTTGGATTGGCATTTATTTGGTTTCTCCTTTCTCTTCCCTAAGAATGCCTTAAAGAATGGAGAATGCTCTGAGCCTTCGGAGAAGCAGGAGCAGCGCTTGGTGATAAAGAGAAAAAAACATAAAAAGAACAGAAATAGAAACAAGAGCAATACAGCGCCTTTGAAACAGGTCGTCTCACTTGTAAATGCCGGTGGTGCTCGTACTGCGTGTTGTACTTCCGTACTCAGAAGTAGCTGCTTCATCACCTTGAGAGTGACAATTTGGAGCGTTTGTGTGGGGTGATAACACTATAAACTTTATTTTTAGGTTACATAGAGAAATTTCGGTAAATACAAAGGAGACACTGTAGGGGGTGTCTATCTTTCTGGACAAAAAGTAGTTTGGGAAAAGGCACCTTCTGTCCTGTCGTTGATGTAGGTACGTAGGTATTTACGCGCTTCTCTTGCTTCTGTTGCAGTGGAAGGTTGGTGACAGCTGCAGTGCTGTTTGGTCTGAGGATGGTAATTTGTATCTAGCAACTATTACCTCCATCAACCAGAAGAGAGGTACATGTGTTGTCACTTACACAGGATATGGAAATCAGGAAGAGCAGAACCTGTCTGATCTACTTCCTCCAGCCAGCGATGAAACAGTAAATGGGATGGGGCATTCTGGGGAGGTGAGGGACTCTTTCATTCTTCTGTAAAGAAATGGGAAAGCTGGAGAATAGACTTCTTTTAGTATATCTGTTGGCACTGCTGATGTTCACAGTGAGAAGCAATGCACAATTCTGTTGTAAACAGACAAAAGTTGATGGAGGGAATGAAGGCATCTCTTTACTTCTTGAACTCGGCATGGAAGAAAGGGAAGGGACAACAAGAAATTCAGTAGTGAAAGATAAAGTAGCTAAAATGGTGGACAGATAAAATTATCCTAAGTAGGACTGAGAGGGCTAGAGGGAGGGAAGGATGTGAATGGAACTTTCCAAGCTTTTTCACACTAAAATTGCTTGTTGTAAACTTTTGTTTAGTGCATGTCATAAAAATATCTTTGTCTTTTAGAATGACAATGAGACTCCATATTCAACAGATGAAAGTGAAAAATCTTCCCAGTCACCCCGAAACAAAAACAACTGCACAAAAGCAAGATTTTCCCCTCAAAACTTGAGATTTCCCACACCACCACCACCAGCCCCAGGCCTAGGAAAGGTAAACTCAACCTTAATTGAAATAATTCATGTACCGTTGTTAAGCCTGGTATTATTGTGAATCCTGAGACAATATAGTGGTGCTTATCATTGTCTAGAATTCAATTAGCAGCATTTTGGGAATGTACGTCAGTGTCTGTTGGTCTGCCATTTTGTAATAATCTGGCCACAGTATAGTCCTTCTGCAGTGTTGCTGTCTAGTGAGAACCTTCTGGTCCTTAGCTAACACTCACTTTCCAATTGCCTTCTAACTTAAAAGATGCATGTTTTTCCCTGTATTCTGGTGATGTGGTTAATGGCAGTGCAGTTGATGTTTTAAGATTTTGGTATGTTTTGCTTCACAGCACACTGAAGGTGTTAAAGGTGATGTTCACATGTCATAGAGCCTCTCAGCTGTAGCTGCTCTCTTGAGTTAGGAGTGAATGGGGTATTGATACATCCTTCAGTTTTCCTATTGTGTAGGAATCTAAGAAATAATGCCGTTGTTTTCTAAAACATGGCATTATGTTTTCTAAATGCTACTGTTTGTGCAAGATTTCTGTATAAGGTTCTATTTAATCTTTTTTGTATCAGTAGACTTGTATCTAGATCTTTATTTAAGGACATTCACTTGCATAATGGAATTTTGTCAAATTCACCATCTACACAGGAGCAGAGGAATTATCTATTTGCCTGTGTGAACATTTCATCTGTTTCTTCCTGTTGAGAATGTGAGCATTGACTTCCACCTAGGAAAACCTTCTAAAAATGCTTGTATTAACACGAACCCTATTTCAGTAGTGTTTACCTCAGTGACATGAGTAAACTTAAGCTGTACTTTTCAAATTATGGAATGTGCCTCAGAAATAGCTACTGTCTGTATTTTCATTAAATTGCGGGACCGTGTTGTCTGTTGTTTAAGGTACATGAATTGATTCACATAATTCTCTGAAGTAAAATCCTAACACCCCAAAAGTTCCCCTTTAATTTGTACTGTTCTACTTTTTTTTTCCTCATGTAGTCTGGATCAAAATTCAAGGTACCTCCATCATTTCTATCTTGCTGGCCCCCACCCTTCCCAGCAGGACCACCAGTAAGTGACAGAAGAATGGGGAAAATGAGTATTCGTGATCTCAGGTTTTCTCGCTGCCTGTGTTTTTAGAACACATTCTTTTCTGTTTGCCTGTATTCTTTACGTATTTGTTAATACATTCAGTTGCAAATATTATGATAATCTAACATACAATTTCTGATTTGCACTCATTTCTGTGACAGTGAAGCTGTTGGTAAGAATATCAAGGGGTAAATTATTTGAAGAAACTACACTTTATATTAACAGCATTTCACTGAAGAAGATAGTATTTTTCCCTAGTAACACTTTTTGTGTACATGTAAGCTACAGGATTCTTTTTTTTCCTAGGCTTTGGAAATCACATGAGTTCAGAAAACATCTTTGACTTCTTCTCAGAGAATAAACTGAGTTTGATGTTTTAATCTTTTAGAATTAGAATTTTAGAATAATTAAATTCTATAAGAATAATAGACTTTAATCTGGGAAACACCCTATTGAAACACAGGCATTTCTTTTGTGATTTCTTAGTTGATTCCTCCTCCACCACCCATGAGGCCAGACTCTGCTGAGGATGATGAAGCATTGGGGAGCATGTTGATAGCCTGGTACATGAGTGGTTACCACACTGGTTATTACCTGGTATGTGCTGCTTTGAAGTGTCTTGGTAATTTTGCACTGCTGTCGGTGCTTCTGTTTGCAGCAAGAAGTCATACAGGGAAGGCTGCTTATTCTGATTTACAATTGCTATGTTTAAGGGTGTTTTGTATTGTATGAGTGTTGTCATTGAGTAGAATTTACATGAACCAGCAAATATATATATATACATATACACACACACACACACACACATGTGTCTGTGTGTGCGTGTGTGTATTTAGTTGATGTTTTAGTACTTTGTTCAACTGGAGGGTTTCTGTCAGCTACTTTTATAGCCACTGTTTTACAGCCATTCTGAAACACCAATTGTGTCTTTGTAGACAGTCTTCTATGTATTTTCTTTCAGTGTGAGTGGTAGTATCACATTTAAGATCAGATTTGGCACTTCTGCAGAGATTGTTCATCAGTAATTTTTTCATATCATTGTGAAGGTCCCGCATAAACTGTCAGTTGTGCTGTGACTTTGAAAATCTGTGACTTGTACTGTTGATTCGTGTTTTCATCTGTGTGCTTATGAAGAAAGAAAATGATGTGCTAAACTCTTTGCACTGAGGAAGTTGGAAAGAGAGGATTTGGTGCTTCAGATTATATATAATTGTGAATTGCATTAATTTACTTTCAATTGAATAAGAAGCGTATATTTGAAATTACTTTGTGCAACCTCTGATTATAAAGAAGACATGTAATTTGGCTTTTATTGTTTTTAAATGGCCCATTCTGATTTCCAAAGAGAGTTTAAAAATGTTCGTTATTTGTAGAGGACTAAAAAAGACTGTCCAGAAATGTTTTTGTTCTGTGACTAAAGCTTTTATTTGCATGTTGGCAAATCCAAGATTTTACTAAATTATATCCTGTAGGGTTTAAAACAAAGCCGAATGGAAGCAGCACTGGAGAGACAAACACATGCAAACTAACCGAATATCCACCATTGTTCCGAAGGATTGTAAGTATTGCAGCTTTGTTGTAAATGAAGATACAGTCAAGTTTTGAACTTCCTTCAAAAATCTCTTGGCTTTGGGACTTCAATCCACTCTTACAGCACTCTGTAAAGACTACTTCTGCCAGTAGTAATCCCTTCTTTGCTTAGCAGCTGTGGAATTGTATTTTGTGGCTAGAATGAAGGAAAGGATTTAATTGCTCTGATGAGAGTTTTGACTACAGCATCTGTCTACGTCAGGATTAACAGTTTATTTGAGTAAACAGCAGTTTATTTGAATTGTTATTATGGTTCATAGTGGGTTATTTTAGGAACAAAAGGTTATAAGTGAAATACGGTTTTTTCCATCTGTGTTTCTTTACACAGATGGGATGGTAGGTTGTAGCTAAATTTTGTTTTCAGGAGAAATTCATTTTGGTAATGTTGAGGAGTTCTGTTCTCAGTATTTCACTACCTATGCTTTTGTTTTAAATGCTGTGTCCAGAATTCTCCAGTGTATTGTTCACTTCCTTATAAAACAAAACTGTATCCTCCTGGAGAATTGTTTTCTGATTTTCGGTGACAACATGTAATTTCTGTGTAATTAAGTATAGTAATTTCACTATTATAAGCCACCCCATTTTGACAGAAATTTTGATCCCAACCCGGAAATGCGGCTTACACTCAGGAGCGGCCAATATGTGAACAAAGTTTGGAAATTTTCCAACCCGAAAGTGCAAGCCAGGGTGCCGAGCCAAGCACCTGCCAGTAAAACGCAGGATTACGCAATTGTTGTTACAAATTGGTTACTCTGTTGTGCAGGGGGGAGGCGAGGGCTCCCTCCTGCTCGCCCAGCAGCCTTGGGGGGAGGCAGGGGCTCCATGTCTCTCTCCTGCTGCTGCCATGGGTGAAGGCGGGCTCTGTCCCTCCCTCCCACTGGCACCGCAGTACAGCTCCAGGCCAGGGCAAGCGTTCCTGCGATTCCGTTACTAATTTGTTACTTTGTTACGCACGGGTCCTCCCTGCGAATGAAAATGCTGTTTATAATCCAGTGCGGTTTATACATGGACAAAGACCTAAACGTTGCCGACAACTGTACATGTGGCTTATAATCAGGTGCGGCTTGTAATTGTGAAATTACTGTAATTCTTTGTGTGTTTAAAACCAAAAAGCTCTTTTATACTAATTTTTGCTTCTTTTTTAAAGCCAGGTACAAATCTTTTCCACTGAGAGGTGTATATCACTTACGCATTGGGGATTGTGAAGAACTGAATTTTATCAAGACAATTAGTCGTAACATTTTCTTAACACTGAGCTGTCTCTATTAACAAATAAATTACTTCAGACTAGTAATTAAATGTGCATTGAAATGAACTATTTCTTAAAGACCTCTAGTCCAATGTATTTCAAAAGCACTGCAGCAACAAAATACTTTTTACCTGAGGCGATTTCAAGTCTTCTTACCATGATAGATTTAACTCTTTTGACTCCATGTGATAGATTTCATTTCTCTCAACACATCTTGCATTTCTCAGACTTCCTGTCTGAATAGCAGCACCAGAACGATTGAAGGTATCCTCTTTTTGGAGAGAGCTATGGCAGCAATGTGTGTTACAGTGGCCATGGTGGCACTGACATGGAAAACACTGCATTGTCATAGTAGGAGGGACATCTTACAGGTCTGGTTAGAATCATGAAATAGGACAGCTGGTTTCAGGAAGGCTATTGTCTTGTTTCAAATGTGTGAATAAAGTTCTACTTCTTAAACTTTGAGTTTGGGGATGTAATTTATTTTGGGGTGGTTTTTATTTTGAGCTTCCATAGGCATCTTTTGTTTGGATGAATGGCTGAGATACAGTAGAAAAGCTTGGTGTGTTTCCTTTCTGTGAATATCATTATTGAAAGCAAATCAGGGAATGCCTGTGGAAAGGTAAGTATGGATGTAGGTTTCAGCCCTTACAGTGTAGGGTTGAATTTTAGTCTACTCTGAATAAAGGCTGTAGCCACAAAACTGGACAGTAATTTAGTTAATGCCAGTGGTTTGCTTTTCAGGGAAATACAGCCATGAACTTTACTGCATTCGCTTCCTTTTACTACTGTGGTCGTGTGTCAAAATACCAGTTTTTCCACAAGTAATTGAAAAAAAAACCCTACTCCTAACTTACCTAAGCTACTTTGAAGGCTTCTTTTTTTTTTTTTTTTAATTGTCTAGGTGTCTGATTGCAGTGAGGCAAAGCTTCTAAATCATCTCAGATTGCTGAAGAGGCAGAACTGCTTAATCAGTTGTGTTGGTGTCTGGCATTGTTACAGAAAGTGGTCTTAATCCATTTTTAACTCCAGTAAAATCTAGCGTACAACACTTTTACTGCAGTTATGACTTCACTAAAAGGGTTTATGTTTTAAGCAAATACTTTGTGTAACTGATTTTATTGCAAGCAAAACAACTGAATAGAATATTAATAAAAGGGCGTGCAAGAAGGAGGCAAATAATTAACACATGAGTGCTCACCACACTGAGAATTTCCCAAAAGCAGCTCACCACTGCCAGGATAAGTGACCTGAAAAGGTCCTTTCTCCTATCCCCATTGAACTTGTGAGGTGGTATAGAATGCTGTCTCCTGGCTGCTGGAAAAATTAACCCTATCCTGGCTGGAACCAGAACAGTATTTGTTTGCAATGGAGGTTATAGTGGATAGTTAGTAATACATGAAGACAAGGGGGGAAATAAAGCCCAAGCCCTACCACTTTCATACTTTTCTAGGCTTGAAAAATTGGTGAAAAGGGCAAAACCCATCGCCAAGGTAATTTTAAACTCCTCCACTAGGGATCCTTCACTGTGATCCTAGACATTTTTGGGGCCTCTGTATCAAGGAGCCAACCCACCATGGCTTTTGTCACAGGACCAGACGATCAAGAAACAGGGATGAAAAGCCACCATTGCTGCTGCTCTGTCTGTGATCTGATGTGTGAACATGCGGATAATGGCTAATTTTTTCAAAGCAGACACATGATCAATTATTCTAAAGAAATTTCTGTAACATAGTGACTTGCTAACAGTTTTCCGAGCTTCTGGAAACCTCCATCATTTGCTATTTTCACTGCAAAATTAAACAGACATCAATAAGGATTTAAAAATACTCCAAAGCCATATGAAACATGAACAAATAAATGGTGAAGCTGAGGTATTGCACATTAAAAAAAACCAAACAAATTCGTGGCTGCTAAGTTCAAAAAAATGGTAGAACTTTAAACTCTACACATTTGACCATTGTGATACTCAGACTGAGGACACTGATAAAGGACATTCTAGAAGGCGTATCAGTGCCTAGTAAAACAAGATACTGGTGTATTTACAAGTGTTCAAATACCACTCATACAGAACAAAGCAAATAAAATGCCCACTTGTGCAGCCACTGAAGGTCAGACACCAGATCAGCTCTGCAGAGATCAAGATACCAAGCCTAACAATCTTTCTCAGGCCTGAGGACCATCACATGAGCTTTCTAGCCTTGCCTTATGGTCACCCTACTTACAAGTCCCTATATATACTGAAATGTAAGTCAGAAATGAAGGAAGATAATACCACAGACTTGGCATTTGTTTATAGAAAAAAAAAACAAACCAAACAACCGAACATTTCCCTGGCCTATGTATAGCATTTTAAGACTATACTAGAAAATAATTACATTCAAAAAACATTTTGGAAATAGAGCTTTAACAGCTAGGAGATATAAGCTAATATAACTAGCAACTAAGTTATGAAGGTCTATTTAAGTCAGTCTATTCTTCTACTGCTTATTTTCTTGTAATTTCCATTGCTTTGTAGAAGGGGAACTAAGAATGCATTTCAATAGAAGTCTCAACAAAGTCTAGTACATAAGCAGGCTGAATAGCCTTTGAGAAGCAAGACGTATTTTGGGCTGTGTATAGAACAAACAGGAAGAAGTAATTCCCATTGAAAATAACAATTTGCGATTTTTGTCAAGTACAAAACCAGAAGATTAATTTATCCTGAAACAATGTCTTCTCTACTCAGACACTCCACTTGACATTTGTTCCTTTAAACTCATGTACTTCTAACAGGCTATCATCCTGCTATCACAGGATACATGGGAAGCATCTGAGGTGTAGCAGGTGTAGACACTGCTAAACCATCTGTTTGGCTGTAGGTTTTATTCTTTTACCCTGCAAGAAGGATGAGCTCCTTCAGGTTAAGAAAAACAACTAAATTTTATGCTACAGAGGGAAGATGACCTTTCCTGCTAAAGATTAAACAACTAAATATTTCCTGATTGTTGTGCCAAGGAGTGACAGCAGCAGATCCAAGTAAAAATGTCCATTTAGATTCTGGGCAATAGCTTACTATCTCCTTTCCTTTCTCAGGTTTGCTCCTGCTGTTGTTATTCATTTGTAACTCAATAGCTTATAAAGGTCATCAGCAGAAAAGGCAAACTACATCTCCAGAGAGGGTGTAAGAGGTCTCATGAGTCCTCTAGAGATAGAAGGAATTTTCCATTAACAAAGCCAGGGCACCCTGACAGGAAAAGAGGGGAGTGGGGACAGGACAGAAATAAAGGCTTTCAAAGATGTTCAACACCTTTGATTCCAGTTGAGGACAGCCATTCATCTAATTTGGCTCATCCCTCTCAGAAGGTCCTGAACACATGCCCTTCATCACAACTGCTTTGTTGGACCTGATTCAATATTACTGTCGTAGTAACACCAGACAAATAAGTGTCCAGATAAATGCATTCTCCTTTCTAAAAACATACCCTCCTTGCCACTCTTTGCTCTGGCTTTCACCTCAGCCAGGGTTAGGGCAATTTAATTTCCTTGTCACAACTTTTGCAAAAGCCATTCTCATTTTTCAGCTGCATTATTCTCCTAATGAAAAGCAAAGATACGATTTCATCTAGGCACCAGGACTATACTGAACTTCTGTTCCACACGCATACAAGTACAGTAATTATAAGCCGCACCATTTTGACTAAAATTTTGGTCCAAACGCGAACTGAGGCTTATAATCAGATGCGGCTTATATATGGACAAAGAACGAAAAGTTGCTGTTTTAGTTTGGAGGACAGGTGTCTGCTGAGAAAGGCAGGAGCTTCTCTTTGAAATGGAGATGTAAACCCCCTCCGTCCAAATTATTATAATTTTGAAATCAAACGGCTTTCAGGCAAAAATATGGGAATTAGGAATAAGAGTTTTTTAATAGGGAAATTAAAATAGAAATACAGTACTACAAAGAAACAAACCCCAAACCCTGACAAAGTCAGAGCACAACCTGACACCCTGTCAGGTAGGGTGTTGGTAGCAGTTTGATTAAATGGTGGCTGCAGTCCTCCTGCAGTGACAGATGTGATTCAGTTGGAGCAGTGCTCCTGTAGAAGGTGCAGTTTCCCTCTGGAGGTCCTGTGGTGATGTGGAGAAATCCAGTTTTCCTCTGGAATCCAGTGGAGAAAGGGGCTACCTTACTGTCCCAAAAACTCTGTTTTTATCTTGGTAAGAAATGTTGGGCTGTTCCCCCTGGCTGGAGCAACTTCCAATGGGATGAAGTAATTTTATCAGTCACACAATGGGACTTAATGGGCCATTAGCAGAAAATGGCTCTCTGGAGGAAGGATGAGTTGTGAAAAGATAAAGAACAATGGCCCATCAGCAGAATATCTCCTGCCGAGATAAGGATCACTGCCCCCACTCTCAACAGATGGTGATAGAATAGATACCTTTTATCACACTCTGTATTGTAACCTATGGCTTATAATCAGGTGCGGCTTATATATGGACAAAGAATGAAAAGTTGCTGACACCCAGGAGTGCGGTTTATACTCGGTGCGGCTTGTAATCGTGAAATTACTGTATATAGTATGTTTATATAGCTAACCAGCTTGATTCAAACTCATGTAAAACACCTTGCCTTAGTAAGAGCAGCAGCTACCACATGGGCTTCTGCAAGCCAAGTTTTTTAAGAGTCTGTCCTCAAAGATGCTCAAGGTGAGATTGCCTTTGCAATCAAGGATGCTTGATTTGTTAGGAAAGCATTGGCCTGCTATCACATTCTCCAAAGCAGGGACGGAACTGGATTGCCAGCATCTTGGGCTTACAGGAAAGCAAAACAAGATCTGGGGCTGAGAGTAGACCCAGCCACACCTGAACTTCTCTCTCAAGAGTTCAGAAGGTAAGTGGGTCTTCTCCACACTTCATGTCTCAGTGGGAGGGTCTCTCTGATTGGGAGCTTCAGATGAAGTTTTTCTGCCTATAACAGAAAGCATAATTCAAAAAACTGAAGCTTTTTAAACAAAGAAAACAAAAGGATCAAAACCTCTGGCAAATGAAGTGGGTAAAATAAAATCAGACAGGCGACAGGCTGGGTAAAAAAAAAATCTGAGAACATCTGGCAGAGCCATCTGCTAATCAAGCTGTAAAGGAACCTTTCCAAAGGGACAATACAATTGCAGAGAATTTGAAGTGACACTTTCCAGGATAATTTTACTTACGTCCACAGCAGACAAATTCAGGGAGATTCCCTTTGTCTAAGTCAGAAAAGGAGAGGGCATATAGCAGAAGGTAGATCCAAAATCAAAGCAATTATTGCTCAGTGGGAAAAATATATTACCAAAAGACATTACATCTACGCCTGGCATCTGTTACAGACTAACAAGAAAAATTATGTCACTGTAAAAACTGACAGCTGATCCACACCTTACACAGTGCATTTGAAAGAAGTCCCCTTAACTCAAAAAATACTGTATGACAAGAAAAGGTACAGGAAACACAGCAAGAATGATAAAAAAGTAAAACAGTTTTTGCCTGAGGATCGAATGAGTTGCCTGTATTTTTCATCATGAAGATGAGAGTATTTATGGAAGATGTAGCACATTGCCAAATGATGCATGAAAATAAAATGTATACTCACTCATGTACTGTAAGTAGACTTGTACCATTCTATAAATTAAACCCTCCCAGCTTTGCTTTCAATTATCTTTCAATTAAAGAACCCAGCTCTGGCAAGTAAGTCATGATTTGTTCTTCTGGCATACAACAGCTGTGGGGGATACAATCCCTCCAAAGCCATCTTCTCCTGGCCCCTGGAACTTGCTATAATAGAAAAGGTATCCTAGATACCAAGGTTGAGCCAAATTCCTTAAGAATTTGGTCACTGTTCTAACACTTTGGAAGATAATTGGTTAGAAATTAGTCTGTGTAATTGGTCAGTTCGCCTTTAGAACTTCTCACTTAGATTGGATGCTGTTCTTTGTATAAACTCTACTGGCTGTAGTTTGAATCCCCCGAACTTATAAATATGACTGTCTACCCTTTGTTCTGAGAGAATCCTGCCTGACTCCCTTCGCATGAAATAAAGGCTCTTGTGGAAATCGTCAAGTAAGGCCTCCGGTTTTTCTCTGCTGGCTAAATGCGAGCTCCTGAGAGATGGCTGATCGATATTAGCACTCTCTGGTCCTGGTAAAACTATCACCAGGGACCAAAAAGGAAGTCACAAACAGCCATCTATCAAAGAATTGCATTCTGCACACAGTACCTGTAAGGGTCTCTGCTGGGTTCTTCAACATCTGAACATGGATGTCATACTTTGAAATATTATCCACACTTTTACCCAGGACAAGTTCACAAGGGGAAAAGAATTTCTAGTGTTTCACATGTGTGTTATCATGGAGTACATCTAACCATTACGGTAAATAACCCACAGCAAAAACTGCACATTGGATTGAACAAGAGTGTGAGAAAAAAAAAACCCAGCAGTTGCCATTTCTGTTGAAGACCACGATGAATGAGATGTATAGGACAAAAAGGACTATAATCTGTCATACTCATTTTTTATGGTATGGTTTAAATTCTTCTGCAGTTGTTCATGGACTTTCTGGAATTCTGTTTCCATATATTTGACAAATATGAGAAAATCAAAGACTACATGTGGGAATCAGGGCAAAACAGAAAGATTCAACTCACATGTTTAATTGTTATTTGTTTGATACATTATCTTTTTTGACTTTTTTTTTGAAAGAACAAGACTACTAAATTACATTATGCACATCTTTTAGATAACATTCATCATCACCTCTCTTTCCTTAATAACATGGTTTCTACAGGTTATAAAAAGTTGATTTTAGCTTGCTAAGAAGCGATCAGGTAACTGCAGAGATTAACAGGTGTATTATTAAATCTGACTAGCCAAATTGAAATTTCTGTGTACTCCAGTTGACTAGTGCCTTTACAATGACAAGTATTCAGAAGGTGTTACAACCAAAACAGAGGGAAAGAAATGAGATTTGAGCAAGATGACAGGCAATTAGGAGATCCAAAGAACTTTACCCTGTAGCTTAAAAACTTAGAGTTGGCCTCAGTGAACCCATACACCTCTCAATCTTAATTCTTCCATCTCAAAGCCATACTGAATGTTGATAGCATATCTTGAATTCCTGCTTAGATTAAGGGGGAAAAAAAAAGCAGGCAGCAAAAATGTACAGTTCTGTCATGTTACTACAGTAGTTTCACGAATATAAGCCGCACTGTTTTGACTTAAATTTTCGTCCAAACCCGGAAGTGCGGCTAATATTCTGGGGTGGCTAATCTATTAACAAAAAAATGTAATATCTGCCCTTACCGGGTACTGTGCCGGTCCTGTCCCGAGCAAAAATGGTTTGAAATCCAT
>PYHW01009260.1:3005051-3015822 GCA_013186435.1 Turdus rufiventris
GGGGCACTGGGGAGATAAGCGGGGGGAGGAGCAGCTCCACTTGGAGCTCGGCTGCCCACTCAGAGGCTGTTTAAAGGCAATGCGCATCCATTGGGAATGCTCGCAAAATGACCACGCTATTGTTTGTGTCTTTTTCGGCTTGTAAATAAAACTTGCAGGGAACACTGCCGCAGCTATTGTGTGTGGTTTTTTTCACTTGGAAACAATGTTTCCAAGGTGGGCAGTAAGCCAGTAAGCCCGGGCGATCCGCGATTGTGTTACTAAATGACGACTTTGTGATAGTTCGCCGCGAACGAAAGTGCGGCTAATATTCGGGTGCGGCTTATTTATTAACGAAAACATCAACGTTGCCGACACACCGGTAATGCGGCTTATACTCCGTGCGGCTTATATTCGTGAAACTACTGTAGTATTGTGGTGAGACAATGATAGAAAACACTTTGCTCTGCGATGGTTCAGGATGTAGCAGACATGAAATTCTCCTCCCTGTAAGTCTGAAGAGACTTGTTTTCTCAAGTAATTGAGAGATCCTAAAGATTTATGACATTTACCAAACAAATTCATCCTTAAGAAAGTGATTCTAAATCCAGGATGTACAATCTGTTGTTAGTATTTTTTTTTTTTTTATTTTACTGGCTATAAAGTCACATTCCTCTCTTATACAAATCCCAAGCCAAAAATTGCTATGATTGTTACGGAAATCTTCTAGTCCTACTGTATTTTGAAAAATTACTGTGGTGGGTTGGCAAAGCTTTGGTTTGTCCACCAAAGCTGCCCTACCTTCATTAGCTTTGAGCAGGGGAGAGTAAACACAATGAAAGGCGTGTGAGTCAATATATAATGACAGGGAAATAGTTAATCACCAGTTACTGCTGGGCAAAACATATTTAAATGGGGGAAATTAATTTGCTACCAAATTAAAGTAGGTTAATGGAAATAAGCCCAAATCTTAAAAAAACACCTTCCTTCCACTCTTCCTTTCTTTATGGACTTAACTTCACTTAAAATTTTCTCTACCTCCAGCCCCCAGCAATGCAGAGAAATGGGGGCTGTGGTCAATTCATCACACAATGTTACTGCTTCTTCTCCATCGGGGAGGAAGCACTTTTCCTCTACTCCGGGATGGTCCCTCCCATAGGAGACAGTTCTCTATGAACTGCTGTAATATGGGTCCTTCTCAAGGACTACAGTTCTTTAAGAGCTGCCCTGGTCTGAGACCAGTCCACAGGGTGCAGTTCTTCTGGATCAGGCTGCTCCAGCATGAGTTCCCCACAGGGTAACAAGTTCTGCCAGCAAACCTGCTCCACTCCAGGATGGACTCCTCTCTCCATTGGGCCACAGAGCCTACTACAGTATGGACCTTCCACAGGGTCACAGCCTCCTTTAGGTATCCAGCTCCTTCAGTGTGGGGTCCTCTTTTACTCATATTTTGATGAATGTATTTTCAGCTTTTCCACTCTTGGAAATTAGCTATGAGTGTTACTACAGGTAAGAACTTTTATTCCTACAAAGAAAATGTAAACTGGAAGGAAAATGAGGGCTCTCATCCTTTTGACATCCTCTCCCTTCCACACAGCAGTCCTCTCTAGTCTCAAAACTTTTTTCCACAGCTGCATCCTCAACTGCACTACAGGGTGTTTTGGTCTTTTTGTCTCTTCCTTCAGCACTTTAAGGCTGAAACCTTTCATGTAACATCTTCAAGACCTACAAGAATTTGTCACAGGCCTCCTAATAACCTCATTGATTGACTAATCTTATGGCAGATACAGTAAGCAAGGGAATGAACAAGAATTAAGAAGGTTGGATTTTCTCACAAGCAAAGGAGACTTGAAAGCCAGTGGATCCCAGTCAAAAAGAACAGGTGGATGAAAGATTTCCTCTATGCTGCTTCAAATACACAGGACACAGATTAAAGTCTTTATACACCAGAGAAATATTGTCTTAGTAGTGATTTTTCAGGAGCTCGTTTGAACTGCTCTACCAATGAGAAAGGTAGGAAAGTACAAACCAAATTATTGCTGTGACCACAAGCTGATAATGGAGTATACGGCTGAAACTTCTACATGGTTTTTACTTTCAGAAATAGAAGCTGGATAGGAGTATGTTATTTTGGTATCCTAGAAAGAGAAGAATGAGGATTTGAAGTGTTATGACAGACCCCTTTTATTTCCATTAGAAAATACTGACTGCAAAGATGAAAATATTATCAGAAAATGCGGTCTCAAGAGGCTGTCAGCAGCATCAGAATATCTGAGAGCCAGATACTTAGAGCCTTAGTTTGGCTTGGAATGGCCATCTAGACCAGAACAAACACTCATATCCTTTTTCTGCTAGTTTTTAATAATAGGCACTGCAACCACCTGACAACACAAAGAGTTTATAGGGATTGTTTGACTCAGCACAAAACGAGATGCAGATGCTCAAGTCATTTTTCTACCAGCACAAAAGAATGACTGCACTCAATCCAGCATGCAGGCACTATCAGTAGAAAAAGCAAAGAGCTGTACTAACAACTGAATGGAAAGCGCCTGTAAGAACTGAAAAGTTGCATGTATGTTTGTATGTGATGAGCATGAAAAATTGAACTAAAGTAGGAGGAAGGGGTTGGGTTTTTTGCTTGTTTCTATGTTTCGATTCAGGTGTTATATTGCCATATCTAATCTGACAAAAAACAAAACTCAAAAATTATGTCATATACACCCAGAGCAACTCAGTCACTGATGTATTTACAATCATCACAAGGTTACTCAAGAAAATCCATTGTGATGTAGTGCTTCAATCTGCACCTGTAATGTACTTTTACTGAGGTGTAGCACATTACAGTTCTCACAGGTTCAAGCTGCAAACACACTTTGAACAGACACTACAAAATGGCAGCCTTGCATTTGCCTCAATTTCTATTCTTCAAAGTTCAGGTAATGATGGACACTTCTCCTCCTGCACCCACCTTATTGTCTGTTGCTCTAGGGGATTAGCCAAGGAGAGAAGATGACATGCATTTCTGACGATTCAGTGTAGCCTCAGAACCAAACAGCAGTTCTTTTTGTCTTCAATACTGAGCTCATCAAACAATAGTTTGTATTAACTCAGGTCTTGCCCTTTTGCAAGTTCATTGCCTTTCAGCAATTCTACTTTCCTACAAGAAATTGAAACTTCAACCAGACAGACACAGGAGCGATAGAATTCAGTTAGCTTCGAGTTGCACCAATAAAAACTAAAATGTGTTTTCAGCACATTTGTAACAGCTATATTTGAGCTGCCTTACCAAAAGCCAAGGTGAATACTCATAATACCTGAAATTAATACATGAAATGTCTACCAACTAATTGCTTGGAAACATCTTTGTTAAATTCTTGCAAAAGAATAATTTGATCTACAGTAATCCACTATCCACCAAAACCAAAGTTTGTAACAACAGATGTGTAAAATGTCTTTTCAGGGCTTCTTTTTGAACAAGTAATGACACCAAGATTAATCATCACATTAACATAAAAACCAGTTTAATCAGTTTCACATTTACAAATATACACATCATTATAATAATAGCTGGAGAAAGCAATAGTTCTTTAGACAAGAATAAAAAATAGATACAGATAATTCCAGTATATATTAACATTAATAAAATCATTAAAACATTAAAGTTTGCACCTACTCCACTGTTCATCCCTCTGTAATCATCTTCTTGTTCAGAGATGTGTCAGTTAAAGCGATGACTGAATAAACAAATTAGATTCATGCAAGATTGACAAAGATACAGTAATTTAAAAAAATATATGAGATACAGCAATTAAAAAAATACATGAGATTATACAGATACAGGAGCAGGGTGCTTGTGAATACAGCCAGGACAGCAGTGCAGCGAATCATGAACAAACAAATCACATTCCACACAGAATGCATTCTGACATACTTTGCATATGTACACCTGTGGATAGGGAGGGATAGAAAGACAAGTCAAATTAGCAAAAATTATCATCATCATAGCACTACATTAGGGCAACAGTTATGTCATCAAGAGAATGTAAACAGCCTATACTGCTAGCATCACAGAAACAAGTGAATTAAAGTTTCTGACAGCAAATATATCCACAGGATTGAGCTCAGGTCAGTGTAAATGCTTCCAAATGACTGAGAGCTCAAGCTTTTAAATGCCGTTTCCCAGGAAATCTCTTCCCAAACTTCAAAAGACTTTGCAGCCTAGAAAATGTGACTGTTTAATATAGAACCACGACATTAACTTTCATGCGTCTTTTTCTAGTCTTTAGAACATAATGCTAAAGGATCATCTCAAAACCCTCAATGCAAATTACAACACCATTCAACACACTTACATTTTGATCTTTTATTTCTCCCTGGCAGCCTTGACAATGCCTAAAAGAAAAATTGTACATTTTAACTGAAAAAAAGTCAAGAATATGTACATCATGTTGAAAAAAAGATAGCATACATAATAACAATTTCTGGCAATTATTTCAGCTATTCAACTGAACTCACAGATCACGGAAACTACTATTTCTTAAAGCCAGAGGTGCCCCACACCACCCAAACAATCAGGCTCTCCAGCAGCAAAGAAGCTGTTGCCAGCTATTCTTACATCTGTGACAAAAAAGTTACAGGATCCACTCATTATCACAAATAAGATTTGTATACCGTTCTCCCTTGTATTCTTCCAGTGGAACTTCCTGAAAGACATCTAAAGGAAACAAGTGATGGTAAGACCGAGCCAGGTGAGGTGCAGACACTAATGTAAGACCTGCAAATAAAGAGACATCAATATTGTTACAAGGCAGGATTTATGGAAAAGCCTTCTTGTATCAAATAAAGTAAAAGGGAAAAAGAATATTTTTAATTATGCAGTGGTTGAGAGCTTCTAAGAATTTTAAAAAGTAAAATTACTTGTTCCATTAGCCAAACCTTTAATCCTGTCCTGTTTTAAATCCAAATACAAAGAACAGGCAAATTGTTCAAATTTCTCCTGAAAAGGTTTAACTCAGCCTTTAGAAATAGATTTACAACACACAGTGGTGAAATTAGGAGCTCCTTTTGGCAATGATGGTTCTGCTGTATCACACCACTAGTTAAAATGATGCTCTGTTACAAGGCTCTACTACAGCCTGCTATAATTCTGCCAAAACCATGCCACAGCCCCATTCCAGCTAACATAGGTCGGATGGTTTTAAAACAGTTAATTTTTATCACACTAACTAGCATGTGGCTGTGTTTTGGATCTATGCTGGAAACAGGGTTGACAAGGCAGGAATGTTTTCTTTACTGCTAAGCAGTGCTTATACACAATCAAGCACCTTTCTGCTTCTTACTCCATGTCTTGGGTTACAATACAGGGTGTGATAAAAGATATCTATTCTATCACCATTTGTTGCAGGTGGGGGCAGTGATCCTTATCTTGGCAGGAGATATTCTGTTAATGGGCCTCCATTAAAACCAGGCAGGGCATTGTTCTTTATCTTTTCACAACCCATCCTTCCTCCATGAGTCATTTTCTGCTAATGGCCCATTGAGTCCCACTGTGTGACTGATAAAATTACTGCATCCCATTGGAAGTTGCTCCAGCCAGGGGGAACAGCCCAACATTTCTTACCAAGATAAAAACAGAGGTTTTGGGACACTAAGGTAGCCCCTTCTACCACTGGACTCCAGAGGGAAACAGGACTCCTCCACATCACCACTGGACCTCTGGAGGGAAAACTGCACCTTCTACAGGAGCACTGCTCCAACTGAATCACATCTGTCGCTACAAAAGGACTACAGCCACCATGTAATCGGACTGCTACCAACACCCTGCCTGACGGGGTGTCAGGTTGTACTCTGACTTTGTCAGGGTTTGGGTTTTTTTCCTTTGTAGTACTATATTTTTATTTTAATTTCCCTAGTAAAGAACTGTTATTTCTAATTCCCATATCTTTGCCTGAGAGCCCCTTGACTTCAAAATTATAATAATTTGGAGGGAGGGGGTTTACATTCTCCATGTCAAAGAGAGGCTCCTGCCTTTCTCAGCAGACACCTGTCCTCCAAACTAGGACACTCCACCAGTGAGTACACTCAGGGGTGCACGAGGCATTGGGAGGGGACACAGTCAGGACTGCAGTCAACAGTGCACCAAGAGAACAAAGGGATACCCGATATCATGTGGCATCATGCTCAGCCTATAAAGCTGGGTGGAGAAGGTGGAAAGGGGAGAGTGATGGGTGATGGCATTTACTTTCTCAAGTAACTGTTAGGGTTAACCCATGATGGAGTCCTGCTTTCCCGAAGATTATGTTGATGGCAAGTGGTGAATGAATTAATTACTTTCCTTGGCTTTCATGCACAGCTTTTGCTGTAACTATTCAATTGCCTTTAATGCCACCCTGAGTTTTCTCACTTGTACTCTTCTGATTCTCTCCCCCATCTCACCAGTGGGGAGTGTGTGGGTGAGTCACCAGCTGGGGTGAGACCATGGGAACAAGGTTAGCTGGGGCATGGGCTGGCACAAACATCTCCATCACACACTTACATGTAGTGTAAATATCTGAACTGCAGCTGTGGAGAATCCACTGCAGATACACAGGATTTCTCCAGTTACACTACTACCTTGCTGGAACAAAACTCATGCTGGTAGGAAAAATCTGAAATTAAACTAGAATTAAGTGACCCAAAACTCTAATTATTTTATCCTCTTACCAAATACATGCATCCTGCTAATACGTATCATGTTTCAGTGACATGCCTGAAGAAGCCAGAACAGCACTCCCTCAAAATATTAATATTATACACCATGCTAATCCTCCCTCCCGCCCTCACTAAGAGTAATGGAGGGCAGCATTATTGGTTGCACAGTCCATTAACATTTGTAAGACCGAAAGGCTTCTGTTTACAACTCTACAGCCTTTCATGTGTCACGACACAGCCTATCCTTGGGTTCAACTTGGAAATCCTTCATCCACACACTCCTGGAGGTGAGATTACTTCTGCCCTCTTACTCCAAAGCACTGTTTTCATGGCCTTGCACTGAGGACTCTGAAACATGCGTGTGTTTAGTTAAATGAGAATTCCTGAGAAGTTACCATTCCCACGTGCATCATCTCTCTTCCCCACTTTGCCTCAGGTATATTCCTTATACCAAGGAATATGATACAGTTTACTGTTACAGGTATACTCCTGAGAAACACTTGTAGGAAGTTAACATCCCAGGTCACAGAAATGCAGAACTCAAAGCAGAGCTGGCTTTCACTTACTAAGCACAGCTGTATTTTTCCACCCCTGAACTCTCTCACTATGAACTCCTGATTCACCTGCGCACCTTTTGTTGCTACTTACCACAGATTTTGCATTCCACAGGAAGCTCACAGTATTTGGCTCTGCACTGAGGACAAAAATACCCACCCAGTGTAAGACCTGGGTCACTATTATTCTCCAATTGCCTAAAGTAGAAAGAAACAATTCAGTACTTAAGAAATAATACCATGCTACTATGTAACTACAAATAATGTTGTTTTCACATCAAATGTGTCAGGAAACAATCAATATGGCGAGATATCAGTGACCGCATTATCCCACAGGAAACAAAGACCAGATATTTCCATATTTATAAGCCAATCTTTAAAAATAAAGATAGGAACAATAACTCCATGCTTATTTCTTTTTAGACACAAAAATATTCTAAAATGCCTTTAAGATGCATGTAATACCTATTCTTCCAAACAGCACATGCTGCTACACATAGTTTCATTCTGAAATTCAGACACCCCTATCATCCTGGAAAACAGTGATTCTTGAGAAGTGCACTGATACAGTCATCAAATGAGGCCTCTGTTTTAAACTTCCCTTTAAAGTCATGTTAAGAAATATAAAAATTACTTTAGTCAGATAATACCCTTTCGCCCTTATCATTATCTTTTATAACAGTAGTATTAATTAAATCAAGAACTTCACATAATTACTTTAATACATTGTAGCTGTGTGTCCCAATCACTGTGCAACAGAACTAAGTACCATTTACTACCTAAAAAAACCCCCTAAATGCAAATTTTAAAACACATATTTAACAGAGTTAATTATGGACATGTATTGGAGCTACCAATGGAAATAAAATGTCTACTGGGAAGTCACATGATACAGCTCACTCTGTTTTTCATATTATTTTGCAATACTTTCACTTTTTATTTTCACTGCAGATTTTCTAAATATGACTAATTAATATTGAATTCTTATCAGCTCATTGAATTCTAATCAATGCTACTTACGCCATGCTAAAGGAGGGCTTTGCATCTTGATCAGATAGAGAAGCGACAGTACGCTGAGGAAAACCTGAAGAGAAAAACATCCCACAGTAATAATTTTAAACATGCAATAATGTGTCATTTTCTTACTTCAATGAAGAAGTTCAAAGACAATTCCAGACATTCAGGCCCATCTCTTTCCCATTTGTCTTTACAGGTGAACTGATACACTCTTGCTAGGTATCAAATTCTTCCCGAACATCTCTACCTACATCCACACCTCCCTGACTTTACTTTGTCCCAGCTGAAAAAATGTCTTTGTCATAGACTTGGTGTTAACTGAAGTGCACTGGAGCCCCATTTTTCATGAACAGTTAAAAAGAAAAATATGTGAAATGGTAGGAAAGCAGAATGAGCAGCAGACAAATATACAACTAAACAATAGTTTCTAATGAAGGGGGAAATACTTTCATATGCATCCATTTAGCCTATGTTCACCTTCCAAGTGCAATATATGTCAGACGAGACTACAGGACTTCTTGGAGACTGTTATCTTTTTTCTTTCTATAACTTATTTTTTACAGATCATGACAGGTGAGAAGTTGGTTTCTCCAACTGCTGCTCAGGCTTTACCTATAAGAAGTAAACCTTTTCATTATCTATATCTAGACATAAAAATACATACATTCTTATCCATGAAAAGAGTGGATGAAAGTGACAACTCAATGCTCTACTTTGTAGCATCAGAGTTCCTATTCTGGTTTAACTCCAAACTTAAATTTATTGAGAAACACATCAGGAAAAGAAAAGGTACCTAATCTACTTGTTGAAAGAACACTCCAGGAAGCTGCTAATAAATGTGTACTACCTATGGCTCTTGTATCAATTAACAGTTGTAACAGTTGCCTTCTGCAAGGAAAAAAGCAAAGGGAGAAATAAAATAGTTTTTCATTCTTCATTTCTAAGCAATAAATTTTTAATAGTTACTGTGCCATCAATATCATTCCACTTTGTTGTTTCCATATTCTATTTAGTAATTTGTCTTACTTAATAAGCTTTATTTAAAAGCTGACTACTTTGCAGAAATAACATCAAGGAAACTAATACTTATCTAGCAAAATAACAGTTAAAACAAAAAAAAAATGCACCGTGTCTTTATTACACTTCTTACTATTTGTATAGCTGTAACACAGAAAAGGCAAACAAAGGAAAAGACAAAGCAAATCTTGTGCTAGGAGTTTGACACAACCATATCCTACCCATTCGAATGAGGGAGCACTCAGAAGTTGAACTGGCAGGTGGAGGACTAACATGGTGCATTAATAGTTCCTTATAATGACCTTCATCTAAAATAACGTGGTATGTTCCTGTCACAAACAAAGAAATGCCTTACCGTCAGGTTATGAGCCAAAAAGAATACAAAAAAATACTCCAAATGACAGATAAAAACTTAGGTAGAAAACACAATTTATCCATACCTGTTGCTAAAAAGCAGCCCTGTTAATGCTACAGTAAATGACAAGTTTTAAAACTAGTAATAACAGAATGTTAAATTAGATATGAAGGCACAGAGCTTTTTCTCCAAAATTACACTGCAGTAATGATACTATAAGAGTTACCACTGTAGCAATGGATATTAACATGTTACATTGATGAAGTTCCACATCACACAACTTTATATGTGGACAAAAAGGTTTGAAAATATAGGTATTTCTTCTCTCTAGAGCTGCTGCTACCAGATGATAATGATTTCATTTACTACTGTATGTTTTATAGACTCAGGTAACTCTTTAATTTTCTGCCAGAACAATGGAAAATACTTCTCCTTAAAAATATCAAAATGCAGTAATAAATGTATAAAAAACTAGGTACTTGATTTTTATTTTAAACCTGTCTTATTAATATAACTACTGAACTTCAGATACATACCACCAGTTTCTTGGGCAAGTACTGTACAAACTCGAACTTCAGCACTTAGGCCGATGACAGACACTCTGATCTTTACTGCTTTTAAACACTTAAAATAGAGAAAAAAAGCATAGTCAAATTCATGTGCAGAACAAGAAATAGTAAAAAGGTTTAAAGGCTTACAGTAATTCCACGACTATAAGGCGCACCCTTTTGACTAAAATTTTCCCTCGAACCCAGAAGTGCGCCTTATAGTCCGGTGCGCCTTATCTGAGGGACAAAGTGGCAAAAGTTACCAACCCGGAAGTGCGAGCCGCGATGGGGAGTGGCCCCACGGCAGGGCCGGGCTGCGAGGGGGAGTGGCCCTGCGGGGCTGTGCCGGGCTGGGAGGAGGGAGTGGCCCCCCAGCAACGTCGGGATGTGAGGGGAGAGGGGCTCTGCGGGGCGGTCCTGCCGGCATCGGGGTGTCCCCCGCGCGGGGGGAGGGAAAGCCGCCGGCATCGGGGTGGGCCCCGTGCAGCATCGGGGCGTCCCCGGCGTGGCATCGGGGCAGCCACCCTGTGCAGGGGGGAAGGAAAGCCGCCGGAATCGGGGCAGGCCCCATGCGGGGGCAGGGAAAGCCACTGGCATCGGGGCGGGCCCCG
>PYHW01009260.1:3016847-3046352 GCA_013186435.1 Turdus rufiventris
CTGATCTACATGTTGCGAATTTTGCTGGCTGTCGGCAGGTGCGCCTTATAGTCCGGTGCGCCTTATGGTCGTGAAATTACTGTAAATGAAAATTAATTGGTGATGACACTGCAAATGCCTGTTTTTCCTCCAGAAGCTTGGAACAGTTCAATGCAGTAGTCAAACTTCAGTTCTGTACCTTAATTAGATCATAGATGTTGGCTGGATCACATGTCGTCAGACTGCTGAGGACTACCAAAACTTCTCTGCTTGTATGTCCTGGCATGTGCCTAAGGAAAGCACACAGTTAATTTACTTCTGCACACTAAGCTGTATGATAACATCCCCAAGGACTTTAATGCATTGAAGTCAGAAGATGACATGACATGACATGAAGTCCTCTACAAACTGTGTAAGATCCTTGTCTGAACACCAAATTTTCACCTTCCAAAAGCCAAACCTTTCCAGTATCTAAAATACAGTATTTAACTGTTACCTGATTACTTACTGTAATGAATCCTTTGTACCTTAACCATACTCACAGGTAAAATTCATCTTCAAACTAGCACACTGTAGTAAGTCATCCTGACTTCTTAAAAAGCTCTAATCAGTTCTTCAGTGCAAATCCATTACTTTTAATTACTTCTAGTTCTTAGTTGAAAACTCTCTTCCTGCTAGTAATTAAATAGCTTTTCATGACACTGATTACAGTAATATCATGAATACAAGCCGCAACGTTTTGACTAAGATTTTGCTCCCACACTGGAAATGTGGCTTGCATTCAGGGGCGGCTAATATGTGAATAATTTTCTGACATTTCCAACCCCTGAAGTGGAAACCGAGGGGCTGAGTCGAACAACCTGCCAGTAAAAGCCGGCATTTCGCGATTGTTACAAATTGTTACTCTGTTGTGCCACGGGTGGAGCTGGCTCCCTGCAGGCAGCACGGGGGGCGGGGGAGGTCCCTCCTTCCCTCTTCTGCCACAGCCCGAGGGAGAGCAAGGGGGCCCCGTGCTGCCATCCCCTCGGCCGGTGGGGTAAGCGGGGGACTCCTGCCCCCACCTGCTGCAGCAGGAGCAGGCAGGTTCTGCTCCCGCCCGCTGCTGCCATGGGAGCAGGGGCGGCTTCATCCCTGCCCGCTGCCGCCATGGGAGCAGGGGTGGCTCCGTCCCTGCCCGCTGCCGCCGTGGGTGGGGGGTGCTCCGTCCCTGCCCGCCGCCTCCACGGGATCGAGGGAGGGGCTCCGTCCCTGCCCGCCGCCACGGGAGCGGGGGTGGCTCCGTCCTGGCCCCGTCAGCAGCTTTGAGCGGGCTGAGCCTGCACAGCCTTAGCCAAGCCAGTAAACCCCCCGCTATGCTGCGATTCTGTTACTATTTGGCAACTTTGTTGCACGCGGGTCTTCGCTGTGAACGACAGAGCGGCTTATACTCAGCTGCGGCTTGTGTATGAACAAAGAACGAAATGTTGCCGACACCCGGAGATGCGGCTTATAGTCTGTGCGGCTTGTATTCGTCCAATTACTGTATTAGCTTTGTTCAGTCAGTGTCTAGCTGTAATTCTTCATTCAGTCTTCCACAAACTGGAATACATCTCAATACTTCACACAGCAAGTGTTCTGAATCTATTGTACCTGAAAATTGATTTTTCTAAAGTATGCCAAAACCCTCACAAGTTTATTGTGACACAATGCTGTTTCTTTTCCTGTTCTCTTACATTATTAGCCCTTAACTCTGTCCTCTCTCATACCTCAGCCCTACAGTAAAAAAAGAATTGCAGCGTCTTTCATCACAATATCTACATATCATCATCAACTTGGTTTTCAAGTCACATTTCTATAAGAAACACATAAATATAGGCATCTAGTGGTAGAAAATAAACTTCTGCACTGCTAGAGTATTTAACTTAATGATTTATATTGTAAGAGGAGACAGTCACCTTTTAAAGACTCAAGTTAGCACGATGCAAGGTGCTACTTAGAAAAAATTCTGTCCCAGTCTCTGAAAAGTGTGACAATCACAAAGAATACCAAAAACTCCACGTATATACTAACTTTAAAGTCTGCATGGCCAAATTTAGGGAATTATATAGAGAAGGCTCTCCGCTACAGTTCATATCCACTGCTTTCTTCAGAGCAGTTACATGCTTTTTTGAGTTTCCTGTAAGTGAAAAAAATGCAATCAATTTAACTGATACAACAAGTTGAAGAACTTTAAAGAAAGTTTAAAGAAATATTTAAACTGTGTAAGTCATTAAGTGTACTTTTACAACAACAGGAACTGATTTCAAAGTGGAACGGGTCTATGTTTTTCCTTAGAAATTGGTATTTTGATCAGAATGCAGAAAACGGTAAAACAGACTTACTCTACAGGCACTCAGATGCTAGAAAGTTTAGAAGCTAAAAAGAATAAAATCACAGTTAGGTATCATTAAGCACTCAACATAAGTGCGATGTGTCTCATAAATGAAAAACAGTTTTGTTTCCTCTGTTATTCCCAAAGTATAGTTCCTAGATCCTCAGTTTCCTCAATGAAATCTGCTGAAGCCACAGAGACTGGTGTTGTAACAGCAGGCAGGAACCAAACAAACCTTGAATTCTCCACATCTGATCAAATCTCACAAAAAACACAGAAGTCATGACACACAAAATTAACAAACAGGGTAGAAAATTAACTGTGGGGGGAACAGAACATATCTGAGTTGCATTCTGGTTGAGACTTGATTGCAAACAAGCATACACAATCACAATTCTGGATCAAAGCAGATCAAAATGCAGATGATGGCTTCAGACAACTTGCACTAATTTCTTTCAAATTAAAACTAATTATGATAACATAACTTCATTTTCAGCAGTGTATCAGGCAGAACTTATAACACCAATGAAAAGGACAAAAACATCTGCAATTTAAGAAAAGAATATCACTTCCCTACCTGAGAGTTCTGTCATTTTTTCTGCTCTTTTACTCTTGGTTACAATTAAGCCAATCTGAAAAAGGGAAAAAAAGAGAAAACTTTTGTGAGGAAGTTTTACAATGAGTTTATTTAGAATTTTATCACACATTTTTTTTACATTTTAATGGACCAGAATTACTTAACCATGTAAGTCTAGCCAAGTTTTATATCAAGTGTAACAACAGCAGCACAAACATGATGCATCCATTTACAATACTCCCGTATTTTCATTACTACTGCCAAAAGGTCCAAAAAGAAATCTCCTAAAATTCTAAATGCCTGACAGAAGCAGGCAGAAACAGTCTAGCAGACTAGACTGATGAATAAAGGATGGGAAGGTACACATAAATTGAAAATAGTTTACTGTGTAGTGTTATAACCAAAACTATCTTTTAAAACAGTTTTCTGTTATTTGTTTCTTGCACTGTTGTACATACCTGACTAATAGGGTTCTGGTCAAAGTACTCTTCAACAAAATACTCCAGTAACTATAAAGAAAAGTTAAGACAGTTAAAAACTAATTATACTTTGATTACTTATTCACATTAAGTAGATGCAAAACATCTAGTATCACTAAAAAAGCAAGCCAAAGTAGTTGGGTAACATGAAATGGGGAATGAGCCTTTTCTTTCCATTCTTCTTTCACCCCATTCCTTCCCCTTCATCCCATGCAACCAATGAAACACAGATTTCAGAAACTACACCCCCTTATTTTATTCATGTCCTATGTTGATATTCTAGATTCCTGCTGGTTCAAATGGAGGTTTTCAATACACCAAAGGACACTAAACCACTAAAATCCAGGATTTCATGTTTTAGTATTGTTGGAGAAGAACATACAGAACACGATGAACACAGTTCAAGCCCTCCACAATCAGAAACAGCAACCCAGTTAAACTCTTATCTAGCATCCTTTTAAATAAGAATTCATTAAAAAACCCAACTGTAAGAAAAAATATATACCAAATCTAGATGTGTAATGAAAACAAACTGTCCCCTTATTATGGGCAACACTTAATTTCCACATAGTTTCCAAATGTGTCTTCCCATAATATGCTCAGATAAAGTGTTTTCACTGTAAAGAAGTACATGTGCAAGGCAAAATAATGCCACACAGATTTTACTATTCAAAAAACAGGAAAGTGACAGATTAGCAACAGAAGCAAGGAGAGAAATGTAGGAATGAAAGACGAGGCTATGCACATACAGGAGACTGCAATTCTTTGAAATGCAAAATGCAACCGGTTTATAGAGAAATAGTGGCCCAGTAAGAAAAAACTTTTGAGTGCAGGAATACCTTCAGAGTGCAAGTAAGTCTGTTCGGTTTTAAGTCTTGGTCCTCCATTGTTCTTGATCCATCAACAACCACGTAAAGGTGACGCATCTGCATTTCCACCATATGTGAAAATCACTCACAGAATACATACAGAAATGAATTCATTATTCCATTTACTTAAAAAAGCCTCTACTTCCTCCCTCTAGCAGGGAAAATTCAATAGATTTGAGAGGTGCAACTAACATGAACTGGAAAGTAATGCATTCTTCCACTTTTTTCTTAAAAAAACAAAAACTCTCTTGAAAAATGCACACTGTTCTCCTCTCATGATAAACCCTAAAACATGCATAGTTTGAACATTCATGTCTTCATCTGAAGAGCTCAGTGTTGTATAAAGCAATCTGGTTATTTACAACCCATTTCCATTATGTCCACTTTTCACATGAAGAGAAATGAACACTGCAAGCACTTGTGGTCTGACTGCTGCTGCCAAAAACACCCTGCGTGTCAAACCCTGAACAGCCACGCTTCACATCCACACTGACAACAAACAAAGAATGCTTAAAAATAATAAAACACAGTGGGAACCACAAGGTTTGGTATGTAGCATGCTAGGTCAGCAGAAGTGTATTTCAGATCCAGAATACCACCTCTAGCCCAGTAGTTTTGGACTACGGACAGAAGAAGGTTAAGATATTAACATACCATTCCAAGCCGAACTTGTCCATGGTGTTCATAGAGTCTAACAAAACACAGAAGGATTTAAGTCAAATTCAAATGAGTGAATGGCTCCTAAAACAAAAGTCCAAACAAATCCAATACTAGACTTCTAGCAAAAATGTAGAAGCAACAAACTGCAGACACTTACTCACACTGAAAAACCCCACAGCTCAATCACAGATTTTACAACTCTAAGAAAATAAATAAGTACTATGTCTTACTACCAGGTTTAGTGAAACTTTAAAATTTTATCCAAATTTGACAAATCAAGTTCTAACATAACTTTAAATAACGCAAAACTTACGGGTTTTTTCTACCAATTTTTCTGAAATTTGAAACAGAAATCTGTAGCCATACCAGAAGCTAGATTCTGTTGTGACAGGAAAAGGGGCATTGTTTTTAACTAAAAGACGGTCGATTTAGATGAGAGATAAACATGTTTTTACCATGAGGGTGGTGAGGCACTGCAGCAGGCTGCCCAGAGAAGGTGGGGATGCCACATCCCTGGGTAAGTTCTAGGCCAGGTTGGATGGGGCTCTGACCACTCTGGTCCCATGAAAGGTGTCCCTGCTTACAGCAGGTTGGAGCGAGATGATCTTTAAGGTCCCTTCCCCAACCCAAACTATACTGTTTTTCAATTGTTAATTTTTAAATATACAAATCTCTGATGCAAGATTCCCCTAAGCTATGCAGATTTAAACTGCAATGGTCTGCACAGTTACATCAGATCAAGACCTGTAGCTTGCATACACAGGGTATACATAGCCTGTATACGGTCAGTGTTTAAAGATAAAAAATAATTTTTCACCATTTTTTCTGGCATGCAGCTGCCCCTATGAAGGAGAAAGGACACAAAAACATCCTGCAGGCATGCCTTATGGTTAATTCATCTCACACGACCCAGTTTCAGGAAGATCAAGCCCTTATATCCGACCAAGTAAGTCAGTGCTGTTAGCAGGCTCGTGGCCACACCTAATACCTTTTCCTCTTTGCCTTGAAGAGAATGTCCTCGATGGTTGCTTTCAACGACCCAGATTCGTCTTCCTTGAGAATTTCCCTACGGAAAACAGACTGTTAAAACGGGCAAAGAGATTTTCCCTCCTCTTTCGCCAGGAAGGAGAGAAAGGTGAAGGGGGTAGAACACACCATGTTCTTTCGTAGCCTCCTTCCCAGCGCTTGGTCCGCTCGGGTTCGTCTTCCATCTCCGCGAGGGCCGAGGGGGCTGCGGGGGGCTGAGCGGAGAACAAGGGAGATGCTGGGCGCTGAGGGAATATCAGGGGAGCTGAGAGGGTTCAGGGCTGACGGGGAGGACTGCGAGAAGAAGACCGGCGTGAGAGGAGGTCTGAAAAGAGCCCAGAGAGACTGAGGGAGGTGAGAAGGGCCGAGGCGGGCTAAGGGCAGCCGAGGGGCCGGAGAAGGCTGACTAGAACCGCAGGCCCTGCCGTCCCGGACACGCTGGCGCCCGCCCTCTTCCGCCTCGGTGCGCCGCCAAACCTCCCCGGCCGCCGCCCGGGCCGCCGAGAGACCGTTCCGGGAAGGTTCCGCTATGTTTTCCACCACATCATCAAAATCCTCTGAAGTGCGGTCATCGAGAGGGCGAGCGCCTCGGGAAGACGTCTCACGGAGGCACGGCTCGTCGGGCTCCATGAGGAGCGCCCTCGCTTGTGTCTCCCCCCGGGCACAGCCAGGCTCCTGGCATTGCCCGGGTCTCGGTGGCACTTCGGCAATTCAGAACTCAGGAGCCCTGGAAAAAGCACTGGATGATTATGCTCATGCGCCGGTTAATGAAGGCAGCTATCTATCATCCCGCCAGGAAAATCAAAAAGTTTAAGGTATTTTGATGCTAAGTAATTATGTTCCCCATCTACCTAAAATAATTCCGAGTATTCAAGTCACTAAGAGCTTCCATTTCATAAGCACCACAGTGAGGATTAGCTCAGCTAGCTGAGCTAATTGCTGATTGCTTTGCAGAGCGATTAAAACTTTACTGGATGCAGTGGAAGTGTGCCAAGACTGGGCTTCGCCTCCTGAATTACAGGAAAGTTACCGAACATCCGTTTTTAAGGATCCGAGTAAGACAATACACGAGGAAGAAAACATGTAAACAGTAGTAACAATTCTTGAAACAGGGGTGGGGCAAAACTAACCACTTCTGTACCCTTCTGCTTATTGCATTTGTCAGGAACAATGTATAATTATAACGGAAAGAGAGGAGAAATTAATCAGCCGGGGAAAACCAGTAACTTTTTTGAAGGGTAGCAATCTGAAGACAGGAAAAGAGGAATTCTTTGAAAAGTCAGGATTTGCTTCTTGGAACTGAAATAGTTGTAGTTTGAACAACTCCCATCAGAACATACACCATCTCTTCTTTAGAAGGAAAAAGCCCAGTCGATAAACACTGCAATGACATATCTTATACGCTAGCAGTTTTAATAAAGTGAGAAATTAGACGTCTTTCAGAACAGGTGTATTTTTTATTCTCAAGACCGAGAATTTCAGTGCTGGACTGGAACACAGGATATAAAGTAATTTTGTAAAACTTGATTGTATAAGTGCTTGATTTTGAAATTAATAAATAACATACTGGATACCTCCTTTTATAATTTCAAAGCAATTAGGTTTTTTGTTGCCATGTCTTTTGTAGTCAACATGCTGTCACAAAAGCTGGTCAGGCTATTGCACAAGTCAAAATTTTGGGTATTTGTTAGTCACTGCTTTATCTGCCCTGAAAAAAAAGTATGGTTTAGTAAACAAAATGCCAATCTTGCCACAGTTGCTTTGCTCTAGGATATACAACTGTTTAGAAAGACAAGAAGGAACACAAATCCAGTTTAGAAACTGTATTTGTAGAAATGCTAAGAATCTTGAGTGTCTTGATTTGTAGATCTGAAGAGCCAGGCAAGCATTTTCTAAGAGGAAGACTGAAGGGATAAAACTTCTTGTATACACTCACTGTTTGAGGACAGGCTGTAATTAAAAGCAAGCCCACTGATGTGACCAATATTCCAATATTCCTTGGTGATTTTATGTGTTAACGACCTTCTTCAAAAACCAAGTCACATGTGTGAGATCACACAGCACGTTGTTTACATATACATGTGAAAGTGTAGATTCAGAGCTGAGCCTAGATGGACTGTGCAGAGCGATCGAGGTGATAATAATCTAAAAACTTCAGTTTTGTCTGGAGTATGCCTTCTAGTCTTCAAGAATATCAAAGGCCACTTTCCTTCATAGTTCTTATCTAACTCAGATTGAGGGATTCTCCTGTCACTTTCCTCCTAATTTCTGCCTTGTTCCAAGTTGCTTTAGCTTCCGGCCATTAAGTCTGTCATTAATCTCAATTTCTCTGAGAGATGAACGTTTTAGACTAATCTTAGACTAACAGTTTTTCCCCAGCATGTCTGTAGTATTGTAGACAAGACCCTTTTCAGTCGTCCATTGGTAGGTTAGAGCAAAACCAGCGCACAGACTGTACACACCAGAAGTGCTTTAGCAGCCTTGAGGCCTCTAACAGACACAGGACTGGGCAAATAATTTACTGTAATGGTTGCAGCACATTGCTGCAGCTTTAAGATGGCCTGCAGTACCTTAGGATGGTAGCTGACTTCTGTTGTGCCCTATATCAGTCCTGTCTGGAACCCAAAAGGCGGCCAGAAGGGAATGTTTCTCTCCCAGCTTCTCTTCCCAACATCTGGAAAATCTACTTGACCACACCTGTGGAATCCATCCTGCTGGGAAACACAAGAATCCAAATCAGATGTTGCAACTTGATGCCCTTATTCCAGGCACAGAAATGGCATTCCCTTTTCTCAATTTGTTTGTTGGAAACTTCGCAAGAAAGAAGCAGCACAATGGTTCTCTGCAGGCTATGCAGACACTGTCTGAGGGACCAGGAGCCAGTTTCTTGAAGACTGAAACTCAGACCACTTTCAAAAGGAGCACAGAGCTGGGTCTCACTGTCCTACAGAAAGAAGACCGATCAAGTGTGGAGACTGTGAATCTTCCAAACATCAGTCATGTTATTGTTTGCACTTTATAACCAGTTGATCCTCAAACTTGTACTAATCTTCTTCTGTTATCAATGCAATGCCCAGAGCTCTCACTGAGAAAAACCAAGAAACCTGGGTGTACAGTGAGAGGTCATTTATTTAGATTGTGGATATTTGGACAAGTACTTCTCATACAAAGAACAATTTAATGAGTATTCAGCACAACAAGTATAAAAAATTGGCTCATCTCCTTTATAAGGAAGAGAGGTTTTCTCCTTTGAAATTAATACAAACCAGAACCAGAGAGAAAGGCACTGAAAAAAGAGAGAGAACAAGGCATAGCACTGGCTATCACCTGTTCTCAGAATGATGAAAATGAGGCACTATCCAGGCAGATGAGACTGGGGCTTTGAAATGAAGAAGAGGTGCCAAATTTTCAGATTCTCTCAGTGCTCCCATGGCATCTTGTGCTATTTACTACATCCACTAAACCTCTTGGAATTAAGTGGCTGATAAAACTGGAATGTCAATTTTACAAATATGAAGGTGGTCATCAGGATTGCAGTGTTAATGATAAGGGCTGAAAAAATCAGAAGAGCTACAATGGTCAGAATGAGGTATGTTCATACATTTTCCAGCAGTGAAGAGCAGAGGTAGTACTACCATGACCATACTGAACTGAAAATTGCTTTCCTGATGTTGTTCCTTTAATGTAAGGCAGAAGTTAAAAATTTTCTTTCAAAGAGAGAAACCAAATCACTAACAAAAATTTGCAATAACTGTAACCAGAGCACCTTTTTCAAACAAAATGTCTTTAGAAACAATAGAGGACAGTAATTTCATGACTACAAGGCGCACCCCTCGGGAGCCAGCACATTTCGCAACTTTGTAGATCACATAAGGTGCACCGGACTATAAGGCGCACTCTTTTTTCAGCAAGGAGCTGCAGGGCACACAACAAAGTAATGAATTAGTAACAGAATCACACCATCTTGGGTTTACTGGCATGTGCTCAAATTAGAAACATTTTAACAGACTGGTGTAGCCTTTAAATGCAGCCCCAGGCTCCCTCCTTTGCGCGGGCAGGCACCGGCACTCCTGCATGCCGCTGATGCTGGCTGGCGCGGCTTGGGACTGTCCGCGGTTCAGGGCGGCTGGGGACTGCCCATGGCCGCCGGGTGGGAGCCAGGAGAGAGTGGGGAGAGAGTGGAGGCAGGCAGCCGGCAGACAGCGGGGACACAGCCAGGACAGAGCGGCAGAAAGCAGAGGCAGACAGCCAGGACACAGCTGGGACCAGCAAGGAGCTGCAGCCACAGGGAGGGAGCCGACTGCCCGTGGGGAGGTACTGCTCGCCAGCGGCTGGGAGCTGGTGCAGGTCATGTCAAACTCACTCTTGCTGTTAACAACCACCCTCAGTAACGCCTTCACCCATGGGTAGGCAAGAAGCTTTTCTCTGATTGGTTTATTGTGGTCAGAAACGTGGGTCTCGGCATCCCCCTGGGATTGTTTGGGCGTGGAGATTTAGACAAATTCCGCATTTCTGACCTTAATAAACCAATCGGAGAAAAGCTTTTTGCGTACGCGGGGGAGTGAAGGCGTTACTGAGGGTGAGTGTTAATGGTGAGCATGAGTTTGGCATGGCTCCACAGAGGAGACTAGCTTACGAGGCAGATTTTAAATTAAAAGCAATCAACCATGCAAAACAACATGGAAATAGAGATGCAGCTAGGGAGTTTTTTTGGGGAGTTTTTTTCCCTTCACTCTTCTCAAACCTGGGACGACAGCCCTGGCAGTGCCATCTTGCTTCACTGTTCCAGTGGCTGCCTGAGGGGACAACCGGGTCCCTTGGTGTAATGAAATGCCCTTTGTTTTGTAATCCTGGAATTAGGTGCTTACAGACGCTGAGTGCAATACTCATTAGCACGTCCTTCTGTTAAGTAAACGAAGAGCAGTTCCGAGGAGACTACAGAGACAGAACAATACCAGAGGACATGCTGAGAAGGGCGATCACACCAGATGCCCAGCTGCGGGCGAGCAGCCCTGAACCATGGCAATCCTGAACCAAGGGCAGTCCGGGTCCCTCCCCGCGGCTGCAGCTCCCAGCTTTGTCCCGGCTTTCTGCCGGCTGCGTCTCGCGGCTCCCTTCAGACACGTCCCAGCTCTCTTTCCGCGTGGCGGCTGTGTCTCCCCTGGGTCCCGGCTCAGCTCACAGCTTGCACATCCGGGGTGGCAAATGTCGCAACTTTGTACATCATATAAGGCGCACCGGACTCTAAGGCGCACTTCTGGGTTCGGTGGAAAATTTTAGCCAAAAGGGCGCGCCTTATAGTCATGAAATTACTGTAATGTGGCTACACTGATGGGTTTTTTATTAATATTAAAAACATATTTCAGAACTGACAAATTACAGTAGTAGAAAATTGTACAAAAACTATCACTGCTTTGAACACTTTTAGTAAGTAAAAAAAAAGTTAGTAAATAAAGATATGAAAAAGGATAGAAAGAGAAAATTTACTGGCTTATGAAAATACTCTCATATACAAACCTATCCCCAGCATAATATCCCCAGAAAATATAAAAATATATATAGAATTTATGCAAATATGCTCTGGAAAGTATGTCTTTTAATGCATTTTACCTGGCCTTAAAAAGGATACTAGCAATTTAGACTTTGAATGAGAATTCATTTTGCTGTACTTACTCTCTGAATGCCAAGTTCACTAACAGCTGCTGCATAGACAAAAAGTCCTGTTGCTTGCTGAAGAAGACTGAAGCCCTTAAACACCTGTACCCTAACAGCACGATCCAGAAGATAGGCAGAGCACACTGACCTATAGCAACGCTAATGGAACATTAATATGTTTCATTATGTACCTCTATTCCTTTAAGGCCAAGTACAGATTTGTTGCATCATCTCTGAAGAGGGCAATACAAAAACCAAACCCAAGTCCCCCTCCCCTCTCCTAGCTGCTTAAATAAGAAGCTATTTTTCCTCTCTTGTTGGGCAAAATTCAAGATGATTTCTGGTATAATGTACAGCATTTGGAAATACAATGCAAAAATTCTTATTAAACTACCTTCTGAATTGCCCAAATTATTCAATACAATTAGGCAGTGCATAAAACCCCACACAGAAAGAACAGCTCAGTTCTTTCTGATATCATTAAGATGTCAGATAGAAATAAATCCAAAATCATTAACAGCATTTATGTGCAAAGTTTGCACAAGGTATTTGGAAACTGCTTTCTCTGGCAGGCTTTGCGTGTTTGCAAATTAAGTATTTTCAAATAAAGTATTCATGTTTAAGAGGTTAGGATTTGCACTAATGAAAGCAAAATGTTAGCAGAGGTTTCCTAACTTATAATTTCAGTTACAATTGGATCTGCATACAAAACCTATCAGTAATGAACAACATCCAAACATATGACTGTGATTAAGTAATCCCCATAAATGTACTGTTCAAAGAATGAATAAATAGGTTAAAATATTTTAAAATATCGATTTTAAAAACAGAAAATAGTATCCATGAAGTGAAGGCATTGCTAAGTTTCTACATTCCAATTCATAACTTTATCATAGTCCTGAATTCGTTGTTTGATGTGAGAAAGCTTATTCTTCAGATATTCACAACGCTCCTTTTTCTCCAGAAATGCAGGATCCTGCCAAAAATACAAAAACCTTTACATTAATATATGGGGTTTTTAGACTCTTCCAAGCATAGTCTATTGTCAATTATGTTCTTGACTAAAAGGACAGTATGTAAATATTCTCCAAATATCACACTTTTCCCATGGCCTTTTCTTATTTCCTGTTTCCTCTTTCCTCATGAAAGGCCAGAAGAAAATGTTCTGCCTTTATATGCTGTAGTTACTTAGTTAATAGAGCTGTTTTAAAACAAAAATCTGCAAATATAAGTGATGTCCTACTCCTTAGATTTTATAATTTAGATTTTATACATATATTAGTTGTATGTTCAATAAATCCTTCCCTTCCCCCCAAAAAAGCAATGAAGGTAACTAAGATGGACACAAACTCTGAACTCCATGGAGAAAAAAAAATTGTATTTGTAATGTCCAATGTTATTAATGGGACACAGATATATATTTACTGTCTGCATTTAAAAATTAAAGAGAAACCTCTTGGATTACACTGAAAATTACTTTCTGAGAGTGTCTAAATTTTATGCCTCAAAAAATACAAAACTTCTTTTCAATGGTAAGACTGTTTTCTGTTTTTAACCATTGGCTGTGCCAGTCAGTGAATATAACTGAACTAATCTTCTGAGTGCAGAATGCTAGGAGATGAAGCACGCTCTCAGAAGATGAAAATGCTCAACTCTTTGTCTGGGGTTGTGGTTTGGGTTTTTTTCCCCCATGTGCCTACCGGATTCATTATTCTCAAAAATGCATGTTGGTGTGAGTGTATGGGCTGTGTCCTAACTTTGCCAAAGTTTTAGAAGACAAAATACACAAAGCACTACAGGTACCCTGAGGTACTGAAATCTGCCTAGTGTTAGAAGTATTGGCTATTTACACTCTGTTTGCAAGTCATTAGATTCAACAGCAATGTATATCTACAAACACTTACGTTTTTCTTCTTCCTGTATTCTTGCAGAACTTTTGATATCCTTTCCTGTTCCTAATAAGAAACCACAGATTTTTAAACTTTGAGTGTGCTCCATATATTAATGTAAATTCTACAAAATAATCATCAGAATTCCTATTGATCAATACCTTGTGGTTATAACATTTTAGATGTAAATCCTGTATTTGAGAAATAATAAAAATACATCGACTGTGACTCACTACAATTTAAAAGCTACTAGTATGAAACAGAGAAACAAAACCACCAGAAAACCATTTACACATCTCAACTGGAACTTGGGATCTCTAATGCCCAGAGATGATGTAACATACAGGGAAATTCCTCTCACACCAGGTCACAGCCAGCATTAGAAAACATTGTGCCCTAGCTGAAGACAGTCAGAAACTGCCTAATGCCACCTAATACAACTATTTTCCATAAGCCTGTTTCACTGGTACTTACATATATGTTTTCAGGATGGTGTGGAAGTTGTTTCAGCAATGCATCCAGCTCATCAAACTTTTTTAATACAGCATGAACTTCCATAGACAGTTCTTTATACTCAGCAAACTGATCATTGAACACTGCTTTGTACCGGTCTCTCATTTCATTTGTTTGAATTACAGGGTATTTCCTGAAAAAAAAAAATTTGTTTTAGAGGTACAACTTACTAACAACTTACTTACTTTAGAGATACAACTGACTTCACTTCACCAACGCATTTCTGTATTTTTTGCTAATCTCATAACCTGCTGAAATTTGTACGTCTGTAAAGCATTGAAATCAGAGAATCACAGTATAGTTGACGTGGTAAGAGACGTCTGGAGGTTATCTGATCTAACCTCCTGCACAATCAGGAACACTTAGACCAGGACTGTGTCCAGACAGCTTTTGATATCTCCAAGCATGGAGACTCAGTCTCTCTGGGAAACCCTCACAGAGAAAAATATTTTCATACTATTCAGGTGAAACCTCCCTTGTTTCTATTTGTGCCCATAGCAAATAGTACAGAAGTTAATTTATTATATCAGACTTGGAAAACCCTACCCTTTAAAAGGGAGCATGTCACAAATTCAGCACTTAAAAACTATAAGACAAGTCAATTTTCAGACCCTAAAAAGGTAATATCTCACATATTTTAGTTTTCTTCTCTAATATCCATATAGTAGTCATCTGTTCCTTTGGCAGTTAATGTACTTGCTTGATTATGACGTGCTTCAACATTTGAGGTTTGTGTGGGTTTGTTTTTGTAATAAAGACTCCTTATTTATAGTTACTAGTCTTATGCCACTGATACCAGCCCCATCCGCTCTACTTTTTAACTACACAATTACAAGTTTCCATAGCACGCGCATGGGAGAGAAACCACAAATATATATAGGAGGAATGCAGAGTGAAAAGCGTTTTTCAATTATCATCCACTAAGTTGGTCCATCAAAATCAAGTCACTTACGCTAAGTAGTCTGGCATCACTATAGGTTTAGGAATGTGGCCTGCAGGTATATGACCATTAAGAAGCTCTGGTTTTCTCTCCAGTGATTTGAGCTGCCTGTAACTGACTTCTTCCCTTGGTCTGTCATCGCCTTCATACTGTTTTAAAAGAGAAAGAATTTGTTCTTAAGTTTTATGTAAGTATCACAAAATATGCGACTTTAAGATGGAGATGTGTATTGAGCAGCAGTAGAAGCAAATCACAGATATTTCTTACAACTCTTACTGTAATTAGAACATCAGTTTAATGATTTACAGTAATGCTTCTCACAAAGCATTTTTCTTCAGTTTGTAGTAACAACAGTACGGATAAATACTTCTGGAAGTTTGGAAATATTTGTTTACATATCTTAAAAAAAAGTGTAAGGAAGTATTCAGTATACAGTATTCCTGCTGTATTCATTTAGTTTGTGAATAAACTGGAATAATTAATTTCTTTGGAGTTCCCTTTTCTCCTTGTTTCCTATTGCACAATTCACCCCTTGATCCAGAAATAAAAACATGTGGAATCTTGTTAAAACACAAACAAAAGGAAAATGACCCAGTACTGAATCAACACAGAAAAGAGTGGTAGAAAATTCACAATGTCTAACAGGAGACATGTAAGATTGGAATTAATATATCGTAACTTCTCTAGAAACCCCTACGCAATTCTTTGCAGTGTATGCAATGACACTTCGTGTGTCTGAAACTCTAACGTTGCTGATGCTTTAGAACTGGAAAGGGGGTCTTTGGAGCAGTCTCAGAGATGAAGGAAAAAGCTCAACTCTCAGGGCACCTACACTGTGCTTTCACTGGCTCCTCTGCAAACTAAGATACAGCCAGGAAGAAAGAGTGTCTCAAACCTGTCAGGTATCAGACGACCTGCTGTTTTAGTCATGTCTACCAAACTCTGTCATGAGAACTTGTCACCTCATAGAAAAGGGTAAGAGTACATGGAGAGGCAGCCATCACATCCACTATTTTACAATTTTATAGATTTTACAACCTAGCCTATCCACAAGTAATTCTTTACAAACTCCTTTTGAATCTTCTAGGCAGGAGACTGCTGTCCATACTAACTCAAAAAACTGAATCTAATCTTTTGGGGTCAAATAAGCAAACAAATAATTAAAAATAGTCACAGGGAAAGAATAACCATTTAGAATTTCAGTAAACAGAAAAATTCCCATTTCCTACCTTCTTTTCTGGAAAAGAGGATTGTGTTTTCATCTATCAGAAAAGAAAAAAAAAAAAAAAGAAAGAACTAAGTTTTATTTTCAACAAAAATAGTATGCATAAGCACAGACTCCTAAAATTTAAATGTTTTCAAAATCATACTGTGTTGGGAAAGATAAGGATTTGACAGGAAAGTTTCATAAATATGTATGTATAACAGAAAGATCTTTGAATGTAGAATCGGAAGAAGGAATATAAATGATAGTAAGTTTTGATATAAAAGAAAAGAATTGTTGAGTCAATCTTACTGGGTAACTAAAAAGGTAAAGAGCAAGTGAGTTGGAAGGGGCTTTTATGACTTTGAACAAAAAATAAATCTACTTCAAACAAAAGATGTTTTTACCAAGCAAGAAGATTTTCACGAACAAGAAAAATAATGTTCCAAGTAGAAGAAAGATTTCAGAATTTTTCACTGCAAGAAAACTGAAAAACGACTTTTAGTTTAAATTGTAACATACTGACTTTCAGTAATTAAAAAATAATAACAGGAATATGGTAATGTTAATAGTTATGATGGGCTATAGGTAATATTCAAGGTATTAATTGGCTGTTATGTAGTAAGATGCACAACAAAGAAAAAAATATAATGCTTTGTAACATGAATAGAACAGAGCTTCAAGACACACAGCTTGCCTAGAGCCATCAGCTAGAGGCTCACCCACGACCCACAACTACTGGAACCATGTCTATGCAATAAACAGCATCTTAAGAGCCGTCTGAAGTCTCCATCTCTCTGTCCGGCTCTTACAATACTGTACAGGAAATTACATTTTTATTTAGGTATGATGAAATTTAGCATAAGGAATATTTTCAGATCCACTAATTTAAAGACTTGTTGTTTAAGGAAAACAACCACCCAAACCCCAGAACAACAGGATTTCCCACAGTGCAGCTGTAAGAAACAGCTTGCAGGAAAAACTCCATCCACTTCTCAAGCTCCTTTATTATTATTTCACATTCCAGTCCACAGAGTTAGTTAACTCGCTAACACTCTGAGCCAAATTCATTGCCTAGTACACACAACAGTGCACTAACCAGTAACTCAACCTGCAGCTGTTTTGCACAGCACTCTCCAGAGTCTAACTTCTATTATTAGAGTATTCCCTTTAGAAATGTTTAGTAACTGGACTAAAAGAACTTGGATAATAACAGGGAAGAATGAACACCTTGTGTGTAACTCTGGCAATCACCTTATTCTTGGAGGACATACTAGCAGTCGGTTAAAAAACTTTAACTGAAGAATCATAATTAGCTTTCAAAATAAAAGTTTCAATTTTATGGAAGACGATGAACTGGAAACCAGTATTAAATGAAAATGTTGCAAATAAGACTGCAGTCACAGAGCAGAGGAAATGCAACTTTAAACTTCTCATTCTAGAATCACTTAAAGGCTGATCCCTCCTTCAGTTAGGTTTATGTACATTTCACAGGCATTCGTTTTCATTCTATATTAAGTCTTACTCATTTTTAAAGGGTTTTTCGGTGATGTTTTCAAGTGAAGGAAGTTTTACACAAATGACTTTTAACACTCTTGCCTACAGAGTTCAATCTCTGCTGTTATAGTTTATCATTAACCAGGCAAACACTGAATGCTTCTAGGATGGGCAAGTCCAGCCGTCAGGCAAAATATTTGACAAGAAAAAGATGTGGCTGACTGAAATCTGAGACATCGAAATCTAACCAAGGCTGTTACTACTAATATTTGCTGATAACTATTGTGAGGAAAGCTGAAAAGGCATAAAGAAGTTGCTTGGAGTTTTGCCTGCAAAGTAAAAATAAGTATTTCACATTCTTAGGTTTTTTCACACTAGCACTTGATGTGCTGAATGCAGAGTTTTCAAATAAATGCTAGGTGGCTTTAAGCCACCTAACCCTGCTGAACAGATGAACATTGTTCATTTCCTCCTTTGTTTGGAAAATACACACTAGGAAGTAGTTAATCAGCTGACTCAAGAAGAGAGCCAGGCCCTTACCCAAGGTGAATTATAAACATAGGAAAAAAAAAAAAAAAAAAGTGTCCAAGACCTTGGATCTGACACCTTAAAAACGCTTTTCATTTGGCGGTTTCTAATTCTGTAAGACTGGTTAAAATTCAATCTCAAGGCTACAGATCTGCTGTAGAGAAGACATTTGATTCGACTCTGTCTACACCATGTCGAGATCTTATAGCTGCTCCCTCCCCATCATGTGGTACCCGGCAGATAGAAAACGATAACTAATGACTTACCTCCTGTTCCATTAATTCTCGGTGCCTCCTGGCCGCTTCGTGCCTCCACAACTTCAGGGAAACCACTGCACTAATGAGATACATGATCACCGTGACAAACAAAAAGATGATTGCTGCAGTCTGACCGCCCTCCACACGGCAAAAACCCGCATTTATCGGCGTCTTGAACAACTGGTAATAGCAGAGCCCACCTCGGTTGGTATCGTTTACGTACACTATGGCAGCCGACATGTAGAGGAAGAACAAGGCCACATTGATCCCAAACTCGGTCAGAGGCCACCAGTTGGAATCGAGAAGGATAGTTCGGTAGTACATGGACATGCCCAGCACGAGCAGCACTATGGTGACGATCCAAGCCATTCCCGCCACCACCAGGACGAACGGCGTTTTTGGCCCGCTGTAGGAGTATCCCCCATAGGCGCTGCCCGCCCCGTACCCGTAGGGCTGCGAGTACCCGAACATGTTGTACCACTCGTTGTCCTTGTGCACGTAGGCGGTGACACAGGCGAAGACGGCGGCGCCCAGCAGCAGCTCGGCCACGCCGAGGATCCTGAGCAGCCCTGCCCAGGACTTCATATAGGCGTAGCGCTGGTGGTACTCCTCCACCCGCTCGCTGTACGTCTGTCCAGTGCCGGCGCGCCGCTCCAGCGAGCCCAGGGGGTCTCCGGAGGGCAGCATGGCCTCGGCCTCCTTCCGAGAGTTGTAGCTCCCGCCCGAGCCCCCGAATGGGTCCGTGTAGGAGCCAAGCACCGCCCTGGTCCCGGGCTGCAGCGGGGCGGGAGAGGCAGGCGGCGAGCACTCGACCCCGTCCGAGATGTACCTGATGTCGGAGGCCGTGCTATCCCAGCTGGAGCCAGGGTGGCGTCTCCCTTTGAAGAAGTTCTTCCACGAGTCCGGAATGAACCGCCGAACCGGCTTCAGCTCTGCCAGCCCGCTGGGGCCCGAGCTGGCCCCGCCGGGGCCGAAGGGGGGCTGCAGGGGCAGCGGGGGTGGCGGCGGCAGTGAGGCGGTGGCGGAGCCGGGGCTGGCCCCGCGGGGCGGCGGGGACCTGCCGGGCCGCCCGCCCTGCGAGCTCCGCGACATGGCCGGCACTCAGCGCGGCCCCGAGCACTCCCCGGCCCCGCTCGGCTCACCCGACGGGAGGGAACTGCCGCGGGCTCCCAAGGGCAGCCGGCGCCGGAGAAGGACGAGTCGGGCGGAGAGCGCCCACTGGACCGGCAGCAGCCGCCCAACACCTTCGGCGCCCCGGCGGCCTCACCTGCGGCGGCTCCACGGCCTTCGCCCGGGGAGGCGGGAGCTTCCGGCCGGGCGGCCGGGAGTGGCGGGAGGGCCCCGGCCAGGAGCGGCGAGAGCTTTTCCGAAATCGCTGTGCGCCGTGGGGCGCGGCTGGGCCTCGCAGGAGGGATGGGCGCCGTGACTCACAGCGTGACAGAATGGGTCAGGTTGGAAGGGAACGCAGAGGGTCGTGTGTTCCTATCTTTCTGCTCAGGTACTCAGGCAGGGTAATTCTAGAGCACATCGCACCGGATTGCATCCAGGCAGTTCTTGATTATCTCCGCTGAGAGAGGCTGTCCCAATGCGTGGTCACTCACACAGAAAAAAAGGTATTCTTCACATTCAGCTGGAACTTACTTTGCATCAGTTTGTGCCCATTGCCTCCTGTCCTATTGCCTGGCACCACTGAGGAGAGCCTGGATCCATCCTCTTGACACCTTCCCTTTAGGTACTTAGAGACATTGATAAGGTCCCCTCTTAGTCATCTCTTCTCAAGGTTGAGCAGGTGCAGTTTCCTCAGCCCTTCTTAGTAAGAGAGATAGATGCTTCAGTCCCCTCATCAACTTGGTTGCACTCCAGTGCACCCGTGCCTGAAGCTCCACATCTCTCTTGTACTGGGGACCCCAGAACTGGACACAGCACCCCAGAAGTGTCTCACCAGGGCTGAGTAGAGGGGCATGATTACCTCCCTCAAACTGCAGGCAATGCTCTTCCTAACGCACTGCAGAATTCCATTTGCCTTCTTGGCCGTGGGGACACACTGCTGGCTCATGGACAGCTTGTTGTCCTTCAGGACTCCCAGGTCCTTCTCCTCAAAGCTGTGCTTCAGTCCCAGCCTGTGCTGGTGCTTGAGCAGTGCCTGGCACGGAGCCGGCGCAGTGACGGCGAAATCCAAGGTACTGACCAGTCTGTTTTGGCAAACCAGCACTTCTCCCATCATTTGTCAGGCTCAGGAGTGGAAGGAGAAATCTGGTATGCTGCACCATTGTCTTCTGCAAAGGGCTTTCTACATTCACCACATAATCTGCAGCTGAGAAGAAAACAGCATTAATGTAGTAGAAGTTTTATTTACATTGTCAGTATGGGCTATCAACTTGTTCACAGAATGCTTCAGTTTCTTCCTTCACAAGGTTTAAAATTCCAAACAGTGATTGTTTCTAAGGTATAAATTTTAATAAAACCTTCAAATGCTCACAACTTATCAATCATGGACTCTGGAAACAAACTGTGCAAAGGCAAAGTAAATAAAAATTTATCAAATAGTTATTCCTTCATTTAATAAATAAGGCGCTCTTAAAAAAATAAGTTCTAAGCTTACCTCTGAAAATACCTTTTCAGTAGTGTCTTTCTAATATCTTGCATAATGGAAATCTGAGCTAAGAAAAGTAATCACCAGTACCATATTGGTTAATTGGTCCTGTTTATGGTTGCATTATTTTGGATACCAAAGTTTATATATATTTGAAGTGGTTTTTTACTTCATATTTTATCATTTTCATAACATATTTGCAGATTGCCTTCAAATAAAAATAAACCCCTGCAGTCCATAAGCTATGTGTTTATCACACAGTTATCATTACATACCTTGAAAACTTAATCCAGATGGTAAAGCCTTAGTTAAGACATAAAGCCTTTTATTAGAAGTAATTAACATAGTTTAGTGACCCAGATGTCTAAACACTGTTTTTTGGATTACATACCATGCACAGTAATCACCTGGTACTTCCCTCATTGTACACATTTTTAGAATGTACTGCAAACTTTGGCCTTGTTTATTATTGCAGGGAAAAGCTTTTAAAGCCTTTAAAAGGATCAATAGCCTATGAGGATCTAGTTAATAGAGTCTATGGGATTTCCAAAAGGCTTCTCTCCAAGTCTCCTAAAGCAGACTTATTTTGAAAGAAACCTTAAGCCTTAAAAGAAGCCTTAAGCCTAAAATAACACCTTCACTCTTAGCCTTGATAAATAATTAACACATGGGAAGGAAATGGGATAAAGGAGGGTGAGTTAATGGTTAACTCCCGGAATGGAGGAAACTTACCACTGTGGTTCTGCAGAGATCAGCACTGGGACCTGGGCTATCTAGTATATTCCTAAACATAGCCGTCTGAAAATAAAAGGAAACCTTGTGAAGACTGAGGTGAGCAGCTTTGCTGCTGATGCTAAGTTAAACAGGCCAGCAAGGATGTGGTCTGCCAGAAGAATCGCGCCAGGACTTTATGAGACTGAATGGCAAATGACATCACAAATTCAATGTACACAGAGAGCTGAAATTCATGCAGTAGAGAAAGAGATGAAGAATTTAAAATACTGCAACATGAGAACCCTGGCTTGTGTATTTATAAAGCAGGACGTATATGTCACTTCTGATGGGACAGATACTAACTTAATTCTACAAAGTAACTTAAGTTTTAAAGATGTTATTGGTATTGTTTCAAACTGTGAGTTGACACGGGTAGGCAGCCAGAATAGCTACAAACCTGCAGTTAGAACAAAAACAGTAAATGTATTTTCATTTACCTTGCTAATGAGGAGGTCCCCAAAGCAGCACCAGGCAGAGGCACACAAGCAGAGATGGTTCATTCCTAGAGGATCACTGGACTGAGTTCTCAGAGGCTTATAAAGAGTTATTTCCAACTGCAAGGTCACTTGAGTGATTTACAATCCTTCTCAACAGTCTTCCAAGCTTTAACCCATTCCTCCCAACACAAACCTAACAGGAAAGCTTCCAGCTTGGCAATGTGGCTGTGTGACTAGAAACGTGTTTATTTCCCCACCATATCTATACTCCGTATGTGGGGTTTTAGTTAGGCAAAAGGAGAGCTAGTTTATTGGTAAAGAGCAGCTTGAAAAGACATTTTGGCACAAGACAGTTCTCTTGATACTGTAAGGGAGGGACACCACACCAAAACAGGAATAAAAAACCTGCTGTGCCACAATTATTCTATATACTCTGTCCAAGAAAAAACAGCAAGATGGCTTTAATGATAACTACACATAAGCTACTGAAGAATGAATCTAGAAAATATATGAGCAGTTGGAGTTAATATATACATATCACAAACATGGTGAATTCCCCAATTTCTGCCTTCACTGGATATTGAAATTACAATTTTTATCCTTCAGTCATAAATTTTACCATCAGTGTGGACCAACATACTTTTTTTTTTTGCTACATTCTACAAAAATATTTGTTAAAATGTAAAAAACTGACAAGTACTTTGGTATCTCATTAACAAGCTATTTTTGAAAAACGCTTTAAAATTGCCATATTTACATCAGTTTAATGTGATTGAAACTGCACAAGCTTAAATTTGACATTAGGAATATTTTGCGGTATTTCTACATTACTTTTGTCTCCATGAACTAGGATTTACAATTCTCTCAGAAATACAGAGCGAGACTAACTTGGACACAAAGAATAGAAATCATCAGAGGGCCCCTGTTTATTTTTCCATTTAAGGAAAAACACGAATGTGCCTCTTCAAGCAAGTATTTTTATAAAAGTACCATTTAGTAAAATATGTGACAGCTTTAACCTTGAGTAGAAATCTTATCTGCACTACTTACTTTTCTAACAGATTTATGTATAATATCTCCCTCAAAGCATCAAGCACTTACCTATTTACTGATAAGGAACCTCTGGGGCTCAGCTATAGCCAGAATCCCATACTTCTGATGTAGTTTAACAGTCATTAAGAATTCACTGTCACCTATGCTAACTAGACATATGAAGCAATATATTTTGTAAGAAAATAATTGTCTTCTATCCTTCATGAACAGTTAGAGAAGAATCTAGAAGTTCAGTTTCAGGGTATAAAAAAATGCATATATGAATAAGAAATTACATTCCTATTTCTAGGTATTATTCCTACAAAGGCCAACAGCAGTACTCAAGGGTTTGTTGTCTCTCTGACATCATGTGCCTATGTCAGAAAAGAAGTCTGTATAATGGTGGTGAAGGTATAGGTTGAACATTTTTGTAGACATATGTGACTCCTTTTTTACAGCATCTTGTTTAAAAAATCAAACGAACAAACAAAAGAGAAATAAACATATTAGATAAAATTACTTCAGGTTTTATGCATTGTTAAAGGAAAAACCTCCTATAAAATCTAGAATGCATTTAGATGGTTAGGGAGCTGAAATTCATGACCTGGGAAGGGGTGCTTATATACAGCAGGAAGGCTGTTTTCTTGACAGCAAAAGCTGTGACAGGGACAGAAGGCTTTGCTGCCTTAGCTTTGGTGGTCAGAGAAAGGTGAGCTCAAATTCCTCCTGACATTGTGGGGCAGAAAGATCAAAGGCAGCTGTGAAAGGTTGCAGCAAAGAACGTTCCACCTCCTGTTGTGAGCTGGTCAGAGAGAAAGAGGCAATGTCTCTTAAAATTAGAATACAGCTGAGAAGGAGCAAAACCAGAATGACTGCATGAATGGCAACTTAACATGCGTATTGAACCAGATTTCTAGCAACTACTGACTCCATTGATCAGCATGTTACATTGTTTTCAATTTCCAGAACATTCTTGATGCAGGCATAAGTACCTAATTGTATAATCAGTGTTACATAGTCAGCGTCTGATTAGTTGCATTATGCTTTATTAAATTATTTTCGTATCACCTTATCTCCTTATCTCTCCTCAAATGATTTTGGAACTATGCATTGTTACCTAAACATGGACAGCCAATGGCATCATAGATCCCAATTTAGCTTGAGTGCAGATAGTATTGCAGTAATAATAAGTATAAAATTCTTATGAACCACAGTTTTTAAATGTTAAAAACTCACACTGTGGCCCCGTACAGGGAGCAGACAGGAAGTAAATTCACACAACCTGAGTGTATAAAACGTTGAATTTTCAATAGTAGGAAAGTGGAAAGCATTATATAGAGGTGGTAAGGGAGACAGAGTAGCAAAGAGTTGTGGAAGAGCCATCCAGCTCAGGAAGGAGTTCACACGTATTTCTTTCTCACAACAGACATAGAGGAGGTGAGAGAAAAAGGAAAGAGGGAAAAACAGCAGAAGGAATCACATCCATATACACAAACAAGTGAAACAGTAGCTGAGGGGCTGCAGGACTGTTTCGTAATCTTTGACAAATAGAAAACATAACCACATCACTGTGTAAATGCTATACAAAAAGGAAATTTTGCTTTTACACAAGGGAACACATGTGGTGGCTATGTACCTGGCTTTGTGTGTGTGACAGCACATGAACTTACTGCAATTAGTGTTATCCTGCAATTAGTTTTATTATGTACATGTAGTAGACATTTATTGAAGCATGTGCTGTTTAGCTAATAGTTGTAGACAGCTGCAATTCAAGCTACCACACACTTTTATTACTGGTTTTATACTCTTGTTATGTCCAAGCATGAATTAGAGGTGAACCTAAGCCTCACTTTAGCCAACCTAGCTTCTAGAAGCTATTTTTTTTCTCATTGAGAAAGACAAATGAATCAAACTTTTGCAGATTATTTCCCCTGAACATGGAAAACAAAGATGAAAGCATCTTTGCCATCTTGTATGTTCTACTCTTCTGAAATATCAAATATGCTTTCCTTGTTCCAGATTCTGCTGTCACTTCATGTTTGAGAGGTGAGGTCCCTTTCCTCTTTGACCAAAAGTGATTTTTCAATGAGAAAGCAAAGCAAAAATTTAATCAGTATAAAGAACATGATTCAATTTTTTTAAAGCTCTCTACTTACTACATTGCCACTGATAATATTCTAAATCAGGAAAAAAAAAATAATATAAGGGACAGAAAAGGTTTTATGAACAGAAGCAGATGAAAATTTTTTAATTAGGAAGGCAACCCAGTGACCTAAACTAGCAAGCTCCATTCCACTTTTGTGCCTTAAACCAAATAGAGCATGTTAAGTATTTTTGTAATAATTAATAACTGATCTTAAAGAGAATCTGGCATTCTTAGTTACTCATTCAAGCTTTGATGAATGTACAGCTTGTCTTTCTTTTAAATTCCTTCTTTATAAATAAAACAGAAATGCAAACATACATAAATCATATTTCAGTTGCATTCTCTTCAGTTATTAATTTCTCATCTATTTTCATGACCTGTATAATGTTCTCACTGAAATATAAGAAGGCAAAACCTTTCATTTAGGTTATTTTTCTAAGAGCCTTTCTTACAATGGTATAACTACAAGGAATAAACTGCTTTTTAAACTTAGTACTCAAAATTTAAACCCACAGCTGCATTTAGTGGCAGGTGAAAGCTCTTTATTGAACTGAGAAAACTTGAAAGTTACATGTTTATCTGCCTCTTTTTGTGGAGGCCAGTGGGCCTGCATCTTTTCCTGTGATTATCATGGATCTCGAAGTGACTGTATTGCTTGTAAACATACAGAAATGCAGAGCAAAAATGCCCTGTGTATAAAGCAACATAATACTATATTCTGATAGTATTATAGTATTATAGTATGGCATATGGTATTATTTAGTACTATACTACGTAGTATAGTATAGAATATAGTACTATATTCTGATAGTACAGTAGCTCAGGAGATCAGCATCAAGCCGACATCTCCCCAAAATTTACAAAATATCACTGAGTAAAAATCTAAGTGAAACATCCAAAAAACTGAGCAGTTTTTATTTGACATGATCATCCTGTCTCATTAGTCTCCATTAAATAAAATGCAAGAAAACAGTGTTCAATGCAATATGATTTGAGTATCTAATTCTGACTTATCATGTGTAGAAGTTGTAAAACTGTTACCTTTGTTTTTCTCAAATTCTCTTTGTAACTCTGTTTTTTATAGTTCAATATAGTTTATATAAAATTTAAGGTTACCTTAGGACTATTTCATTTTTCTACACTATGTATGAGCTCTTTAAGTAAGCTAGTGAACTTCTCTTGGATATGCCCATCCATTTACCCATGTAATGGCATGAACTCCAAAATGCCTAAATGTTTTTAATGAGAGGTATTCATCATGTTTTGCTAATGCACAAAATCAATAGAAACTTAGAATGTTACCACCAGAATAAATTTATTTTCATGTTTACAAGTTAAACTTAGAAACACAACTCTCTCCCCTCTGACATACAGCTAATATATCCTAAACATAATCCCAGCTCTTCCATTTACCAGCAGCTGTGGCCACTTCAAAGCAAAATGAGTAATTTCAGAAGTGTTGTACACAAAGTCAATGGGCTATTTCATAAATGCTTCAATTGTGGAGGTAACAATCTAGATAAGTATACAGAACACAGTAGTGAAAATATCTCCCCTAAATAAAAGTTACATCATAATAGTTTTGGTCTGTAAATTCATAGTGATGAAAAACCAGTGAAGAATACAGGGCATTGCATTAAATTATATCAATATTTACATACTAGATATCTAATGTTGGATTTGGGTTAACTAATTTTGAGATTTTTCATTACGGACATAACCCTTCTACATATTCATTATCAAAAATATTATTCAAGCTCCAGACTAATACATCAAAAAGTTTTGCACAGGTCTCTTTACTGAGTTTCAACAGGGAGCAGAATACCTCTATAGCAGAACTGGTCAAAATGTCATTTAACTTTCACCAAAATCATATACCTTTATCTATCATAGAAGAAAACAGGAAATTGTTTATTGCATCACCTGAAAAACCTTGCTAATCACATCCAGAGAGCTCCTTGCATGAAGATAACTCTGTTCTTTATTCTGCAAGGAACAGTTTACAACACCCGAAGTAACAGGAAAAGGTAGGAGAGTGCTTTCTCCAGTTTTTGGGGAATGTCCACAATTGCTGTGGTCAAAGGTTGCTGAGAGGGCCCTCACAGTTACATCTGCCAACTCCATCAACACCCAGCATTTGATGGGTGCATCCCATCAGGGCCCATGGACTGTATTTCCATTTTGCTGAAGTATTCCTTGACCTAATCCTCTTGCAGCAATGCCAAATTCCTTCTAACCTCAACCATGCTGTGATTCTGTGTTCTCCACAAAGAGCCAGAGAGGATCTGGGTCTTTGAGTTATAAGAGTACTACATCCAGAGAAGTAAGCAGATCAGCATTGTATAGTAAAGAAAAAGGAAGAAGGAGATAAAGAAATAGACACAGGAATCACGACTATAAAAGAGACACTAAGCATAGTAAATGCTGGAGAGGTTCTGCTTAATGAAAGATTGTTGAAAATTACTGTTAGTCCTTTCTGCAGAGGAGGGTTCAGGCTACTGTTCATAGTTCACAGCAATCTATTGAACAGAATAAAGTCCTTTACTGAATGGAGACGTCTGTAGAGCTAGAGGGGACACCACAGCAGATGCTACTGCTCTGACAAAAGAAGCAGATCAAGAAACTGATAAACTCACAGATCGCTGGGCCCCTTCTGGAGAAAAGATCAGGATGAAAAGCGAAAAATCTGCTGGGTAAAAGAAATACAAAACTTGCTGTGGAGAGCACAGTTGAGGAGCTCACAAGTCCAGTGACAGAAAATGACCTTGACAAAACTAGCATAATTCAGTGACTGCTACAAAGACGAATACAGCCTTTCAGGTTATCCAGCATGCAGTGAGATGAAATGTGACAAAAAGAAAAAAAGAATGAGCAGTCCAAGTGTGGACACAGTCTGTGAAGGAAGAGTGATGAACACAGTGAGGCCTTCTAATAAGAAAAAGCAAAAGAAGAAACACTGGAAAACTTAGCGGTCTACAGTTTTCTCACAAGGGGAAGTGAAGGGGCAGGCACTGGTGTCCTCTTTCTGGTGATTAGTGACAGAACCAAGGAAATGGCATGAAGTTGTATCAGGGGAGGTTTATGCTGGATTTCAGGAGAAGTTTCTGCACCCAGAGGGTGGTTGGGGTCTGGAACAGCTTCCCAGGGAAGTGGCTAAGGCACCAAGCCTGTCTGAGTTCAAGAAGTTTTTGGAAAATTCTCTCAATAGCTGGCAGGCAGGTTTGGAGGCTCTGCTGGAGAATATTTCATTATCACACGGCATCACACAGCAAGAATAACTTTGGGCAATCAGGAGCACTCAGCTACATAGAGGAAGAAAGATGGAATGGATGAATTGTGATGCAGTAAGTGCAAAATGGCATCATGCTCAATATGTACAGTGAAGAAGGAGGACTGGGAGGACATGCAGAGTTGTCATGTTTATCCTCCCAAGTAAATGTTACACGTGATTGAGTCCTGCTTCCCTGGGAAAGGCTGGACACCTACCTGCCCATGGGAAGCAGTGAATAAATTCCTTGTTTTGTTTTCCTTCTGTGTCTAGCTTCTGCTTTATCTATTACCTGTCTTTATGTCAACTCAGGAGTTTTGTAACTTTTACTCTTCCAGTTCTTTCTCCTCTGCTCCTGGTAGTGGAGTGAGAAAGCAGCTGCATGGCGCTTGGTTGATGACTTGGGTTAAACCACAGTACCTTCCCATCCACTGCCACTGGCACTTTCCCACAGTGCCAGGTCTGTCTCCGCTTACCATTTCTGTCATGCTTCTGGAGGCTGGTGCTTCTGGCCAGCTGTTGTATTGGTGTTGCTCAAAAATAGCAGCAATGGAACCTGATCCCATAGACATAGGAAGGAACTATAGTTGTCTCTCCAGAACAAGGTACTAGGAGCAACTACTCCAGGAAGCCCAAGACTCTGGTCTTGGTGGGATATGCTGTCCCATCAATTGCTCTCTTCAGTGAGACAGAGAGGCAGAAGAGAGACAGGGAAGAGAAAATGGAAAAGAGAGGGAAGGAGGGAGACAGGAAGGAAGGAAGGAAGGAAGGAAGGAAGGAAGGAAGGAAGGAAGGAAGGAAGGAAGGAAGGAAGGAAGGAAGGAAGGAAGGA
>PYHW01009260.1:3046420-3062668 GCA_013186435.1 Turdus rufiventris
AAGGAAGGAAGGAAGGAAGGAAGGAAGGAAGGAAGGAAGGAAGTGACAGAGGAAAGGGAGAGAGAGGAGAGAGAGGAGGAGGTAGGGAGGTAGGGAGGGAGAGAGGAAGAAAGAAAGGGAGGAAGAATCACTCCATCAGCCAGACACTTCCTGACTTTGAGGATCAGCCAAGGGGTCAGCTAAGGAGAGTCTTCCTTGAAGCCCATGTCTGCGTGCAAATGTACCTTTAAAAGCAGCATCAAGGCCACCGTTTCCTTTGGCCAGAACCAATCTGTTCTGAGTGCTGTGATCACAGCAGGTTATCCCTGAAAGTAGTGTTTGGATTCTGAGAAATTTCTCTGGAGCCCCAGTGCCCTGTACCCTGGAAAGCTCATGACCAGCAGACAGGAGCCATCCTGCAACCCTGTTTGCCCAGAAACCTCTCTGACCAAGGGACCACAGGGTCCTTCCCATCCCTTTGGCCACAGAGAAAGGCAGTGCATGCAGCAGTGTGTTCATTCCATCTGTGCATAGGCACAATCAGCCTTTATTTGGCACATTCTCCTATGTAAATGCACTGCTCCTTTTCAGTCAGAACCTTTTCCACTGTTGTGGCTACAGCAGGATTTTCTGCAAGAGGAGGTACCACCAACAGGGCCATGGGGTTCCATAGATCTTTGGACTGTGGAGGGTCATGGGATGAGGTCCAGGCCCCAGGTGAAGGGAGAGAAAGCAGCATCCAGTCACTGTGTCAGGGAAATAACAATTTATTTCCTGTCTTTTGAATAAAGACTAGATGGAGCCTTGATTGTGCCACCACTAGAGTGGCCTCTTGCAGGGCTGGGAGAGTTGTGGGTTCCAGGGGCCCTCCTCTTCCGGGGGTGCCGGGACCCCCCATGTGAGAAATTCCTGCCTTGGATTGAAGAAGAGGGTCTGCATTTGCTGGCCTGGGCAGAACCTGCCTCTTCCACCTCCCTCAGCTCCTCCTGGGCCTGCACCTGCTCTACAGGCAAGGATGTGGAGGAGGGACAGTCAATATCCCTGCAGAAGGCAGTCTGTGAGGTGCTGACTTGGTCTTCCATATCAGAGCCTTCAGGGCTGTTTGTAGGGAAGACAGGATTTTGCTCCCAGGAACTAGTGGGGCTGGCTGAAGGGTTGTGGTCCTTCTCCCCAGCAGTGTGGGATTGCAGTAGTCTCTGGGCCTCTGTGCTGCATTCACGGACAATGACATTAATAAGGCCATAGACCAGTGGTGCTGTATATCCCTCAAGATCAGGCTGCAGCATCTGGAACAACAGCTTCCCATCCAAACCACAGAGGCACAGGGCCTGCAGGATGTGTCCCTCCGCATTCTTTGCCTGCCACCACTGGGACCCATGTATTGCTTCAAGTCTTTGACACAGCCAGGGCAGCACGGGGTCTAGGAGATGCTTTTGACCTTGGAAAAGTTCTGCCCATACCTCAGGCAAGAGGCCCCCCACAGCCTCTGGCCTCATAGCCCCCTGTTCAGCTGGGGGCAGTGTTCCCTGTGGAGAAGATGGCAGAGATGGTACAGGGCAGTGGGGGCTCTGATTTTCCAAGTGGCTGGGAGCTCTTCCTGCCTGTCTGTGGGTCTCTGGCAATTCTCCAGAGGGTGTGACAAGACACTGTAGATAGTCGTCTTCTTCACGCACGGAAAACTTGACAATCAAAATCGTTCTGCTGCAGACCGGGCATGCTGGTTTCCTGTCTGTCCAATGCATGATGCATCCCAGGCAAAACTGGTGGCCACAGGGCATCGCATAAGCAGCATCCTCATGAGCATCATGGCAGATGGGGCAGCTCCACTCTCTCTCTGTGGGCTCATCTGTACTCCATGGAGAGTCCTGGTAGCTGCGAGCCCTTCTTTCTATGGGATGCAGGGGCCTCCTGTGCGAGTGCTCCCAGCCCTGACAAGGTGCAGTGGGTCTTTGGCTGCTGCCCTGGGCAGAGGAACTTGTCACCATCACCTCTCCCTGCTCTTTCTGGGACCGCACCTGCTCTGTACCAATTGGCACAGATGGCTGGAGGATGTGGAGGGCACAGAGGGCAGCTTTTGACGTGCTGGGCTGGTCCTCCGAGTCAGAGCCTGCAGGGCTGCCAGCTGGGGTTGGATGCCAGGTGGGAGTTCCTCCCTGGGAGCTGGTGGAGCTGATGGAGCAGTAACAGGCCTCAGGGCTGTTGCTGTCTTTCCCAGCAGCATGAGAGCGCAGCAGCCTCTGGGCCTCCTCACTACATTGGCCCACGATGAAATTGACAGTACCATCAACCAGCTGTTCTGTATATTCCTCCAGGAGAGGCTGCAGCATTTGGACCATGACCTCCCCATCTGGACCACAGAGGCACAGGGCGTATAGAATGCTATTCTCTGCTCTCACTGCCAGCCACCACTGGGACCCATATATTGCTTCCAGCCTCTGGCGCAGCCAGGGCAACATGGGGTCAAGAATATGCTCTTCTTTTTGGAAAAGTTCTGCCCAGACCTTGGGCAGCAGGCTACCCACAGCTACCATTCCTGCAGGCCCCTGCTCATCTGGGGAGAGTGTCCCTTGCACAGGAACTGCTCCAGGGCGCTGGCAGCTGTTTCCATCCAAGAGGCCAAGAGATCTTTCTGCCTGGTTGTTGGTCTCTGGTGATTCTCCCTGGGGTGTGATGACACATTCTAGATATTTTTGTTCCTGAAGAGAAAACCTGACAGACTCTATCAATCTTCTGCAGAGTGGGCACACTGGCTTCTTCTCTGCCCAACGCAGGATGCAGCCCATGCAGAATTCATGGCCACAGGGTATCACATAAGCAACACCTTCTTGCTCATCGTGGCAAATGGGGCAGCTCCATTCTGTCCCCATGGCTCTGGCTGTTCCCCATGGCAATTCAGGAAGTCCTGAGAAGCTGCTCCCCATCACTGGCACTACCAAAGAATCTTACACTCTGCAACAAAATGGAGAAGCCTTGGTCCTTTGCAGTCCCTATGCCCAATCCTCCAGATTTCGTGGACACACATGGCAGAAAATCAGACCTGAGCCAGCCTGAGTCAGGTTCTCTCTGTGCCTGAATGAAAGTCTCAAGACATGTGAAGCTGCAGTCCAACCCTAGAGACATCACAGTTCACTGCCAGGTGACAGTATGTGTGACATCACAATGGTATATCCAGCTCATTGGGATGGGGCACTTGGATCAATGCAGCATGTTGGAGGCCACCGTCTGTGTGGGTCCTGGCTAGAACCTGTGCATGCTCCAAAACCCAATGATACCAACCTTTGTTACACTCATTTTTACATTAACACTTTGGTCTTTTATTCTCACCCTGATTAAATGAAGTCTAATTTGTCTTGAGCTTGTACATTTCTTCTGGCTCCACATGAGCAAACAAATTTAAAAAAAACTGCCTTAAAATGTATGGCATTCCCTTCAGAAGGGATTCTTTAGATGTATTTTCCAGCTGGGTGATCCTGATAGCAGTAGAGTGTATGCTTGCAAGTAGTTAGACATCTAATTAATCCATTTAAAATAAAAAGCTTCCTTAAACTTCTAAAGTGAAATCCTTGTGCAGTGGTAGGAGAATTCAATGAAGTACCAGAGATCTTTTTGGGGAGTTTTTCAAGCAATGGCCAACTATATTTTTAAACTGGATTCAAAATGCGTTTTGTGATCCCCAGAGAAAACTTCTACAATAAACTTGACATCACTCTCTCCTTCCTGAAAACAAGCTAATCGAAGAATTATGATTGTTTGCGTGCCCTGTGGGACATCACTCTCAAAAAGCCTGCCTGGACCTGTCAGGGCTTGGGGAAAACAGGTGATGGCTTTGGGATGGGTACTCAAAGCTGTCAACACCATCCCCCAATGCACCATCCAGCACCAGGAGAAGTCTTGCTTAATTTTTTCATTATTTTATCCAACTACTCTTTTTCTCCCTTTTCAACTTCTGTACATAGTGTTCTTACTCCTTTGATGTTTCTACCTCTTCCTTTCTTTGCACCTTCCCCTCCATGATTGTTGGCTAAGCTATTTACAGAGAGCTTAAGGTCCTTTTTTTCACCCACATGGTACCTGATCTGATCTCATCAGGCACGCAATAATTCTCATTATTTTGCCCCTAACTGCCTTCTCTTTGGGGCACTGTCACAGCTGGCAAAACTTTTGGTCTTTTGGACAACAGGTGGCTAAGGGCTGACAAAGTGATTTCCTAAGGCCTACGGAGCAATGCCCTGCAAGCAAGACCCCTTCTCTTTCAGGCAAAGATTCTTTGAAAGAACTTCAGAATTACCAAAATGGAAATAAAGCAGTGTTGACAGAGAACTAGACTGTGAAATGATTTGAAAGGGGATAGAAAGCTCAGCTTGCAAAATGAGACACAATAACTTTTCTCCCTACCAGAATTTTGGCATCACAATAGCAGTGCTCCATGCTGGCCATCTATTTTCATGATATCCCCCATCTGAACACCCCTCCTGCTGGCAATGGGCTCACTTTGGCTGCAGGGGGCAGCCTGCAGAGGGAATAGGCACCCAGAGAGGGATCATTTCACTGCATTTCAGAAAATTACATGGGAGCAACTTTTCTCAGTAAGGTCATCTGAAATGACTTAATAGTCATAATAGTCTGAATTGCCTCAGGGATGGGGGTCAAAGATATAACAAAACTCAAGAGGTTCCAACCTCAGCATATCACTTCAGTCAAAGTCCTAGGTTCAGATTAAATACCTTTCCAACTTTAACTAACCCTTCAGTGGTTCTCAAACCCAAAATCTCCTCTTGTCTTTTGTCAGCTTAACCATTATTGTCTTCTTTATAATTTATGCTGGAGAGTACTTTACAGAGGCCACCTCTGCTCCAGTGTCAGCCGCTTTTCTCTCTGCTTCCAGGGGCCACCAACAGTTCCACATGCCCTTCTTCTGCACAATCTACCATTACTACACGTACTTACCTTGCTGTAGTAACTTTATGCTTTGCTCTGAGGAGATGGGAAGAGGTATAAAATTTTGCCTAAGGTAAATTTAGGGAGGAATCTTCTCCACTGTGGCAACCAGAGTGAAAATACAAGAATTTCAAAATACTGCTTGCAACAAATTTATATAAAACATATGAACATAAATGTCTTAACACTTAAAAACATGTAAACACTTGATGTAGTGAAGAACAGCAATTCTTTAGTCCTGTCACCACTTCATCTTTTCATGAAACACCTCTGGAAGGAGAAAACTCAGTCCCTCTTGGACCTGCTTCATAAGGAGGAACTGTCCACTTGGTATTCTTTTGTGTTCTCTGCCACAGAAAGTTTTGGTGATCCTTTAATCGAACCAACAATAAAAGTCTATAATAAGAATTTAGAAGATATAAAGGAATTGACGATCATTAATAAAACTTATTTGGCAAAAGTTATCTAGTTGTGGTCAGGTAGTATTTATTCTATGTGTATGATGTTAGGGTGGTCCTTAGGGAAAAGACATGGGTCTCCTCTCTTGCTCTCTTACCCCTCTGGCACTCAAAACCATACTTGCTATTGCAGTCATTGGGTAAAAGATCCTGCTAGGACAGTTTGCTAATTCAGGAACAAACAGCCATGCTGCCATATTGGGGTCATATTGCTCTGGAAAGATGGACCATCTAATGTTTTTAATTTTAGAGCTTCTTGTTCCATTGCAGCTTTATCTGTAGTGGAGTTATGTTTACTGTACTGTACAATACAATTTTGTGTATCCAGAGCTGACTTTATTAGTAGAATTTAGGAGTCTACAGCTGTAGATCTCACAGCCATGGGATCAAAAGTCTTTTCCTCTTCTGGTTAACTGGCTCTTTATTCCAAGTCTGGACATATACCCAGTCTGCTGACTGGTGAGGATATACTTGAACATTCAGGGTGATAAGTGAGACCAAAACAACAAACTTGCATGATGATAAAATAATTTTCTTCTAAAGGTTACCGATTGTCCAGTATTCTGGCCTCCAGCCTCTGGTGGCAGACAAGGCTCAATATCCACGGTGCCAGAAGGAGGCACTGCAGGCACAGTTTGCAAAGCTTCATTAAAGCTACAGGGAAACTAAACTCCATTTATTTCCCATTTTATTTACAGACAGCCTCTTAGGATATTCGATATTTCACCACCCACTCCCAACTCACTTTTTGGAGGTGGTGCTGAGATTTTATTTTCTCAGTCTTGATATTTAAATTTTGAAATGAATAACAAAAACACAGAAGAAGGTTAACGGGGCCTCAACTGTTTCTCATGCATTGCTTGGAGGCCAGCTGCCTCCCACACTCTCCCAGTAATTTTAGCACACTTTGGAGTGGGGATAGATAGGTGTTCTCCCCCCTCCAAGGGGTCCAAATTTTTCACACTACAGGTTGTTCCCCGGACAAAAGACCAAGGCTTTTCACCATGTGTTTCCTTCTCAAAAAGATTTATTTCATTGTCCGCATTAGAGAAATTCTCAAAACATTCTCTATTTCACTTTTTTTGGGATTATCGTTGACTTTCCCGTGTAATTCAACAAATTGTGTCACAGAGTGAGGTATCCATACAGTGGACTCTGCCTCCCAGTAAGTGAATTCCTTCTTTATCAGTGGGCAGGGTTGGGATGAGAAGGAGGGAAGAAGATTGTTTTTGCAGAGTCAAACCTCTCCTCCAGGGAGTGGAGGAAGGTGACAGCATCTTCGGGGCGTCCCACCTCCGTATTATTTAGGTGTGGGCGGAGTTCAGGGTGAGGAGAGGGGTTTGACTATGGAGCATTAAACCTCTCCCAAGGACTGTAGGGGTGATGTTGGTGTCAGGGAGGCTCGCCTCTTCCTTGAATCTGGAAAACGCTGGTTCCAGGCCTTCCCCAGCAGTGTTGAATTGCAACTCTAAAGCTTTCAGCTTTGGACAAGTGTGTTTAACTGGTTTCTCAAGTTATGGGGACAAGCTTCCTCCCAGCATTCAATTCTTGCTCCAGCTTGAGGCTGGCTGTTCTTTCAGCCTCTGAGGCAATTTGTGTCTCATTCAACTCCTTCTCTAGCTGTTCTACAACTTATATCTCTGAGTCAAACCTACATGCATAAGGATACTAGGCCTTGCCCTTTAGTAGGATTTTTAAATTTTCTTTAACCAAAGTTCATGTTGTCTCCACAAGTAACCGAGGATGGGGCTAGTTTTTCTCAGCCCCCATCTCTCCTTGGGGCTGGACAAGCTTTATTTATAAAAGTTTTCAGCAAGTCTGTCAGCAGAGAGCAGTTCAGATCAGTTTTTCTGTGGGATTCCATCACTTTTCTGCCAGCAAATAGCAGCTTTGACTGAAAATTTATTTGTCCTTTATTATATGACAAGTTACTGCCGTATAAAATACCCATGTCAGCTCAAGAATACCATGTTGCTGCGCCAGTTAAAATGTATGGCCCCAAAAACATCGCTCACTGAGACACTTAAGGATTTAAAAGGACTTAAACTTGTTCATGTTCTCTGAGTTAGATGAGGAGAAATACTGATGAGATATTTTCAAGAGGTTGAAACAACAATAAAACGTTCACTGGCAACTTTCAAAAATCAGAGGACTTTAGCATAAGATTTAGAGCAACATTCAATCAATATAAGACATTCCATAACTTAGCCCATTCAACTTAACAAACTCCAAGTCAGTTAGATTTTAAGCCACTCAAAAATCTTAGAGGAGAGAATTAGAAAATTAAAGAGAAAGAAAGAATGCTAGAAAATGGCCAACATAACTACCATTCTTCATTCCAGTGGTACTCAGCTGATAGAAATTCCAAGAGGAGGTTGGGTTAAGATTTGTGGCTGCCACATATCCTGACTTAAATACCCATTAGCTTTTCTGGGGTCTTCCCCCACACAGGGCTCCTGGCCCGTTTGTAACAGCTTGGGGGCTCGTCTGGGATAGGCCACACCTGAAGAGACTGAGGACAGGATGGTGCCACCCGCCCTATTGGGCCTCTGGGAGACAACTGGCCGAGCCGGACCCAAGAGGACAGCTTGGGACCTGTGACATGGAGGAGCGCCAGGATTGCTAAGAGACCGGTGGCGGGTTTAGGAGGCGAGTGAGTGGTGCATGAGTGAGACGAGGGCTAGCAGCTCGAACTCCTGGAGCGAGTGTGGACCCCACAGTACCACGGTTCCGGACTCCTGCGAGGGAGCCGGTCAGGAGCAGGGGAAAGTGGTTGAGGCCTACCAAGGCCTAGGGAATGAAAGAAGTGTCTCCTAGGGGGATAGACAGAGTCCCCCTCCTCTGAGCCTATGGAGGAAATCAGGTTTCTTGTTTGGGGCTTGTGCAGCACGGGTTGGCGGTACGAGTAGGGTTGGACATTAGGGGTTGCGAGGATCTCTAGGGACCCTGTAAGTGGGAGACAGGGAGTACCACCCTTTTCACCACCCTAACCCGTTTAGGATACCGTCCTCAAAAGAGGTGAGGATGAAGACTAGCTTCACAAACTCTGGGCTGGGTACCTTTTGTCTCAGGGGAAGGTTTCTGGGGTAGGGGAGCTAGTACCTCACAGCTTCGGTGGCCCTGGCAGGAAGACCACCAGCTGTGAGAGGGTCCTTCTGATCATTAGGATCAGAAGGAAGTTTGGCCAGTCACACTGGTCCTGGGCGGGGCACCTTCATCCCAAGCGAAGGTCCCTGGGGTGGTGAGGCTGGAAGCTCATAGCTTCGGCGACCAAGGAAGGTAGGCCGCCGGCTGTGGGGTCTGTTGTAACCCTGTACCCAAGATGTATTAAGAATGGTATGTCCCTTAATTCCGGTGACCCCTGTAAATCTATGGACTGTCCCTGTATGCCCTCTGTTATCCTATTGGCAGGAAGCCAAGTTTCTCCTCTCCTTTTCCTGATCCTAGAAAAGACCCCAGACTTTGGGAAACTTCTCTTTGTCCCCTGGATCCAGCATGAAGAAATAAAAGAAGGAAACCCCTGGGAAAAGAGCCTTGTTATATCTTAATCCTGGTCTACATGATACCATATCAGGCTAGCTCTGCAAAGTTATGAGAGTGTGGGACTAGCCTCAGGTGTTGTATCAGGGGTCCACCATGGCATTGAGGCCGTGGTGGACGGTTTTAGCTGGTTCTGCTTGCTTAAGTTTTGGGTGCTGTCCCTGGGGTGGGAGAATCAACAACCCTACGGTCTGGCAACTAAAGAGGGTAGGCTGCCGGCTGTGGGGTCCACCACAGCATCAAGGTGGGGGTGGACGGGTTTTAGTTGGTTCTGCTGGGCTGGGGTTTGGGTGCTGTCCCTGGAGCAGTAGGATCAACACCCCTACAGTTCTGCGACCAAAGAAGTTAGGCAGCTGGCTGTGGGCTCCCCCTGGGATTAAGGCTGTGGGGGGAAAGTTTTGACTGTTGGGTTGCCCATCTGTAAATTTTTTGTTTGGGTAGGGGCACCTTAAAATTTTGGTAAAGTAATTGAAACTATAATTTAGAAGGGCCAAATAAGTTTCAGTTGTTTAGAAGTTGTGTTGCCTGTCTGTAAATTTTCTGTTTGGGTAGAGCCACCTTAAAGTTTTGGTAAAGGCCCAATCTAGAAACGGAGATTTATAGTACCTTACTTTACTTCTCACAATATTTTGTTTAAAGACTGCTATCTTATTTCTCTCATTGATTAGTTTATATCTGCTATTTTTCTTTTATTTTCAACCACCATTTTTTTCTACATTTTTTGTTTGCTCCCATTACCAGCTTTATGTATAGATTGACATCTTTATTTTCTTCCCCACACTATTCTTTTTATTTCCTTAAACTGTCTTATATTTTATTTCATTTCTTACACTATTTCACTATTTTTTCTATCATTACAAATGTTTTTACTACCTGGTTTTTATTGTTACTTCTGCAATTTTTTGTTTTATTGATACCTAAGTAAAAACATTGATTTGTTCTGTGATTTTGTGTGGTTTGAATTTTTGTTTCTATTTTGATTATGGGGCAGTGTGTGGGAAAAAGTGCAGAAAGGTCAGGGAAAAAGAAGGACCTTGTTTAAGAATGTTCTCCCAGATAGCCCCTTGGGGGAAAGGTTAGATAATTGGAATAGAAAAGATTTGGACAGAATAAAAATGAGGAAATTAGAAAAGTTGAATGATTGTTGGGAAAAGAGTTTGAATGGGCTGTTAAGAGAGGTACTAAAAATACATCTAAGGAGGGAAGAAGAAAAGACTAACACGAACGCAAAAATCAGGGTGGCAGTTATGACAGAGAGCATGGAAATTGGAAAAAGTGAACCAACAGGGGCTAGAAGAAGTTAACCAAAAGGTCTTGCAGAAAAAGGGTATGGGAGAGAAAAACATCAGGAATGAGACCAGTTTGCTACAATTGTAAGGAAAGAGGTCATATAAACAAATTTTGCAGAAAAAGGGAATGGAACAAGGCTATAGAAAAAGAGCAGGATGCTTTGGAAAAGATCTTAAAAAGCAGAAGATTAGGGGTGTTGGAGACTCTATGCTCTGAGGAAAAGAAAAAACAACCAAACATCTGAATGAGATCCCCTGGTAAACCTAGACGTTGGCCCTCAGAGCAAAGATTATGAATTTTATGGACATTTCTAATACCTTGTTTTACTTCTCGCAATACTTCGTTTGAAGACTGGTCTTTTATTTATCACATTGATCAGTATATATATCTATGCTGTTTTTATTTCCTTTAAACACCATTTTTGTTTCTCCCACTGCCGGCTATATTTATTTATAAATTGACATCTTTATCTTGTTCTCCACACTATTTTTTTAGTCTTTAAACTGTTACATATTTTCATTTCCCTCTTTATGCTATGTTATTGCTATTATTATGAACATATACACTATGTTGTTTCCATTGTTACTTTTCTAATTTTATGTTTGTTACCTGGGTAAAATACTGATTTGTCCTATGACTTTATAGGTGTTGAGCTTTTGTTTCTGTTCTGATTGTGGGGAAGTGTGTGGCGAGAAGAGTAGGAGGGGTCGGGGAAGAAAGGTACCTCATTTGGAAATATTCCAGCAGATAGCCCCTTGGGAGAGGTGTTGGATGGTTCTGTGTGGCCTTAGATAAGCATGTTGACTTGAGAGGTATATTGGACATAGAGGAAATGAAGTGCGTAGCTTAGTGGTTAGAACATGTGGAAAGGGATCAAGAAAGTGAAAATGAAACCACACCAGAAAAGGGGTGGGATCCCTTGAGGGGACAGCACAGGCCCGCCATGTTCCCCAGGGTGTTCTGTGTGAGGGCCAACACCAACATCATCATGGGCTCGGACTGGAGGAAGCCACAAAGTGAGGTGGCAGCAGCTTTTCCCACCCTGAGCACTGAACAATTGGCTAAGATGGTTCCAAACAAGGAGGACCTCAATGTCATCAAAATCCATCCTCACAAAGAGGATGTTTACATGAACCACAGGAACCCAATGCTGTTTGAAGCTGAGAAAGTTCTGTATCCTACAGTGCACACTCTGTGAGTCTACCCTGCCTTTGCAACATGGCTCCCAGCACTACAGAAACTTGCAGGAGGAGCAGACCTGATGGCTGTCAGAAGTTGTGGTGTCACCTTCTGACCTCCCTCAAGTGCAACGGGGCACGCTCTGTGCTATCACCCTGCTAAGAAACAGAGCTCCTGTGGCGGTTGGAGTGGCCACCATGTCCACAAAGGAAATGTTAGTTGCTGAAATGAAAGGGAAGGGCTTTGCTGTGCTGCACACTCGCCTGGGTCACCTCTGGGAATATGATGACAAACTTTCTCCTACCTTAGCTCCCTTAGCAGGGATTGTGCTGGAGTGCTGAAGTGTGCTGGAGATGAGAAGGAATTGCAGGGAAAGGAGGCTGGCAGCAGCTGCTGGCCTGACCCAGAACAGCAGGTGGACATAAGGGATTTCAGACTGAAGGACAGAGACCCTGGGGCAGAACTGGGGAAAGAGGAGCTCCCTGGGAGCAGACCTGCAGAACCAGCTGAGGATGCCAGTACAGAGGAGCAGCAGGAGATTGAGAACAGCAGGACCCCAGGAGAGAAAATGGATACATGGTTTAATCAGTGCTTTTTTCCATGCCTTAAAATGCCAAGTAAAGAAGTCAGATCTCCCTCAGCTCACCAGCATATTTCTAGACAGCCACATGGTCCCCTACTGTCTAGCTGGAAAACAACTGGACATAAATCAAGCCTATAAAGAATTTCTCTAAATTCCTGCAATGCATGCAGCACCAGAGGATCTTACAGGTGAAGGAGCTGAACAGAGGTGTGAAGAGCATCATGGACGTGGACTGGAAACACCCAGACATTAAAACATTTGCAGTGTTTGAAGGATTTTCCTCAGCCTCTACTGCCCAAGACAGCAAAAGTGAAGATTCTGTTTGTGGCATCTACCCTGGAGCATTCAACGCCAGAGGGATCAGAGAAAAGTGAAATACTTTCTGCGATGGAAGAAAGCATGGAAGGACATCAAGGGTATGTTGAAGATCATAAAGACGTAAATGAAGTGCAGAGGACAATAGAGGAAACTTCATCACATGGTAAAGAGTTTCACAACATCAAAGCCATCACTCCCAAGGAAGAGCTTTTACAAAAGAGGAGCCTTCAGAATAAGAGAAACTGCCCAAAACAGAGTTGACACTGGATAGGACAAGAAATGAATGTGCTCCAGAAGGAAAGCCTGCAGTTCAGGGTAAGACAGAGGATGAAACCTCATCCTTGGGGCTAACAGCTGGAAAGCCAGTGCAGCTTGGAGGAGAGGGCAGAATGCTGACTGTGGGACCAGAGTACACAGGAGCAGCTGTCAGTGTGGTCCCTGTTAAAACTAAACAACAAGATGAATCAAAAAAAAAGAACAAATGGCTCACAAGCAGCTGCAGATACTGAACAAGAGTGTGAGCAATGGGTCTGACAGGGACGTTGCAGCAAAAGATTCTGTGCCCATCACAGCATCACAATGCAGAAACGAAACAACTGAAACCTCCTCCAGGAGTGATGAAGCCAAAGGTGGCGAGGTGGAGAGTGCTGTGCTCCAATCTGGAACACAGCTGGAGAGTATTTCCATTGTAGCTGAGGCTCCCATGCAGACTGAAGCAGATGGGGTATCTAAGTCAGGATCAACATGCCCAGAGATGGTTGAAATTAGAAGTGCTGTTATCTCTGATACAAGCCCTAAGAAATATGAAACACACAGCAGCTTGGCTGAAGAAGAGACTGTCAGAAAAGAACAAAAACTTGCAGAAAACTTGAACTGTCAAGACTTTCTGAAATATCATAGAACCTCAGAGCACCAAAAATTTTATTGAATACTATCCAGTCATCTGTTCACAAATTTGCAGAAACACAAGAGTCAGCTGCCCTGGAATCAGAGCAAAGTATTAAGCCCACAGGGAAAAGTCCATCAGATACAACTTTACCTGAACTTCTGGAAAGTACACGTGTAGATAAAAAAAACCCAAAAACCCCCCCACAAAAACCAAGAGCTCAAGCAGCCAGGAATTCATGTAACTGTGGAAAAACAAAGGATGTGCTTTTAACTTCTGAGATGCTGAAAGATGGACTGAGTCAAAATTCTTTAATAGTCTTAGGAAGCCCTGAGGATATTTCAAGAGGAAGTGTGAAACTTCAGAAATCAAGTAGTTCAGAAGATTCAGCCAAAGACACCCTAAAATTAAGGGAGAGGTTGGGTACATTATGGAAGTTGCAGGAAGCAAACATGCAGAGAAAGTGAACAACCATATAATTCACCAGTAGAAGATGGGAAAACACAAATTTAAGAGAATCACATTTATCAAGAAGAAACATCTTGTGATAGATAAAGTCAGAACTCAGTGGCTCTGACACCTTAAGAATGTGCTAACATTGGCTGTATCCATACCTGTGTTCCATTTGAAGGTTATTAAGACTGGTGATGCACTGCTGAATAGGCAGACCACTAGAATTTTTGCTGTAGTTATTGCTGTCCCCTCATTTAATATGTGTCCTGTTTGCCCAATCTCCTTGAATCCCTTCACTTGTCCCTGAATTTCCCCTCCTCCTTTAGCAGTCTCCTTTCCCCGCTCACACCTTTCATAGCTGCCTTGATCTCACCTGTGAGTGGCCTTAGGTGCTGCCCAACTTGCGTGAGGAAGAAGGGAAAGGATGACTAATGGGAACATGTGACACGTCTGGATATGTCTGTTGAGCAAGGTGCTCAAGTTTGCTACCTTTCAGCTCCATTCAGGTATCTCTGCCCATCTTACAGTTGTATTTGTGCAGGCCTAATTTAATTAGAAATTTTTTCTACAGTGTATCTTAAAAGAAGATGGAAAATGCTCTTCCTGAAGTCTGAACAACTTCAGCTCTCAGGATTGAACTGTAATTGAACGTTTATATGTAAGTCTTAATTCCAGTTCTGGTTTTAATATAGAGCAATGATACTTCTGTACTGTTTAGGCATTCCCTTAAATGAATATTGGGGAGTAGCCTGGAGAGGAAAGTAATACTATTGGAGCAGAAATTGATGTATGCCTTTTTAAAGTTTTAAGTAATTTATATTAGTAGTCATAAAGAAATCTATCCATTGTTTGCAATGAATTTAAGAAAGATTTAACTTGTTAGGATATATGCCTTTTTAAAGTCTTAAGTAATATATATATTATTAACTGTAAAAATATTATATAGGTACATTTTTAACCTCTGGTATTTCTTGCTACAGATCCTAAATTCTGGAAAAGATAGAACATCCTCCCACACATCTAGCAATCGGACCCTAAAGACAAAAGGAAAAAGTTGATACAAAAAGGGAAAGTGAGCTCCTGTAACAGGAAGTATAATAGTAGACGGTAAGAACATTGTAGCAGGGGGCAAGACCGGATCAGGATACACTTTTGCCACATAGAGTCGCTGTTCCTCTGAATGGGATTAAGAAGGGAGGAGACATGAGTGGGAAAGTGCCCTGTACCGGATCCCTGTTTGTATCAACCCTCCTAGTCATTCAAAGAGGAGGAACTACATTGTACTACTATCTGTTGTATGCAGGAGACTCCCGGATAGTTGTCCTCAGAACCCATTCTAACCTGAGCCCTAATTGTGTCAACTTTTTATAACTTAGTTTTATAACTTAGTTGTGTTGAGGAGAGTAAAACCTATTGGCTATACGAAAATACAGGGAATTTTAAACAAAATTTCTGGGAGAATGTCCTATCAAGGAAAGGTGGATCTGCTCTGAAAAGACACTTGCAAGAGTTGAAAATACCGGATTGATGCAAAAAGGGAGCCAGAACTCAGAAACAGCCAAAGAATTTTGTAAGAAATACTAGAGGCTCTGAAAATTATACCAAGTTCATGAAGAAGCAGTTTAATTTAAATGATTGATTCGGGCTTAAGCCCGATCAAAATTTTAGAGGGGGGAATTGTTGCGGGTGAGCTGTTGATGAATTGGTTGTTATTTTTGTATGATTACCCAGTTAAATGTAATTGTTGTTAATATTTACCATATGCAGCTAGTGTTTTGGTCCCCAACTGTCTCACCTATATGGCCTTTCCCTTCTGGATAATGCCTCTGCTGCTCTCTAAAATGGTATCTGTGAGGAGGGTGACATTATTGAGCTGTAGGCCAATGAAAGGAGTGCAAAGGACACTGGGACACTATTTGACGCTGAAAACCGCGTAAAACAACGAGCCCAAAATAACATCTGGAACTGAAAATAGCGTTCCCAGGTTGAGAAAATAGCGCAGAACACAAATTTATTATCTCAAGCTGTTTTGTTCCATCGCTATGACCAGAAGAGCACTCTACCAACATGACCTTCCTCCTGACTACAAACCAAAATAGTCTTCCTGCGGACCCCGTGAGGATGGGAGGCCCAGCTCTGCCTTTGGACAAAGCTGCACTCTTCCTCCTCCAGATCATCCAAAGGCAACAGCAGTGGTGTGCGCAGCCTCTCGGGGTCCCCACCCAAAGCTGACCTCTAATAAAGGCCTTACAAAGGAGTAGGTCTTCAGGAGCAGGGTTAGGGGTTCCAGACCCAGATGTGGAGCATTGCCTCTGGTGTGCCAGGGATCAGTAGAAAACTGCTGGGCTGAGACACAGGCCTGGGTGTGTGGGGTGTGCAGAACGGAGCATTGCCTCACCAGAGAAAGACTTGATCTGTCCCTTCCCCCATACAGTAGTATCTGAAATGTTTTGAGCCAGCAGTCTCAAGGTGTTATCTTAGAGAATGCCACTGTTATTTGGGGCTGCAGCTCAGGGTTCCTGAATTCTCATTTCAGCCTGTTAGCAAGTCCATGGCAATTGTGCTGCTAGTTCCTTAGGCACCTGCAGTGCTGCCGTTGGGAACTATGCTTAGAGAGAAGTCTG
>PYHW01009261.1:22966-33847 GCA_013186435.1 Turdus rufiventris
CTGTGACTGGAGGAGGGACTGAGTTTGGTTTTGTTTTGTCACTGATTTTTGTTTTCATAGCTGATGTTGTTCTTGTTTGTTTTGTAGATATATCAATAAAGAACTGTTATTCCTAAACCCATACCTTTGCTGGAGAGCCCCTTAATTTCCAAATTATAGTAAACTGGGAGGGAGGGGATTTTCACTCTCCATTTTGAAAAAAAGCTCCTGCCTTTTTTCCTGGCAATACTGTCCCCTAAACCAGGACAGATCTTGGCGCCCGAATGTGGGGCAGAGAAAAGAGGGGGAGAAAAATAAATAAAAGGAATAACAGTTCTTCAGTTGCCTACGATTGTCTTTTTGTGTGCTATCAACATGTGGTCCAGTTCAACCTGGTTTGGGCTGCATGTGTTCACACATGTGTCTCTCCCATTTGCAAGCCCTAATATAAATATGGGCCCTATAACAAAGGCTACTGTGGTTTTTATCCAGTTTACTTTATGGGTTTATAAGGTGAGGAATTCATGGGTTTTCAACTTCCTTTGGATGGTGGGTACATGGCTTCAGGGATATCATACACTAACTGCATGTTTTTGGGGTTACTTTAATAATGGCACCTACTGTGAGGGAATAACACCAGGGGAAATTTTCTCCCAACCCTTCACCCAGATTTTTGGGTCTACCCCACCAGTTTTTGAAGGGTTCAAATCTCTTCTGAATGCTTATGATATCATACAGTGGCTGGTGTTACTGATAGGGTTGTCTTACTTAACATTTAGAGATAAGGAGGGATTGAGCTGAATAACAACCCTGATACCCACTCCAGGAAATAGGGATGGTGCTGCAGACATTGACCCTAGGAAAGGCAATACATCGATGACATCATTGTGTGGAGAAACACGGCAGTAGAGGTATTTGAGAAAGGAGAGAAAATCATCCAGATTCTGCTGAGATCTGACTTTGCCATTAAAAAGAGCAAAGTCAAAGGACCTGCCCGAGAGATTCAGTTCCTTAAAGTGGCAAAATGGACGACGCCAGATTCCCACTGAAGTCATCAATAAAATCACCACAATGTCTCCACCAACGGGAAAAAAAGGAAACACAAACTTTCCTAGGTGCCATAGGCTTTTAGAGAATGCACATTCCTGAGTACAGCCAGATTGCGAGCCCTCTCTACCTGGTCGCCCGCAAAAAGAACGATTTCCACTAGAGTGCCGAGCAGCAGCAAGCCTTTGCCCTGGTCAAGCAGGAGATCGCTCATGCAGTAGCCCTTGGCCCAGTCAGGACGGGACCAGAAGTAAAGAATGTGCTTTATTCTGCAGCCGGAAACCATGGCTTGTCCTGGAGCCTTTGGCAAAAGGTGCCTGGTGAAACTCGAGGCTGACCTCTGGGATTCTAGAGCCAAAGCTACAGAGGGTCTGAAGCCAATTACATTCCCACAGAGAAGGAGATCTTGGCTGCCTATGAAGAAGTCGAAGCTACCTCAGAAGTGATCGGCACAGAAGCACAACTCCTGGCACCCTAACCTACCAGTGCTGGAATGGATGTTCAAAGGAAAGGTTCCCTCTACGCACCGTGCCACCGACGCCACATAGAGCAAGTGGATTGCCCTCATCACACAACGCGCCTGTATTGGTAACCTGAATCGCCCTGAGATTTTAGAAATAATTACAAACTAGCCAGAATGTGAACATTTTAATCTTGCCAATGACGAAGAGCAAGAACAAGTGAGCCGAGCTAAGAAAGTCCCACTGTATAACCAACTGCCATCAGATAAAACATGCTATGTTCTTTTCACTGGCAGTTCCTGCCACATTGTGGAAATAAACCAAAAGTAAAAAGCAGCTGTATAGAGCCCCACACAACAGGTTGCACAAGCTACTGAAGAAAAAAGTAGTTCAAATCAACTTGCTGAACTCAAAGCTGTTCAGCTGGCCCTGGACATTGCTAAAAAAGAGAAGTAGCCAAAGCTCTACCTTTATACCGACTCATAGATAGTAGCCAATGCTCTGTGGGGTTGGCTGAAAAGGTAAATAAAGGCAAGCTGTCAACATAGAGAAAAGCCAATCTAGGCCACTGATGAGTAAAAAGACATTGCCACCCGGGTAGAAAAGCTACCTGTGAATGTTCGTCATCTGGATGCCCATGTTCGAAAGAGTCAGGCTAATGAAAAGCACAGACACAATGAGGAGGTAGATCAGGCCTCAAAAATAGAAGTGTGCCAGATAGACTTAAATTGGCAACACAAGGGAGAATTGTTCCTGGCTTGATGGGCCATGATGCCTCAGGCCACCAGGGTAGAGATGCCACCTATAAGTAGGCACAAGACCAAGAGATAGATCTAACCATGAACAGTATTTCTCAAGTTATCCATGACTGTGAAACGTGCACTGCCATCAAGCAAGCCAAGCTTGTGAAGTCCCTCTGGTATGGAGGACGTTGGTCTAAATATAAGTACGGGGAGACCTGGCAGATTAACTACATCACACTGCCTCAAACCCGCCAAGGCAAGTGCTACGTACTGACCATGGTGGAAGCCACCACCAGATGGTTGGAGACCTACCCTGTGTCTCCCGCCACTGCTCAGAACACCATTCTGGGCCTTGAGAAACAAGTCCTTTTGAGGCATGGTACCCCTGAGAGAATTCAGTCAGACAATGGGACTCATTTCAAAAACAGCCTCATAAACAGCTGAGCTAAAAAACACAGCATTGAGTGAGTGTACCATATCCCCTACTGTGCACCAGCGGCTGGGAAAGTCGAACTGTGCAATAGCCTGCTTAAAACCATGTTAAAAGCACTTGGTAGGAGGACTTTCAAGGACTAGGAGATTAATCTACCAAAGACCACATGGTTAGTGAATACCCAAGGTTCTCTTAACCAAGCAAGCTCTGCCCAATCTGAGCCCTTAGAAACCCCAAATGAAAATAAAGTACCAGTAGTACACATAAAAGATTTGCTAGGAAAAACGGTTTGGGTGAACTCTGCCCCTAGCAAAGACAATCCTGTCCATAGAGTGGTTTTCGCTCAAAGATCAGGTTGTACCTGGTGAGTGATGCAAAAAAATGAAAATTCCTGATGCATACTTTAAGGAGACCTTGTTCTAGAATAAACTATTTATGATACTCTGTCTGTAACTGCATGTATGTATATACAGTAATTTCAGGACTATGAGGCACACCAGATTATAAGGTGCACCTCCGAGAGTCAGCAAATTTCTGAACTTTGTCCATATATAAGGCACACTTTTTTCGCTGCGAGGATCCATGCGCAACAAGGTAATGAATTAGTAACAATCACGCCAGCCCTGCTGTCTTGGGTTACAATACAGGATGTGATCAGAGTATCCATTCTATCACTATCCGTTGTGACCAGGTGGGGCAGTGATCCGTATCTGTGGGAGATACTCTGCTAATGGGCTATTGGGGGTTAGGGGAGTTTTTTACTCTTTCCCTCAGTGGAGGAAATTTTTCCCATTAATATGCAAAAGAAACCTGGCCGAGCAACTCCCTGGTTTCCAATTACTAAAGACAAAAGAGGGGGTTGAGATGAATAGCGGTAAGTTGCTTTGTCCTTGTGAGGAGCCACTCACGCTCGCCGGCCCGAACGCTGAGAGAACTTCTTTTTTCTCGGTGGTGTGAACAGGCCCTGCACTCCGACACTGCTACAGCTTCCTGCTTCTGAGAACAGCCCTGAGAACCGGGATGCAAATGATGAACAGAGGTTTCTTTTCCTTCACCCTTCTTCCACCTGGGACCCCCCTGCCGCTGCCGCCTGCCTGCTCCTGCAGTTCCCGCGACTGAGAGAAGAGAAAAAAGCCACTCTGCCCCTGCTCCACCGGGACCGTGTGGAGGAGGGGGGCCCCTGACTGGACAAAAGACTGAGACTGAGTTTCGTTCTGTCACTGATCTGTTAATAGCTGATGTTGTTCTTGTTTGTCTTGTAGATATATCAGTAAAGAACTGTTATTCCAAAACCCATACCTTTTGCCTGAGAGCTCCTTAATTTTCAAATTATAGTAAACTGGGAGGGAGGGAATTTTCACTCTCCATTTTGGGAAAAAATTCTTGCCTTTTTCTTTTCTGGAAATACTGTCCCCTAAACAAGGACATGGGCCATCCATTTAAACCAGTAGGGCATTGTTCTTTATCTCTGCACCCCCCATCCTTCCTCCAGGGAGTTATCTTCTGCTAATGGTCCACTGAGTCCGACTGTGTGACTGATAAAATTACTTTATCCCATTGAGAGTTGCTCCAGACAGGGGACAGAGCCCAGCCTTTCCTACCTAGATAAAAACTGAAATCCTGGGACACCAAGTCGTCCTGTTTTCCCTGGATTCCTGAGGAAAACCAGACATTTTTTCCACATCATCACTGGACCTTTGGAGGGAGGCTGCACCCTTCTACAAGACCACTGCTTCAACTGAACCACATCTGTCACTGCAGGAGTACTGTAGCCACCAGTTAATGGGACTGCTACCAACACCCTGACTGATGGGTGTCACCCTGATGGGGTTTCAGGTTGTGCTCTGACTTTGTGTCTTCGTTTGGAGGACAGGTGTCTGCTAAGAAAGGCAGGAGCCTCTCTTTTAAATGGAGAATGTAAAACCCCTCCCTCCAAATTATTATAATTTTGAAATCAAGGGGCTCTCAGGCAAAGATATGGGAATTAGGAATAACAGTTCTTTACTAGGGAAATTAAAATAGAAATACAGTACTACAAAGAAGCAAACTCCAAACCCTGACAAAGTCAGAGTACAACCTGACACCCCATCAGGCAGGGTGTTGGTAGCAGTTTGATTAAACAGTGGCTGCAGTCTTCTTGCAGTGGCAGATGTGGTTTAGTTGAAGCAGTGGTCTTGTAGAAGGTGCAGTTTCCTTCCAGAGGTCTAGTAATGATGTGGAGAAATCTCATTTTTTTCTAGAGTCCAGTAGAGAAAGGGCTATTCAGTGTCCTAGAATTTCAGTTTTTATCTAGGCAAGAAAGGCTTGGCTCTCCCCCCTGGCTGGAGCAACTCTCATTGGAATAAAGTAATTTTATCAGTTACACAGTGGGACTCAATGGGCCATTAGCAGAAGATAACTCCCTGGAGGAAGGATGGGGGGTTGCAAAGATAAAGAACAATGCCCTACTGGTTTCAATGGATGGCCCATTAGCAGAGTATCTCCCACAGAGACAAAGATCACTGCCCCACCTGGTCACAACAGATCTTGATAGAATAGATACTTTGATCACATCCTGCATTGTAACCCAAGACACTTTGTCAGTGTTTGGAGTTTGTTTCTTTGTAGTGGCTCGCAGCTCGCACTTTCGGGTTGGCAAATTTCCCTACTTTGTCCACATATATAAGGCACTCCACAGTATAAGGCACACTTTCGGGTTTGGACCAAAATTTTGGTCAAAAGGGTGCGCCTTATAGTCGTGAAATTACTGTAATTTAAAGGTTCTAATTTGATGTAGCATGTTAGCACACGAAAAATATGTGGTGGATAATGTTGGGGATTGGGGGAGGTTTTACTCTTTCCCTCAGTGGAGAAATTTTTCCCATTATCATGTTAAAAAGCTGACCAGGCAGCTCCCTTTTAGCTCTTAATTGCTCAAGACAAAAGGAATGGGTGGGGGGAAGTCTCAAGGGCTCGATTGCTGGGGGGGGGGTTGAGGAGTGGGGGTAGATTGTCAGGGGTTGTTTTATCCTTCCAGAGGACACACACTCTCTCGCTGGCCCGAACACGGAGAATTTTTTTCTCTGCAGTAAGACCTCTTGCCCTGTACTCCGACACTGCTACAGCTTCCTGGTTCTGAAAACAGCGCTGAAAACCTGGATGCAAACGGTGAACAGTGTTTCCTTCAACCTTCTCCCATCTGGGTCTGCCCTGCCATCGCGCTTCCCTGCTCCTGCACCTGCTATGCCTGAGAAGGCTGCCCCGCCCCGCTCTCCACCAGGACCGTGCAGAGGAGGAGGGCATCTGTGACTGGAGGAGGGACTGAGTTTGGTTTTGTTTTGTCACTGATTTTTGTTTTCATAGCTGATGTTGTTCTTGTTTGTTTTGTAGACATATTAATAAAGAACTGTTATTCCTAAACCCATACCTTTGCTGGAGAGCCCCTTAATTTCCAAATTATAGTAAACTGAGAGGGAGGGGATTTTCACTCTCCATTTTGAAAAAAGCTCCTGCCTTTTTTCCTGGCAATACTGTCCCCTAAACCAGTACAACTACATGGATGACGTGCTTGTGTGCTCCCCCAATGACTCTATGCTTCAACACAAACTTGACCTATTGGTTAAAGTTTTAACCTCTGCTGGATTCCAACTGCAGGAGGGCAAAGTCCAAAGGGTGCCACCTTGGAAATACCTGGGCTTGGAGATCAGTGCGTGGACCATTGTTCCTCAGAAATTGGAAATCAATAGTGATCCCAAAACCCTAGCAGATCTCCCTTCCTTGTGTGGGTCTTTGAATTGGGTTAGGCCCTGGTTAGGCCTCACCAATGAGGACCTAGATACCTCCTCAATTTATTGAAGGGGGAGAGAGAGCTGGTTTCTCCCGGGGAACTGACCCCAGAGGCAAAGATTGCAATCAATAAAGCACAGAAGTATTTGGCCCAGAGGTAGACTCATCATTATCAGCCTGAGCTGCCTTTCAAATTTATTGTCCTGGGAAAGCGACCACACTTGCATGGTTTAATATTCAAATCGATCAAAGGGCAGAGAGATTCACTCTAAATCATAGAGTGGGTCTTCCTCTCCCACCAACGATCCAAGACCATCACCAAGCCACAAGAGCTGATTACTCAGTTGATCCAAAAAGCAAGGATAAGGCTGTGTGAGCTAGCTGGTTTTGACTTTGTGTGTATTCACCTCCAGGTCAAACTTTATGAGGAGGGAAGAATCTCTTCCTAGAGGCTGACCAAAAAGATGTTCAAGCACCTGCTCCAGAGCAATGCCAATGTCCACTCATCTCTGGACAGCTACAGTGGACAAATATCTTTCCATGCCTCGTCACATAAATTATTTAATGAGGAATTCCATCTCATTCCTTGTGAGAAGAGGGGCCGTAGGCTGCTCAAAGATTTCACAGTGTTCACGGACGTGTCCAGGGCATCCCACAATTCGGTGATGACTTGGAAAAATCCCCAGACTCATCACTGGGAAGCAGATGTTTTGTTTGTGGAAGGGTCTCCCCAGGTACCCAAACTGGCCACAGTGGTGAGAGCCTTGGAGAAGTTCTCTTAGCCAATTAATTTGGCAACCAACTCAGGCTACATGACAGGGGTAGTGTCCAGGGCGGAATAGGCAGTTCTCAAAGACATCGAGAATGAGCATCTCTTCAGGTTGCTCTCAACACTACAGTAATTTCATGATTATAAGCCGCACCATTTTGACTAAAATTTTGGTCCGAACCGAGAAGTGCAGCTTATAATCCGGAGTGGCCAATATTCGGATGAAGTTCAGAAATTTGCCAACCTGGAAGTGCGAGCCCGCAGCAGCCCTGAGCCAAGCCGGAGCCCACCCACCCTGGGAGGCAGGGCAGCGGCGGCGCTCCCCTGACCCACAGGGACATCGGCAGGCCTGGGCTCTGTGCTCCTGCTCGCTGCCGCACACCGCCCAGGGCAGGGCACGGGCCTGCCCGGCCCTACTGCCCTCTCCCCCCTGGGCCACACCCTACTCTCACCTGGGCGAGAGCGGAGCCGGCAGATTTAATAAAAATGAGTGATTTTTCTCTGTATATTTTAGTGTTTAGGCTGCCTTTAAAGGCTACCCCAATCCATGAAAAATGTTTGCAAATTGAGCACCTGCCAGTAAACCCCGTGATTGCACGATTGTTACTAATTCGTTACTTTGCTGCACGCAGGTCCTCATTGTGAACAAAAGTGCAGCTTATAATCCAGTGCTGCTGATATATGGCCAAAGAACGAAAACTTGCCGGCACCTGGAAGTGCGGCTTATAATCAGGTGCGGCTTATAATTGTGAAATTACTGTAATTTATTTAGTTTCACATTGAGAGCATCCATTCTATGTAATGCATGTAAAGTCACATACAAATTTGCCAGGCAAAATTGCAGAAGAGAATAGTAAAGCAGACTCCCTTGCCACCCCAGATGAAAAAGCATGCCTCCCAGACATCTTCCAACAGGCAAAGCTGAGCCACCAGCAATACCATCAGAATGTGTCAGGTTTGATCCATCAGTTCCAACTAACATGGAATCAGGCTGGAGCCATTGTGGCTACCTGTCCCAGTTGCCAGCTTCAGGCCATGCCATCGCTAGGTGTTTGGGTTAACCTTCGAGGCCTTGAGAGCTGTAAAGTATGGCAGATAGAGATAACACACATTCCCAGTTTTGGTTGCCTCAAATATGTACATGTAACTATTGACACATATTCAGGCACGGTTTATGCCTCTGCCCATGCAGGAGAAAAGGCTGTGCATGCCGAACAACACCTGGTGCTAGCCATTTCAGTGCTGGGGATCCATAGAGAAATCAAGATCAATAATGGCCCAGGGTATACATCCAAGGAATTCCTAGAGTTTGTCCACCAGTGGGGAGTGGAACATAAAACTAGCATCCTCCACTTTCTCAGTTGTTCTTTTGCAAATATGAGTCCTCCAGTGGTACGTCACTTTAATACCAGTGATCAGTTTAAGTTGTCCCAGCGTCCATCTGTCTTAACTAAGGCCCCAGATACTTGAGAGACCAAGGGCCCTTACAAACTCATTACCTGGGGGTGTGGTTATGCATGTGTATCCACCCCCTCAGGTCCTTGTGGATACCCCAAAAGTGGGTAAAACACTTTGTCCCCAAAAATCCAGCTCCAGCTGAAAGGGGTGAGAAGTAACTAGTCATTGCTTCAAAGAAAAGACACCGCCATAAAGAGGAGAGATGTTGTAATGCACTATCCAAGATGTATTAAAAATTGTATGTCTCTTGACTCCTGTGACCTCTGTAATACCTATGGTCTGACCCTATCCCCTATTGGCAGGATGCCAAACTCCCCCCCGCCTCTTCCTGACCCTAGAAAAGATCCCTGTCCTTGGGAATCTTCCTATTTTGCCTCCTGAATGCCATGAAGGAATAAACCACAGAACTCCCAGGGAGAAAAGAGCCCCTTTTGTATTTTTTACCCTAGTTCATGCTGATGTCTCAGGCTTTCCCCGCTACAGAGTAACCAGGGTGTAGGGTGAGCCTCAGACATTTACCAGAGAAAAAACCTACCTAAGATCTGGTTACATTTCGGCAGACTCACTGACTTTTACTATGCTTTAAAAATGTTTGTTATTTTTTCAGAGAAAACCTACCTCCTGCTACTGTAACTGAGGCTTACCCCGCACTCTTGAAAATGTAGCAAGGCAAGCCTGGAACAATAGCATGATGAACTACGGTAAGAGATATAAAGAAGCTGTTTCTCCCAGGGGTTTCCTTGGTTTATTTCTTCATGGCTTCCAGGGGGCAAAGAGGAAGTTTCCCAAGAACAGGAGTCTTTTGTAGGGTCAGGAAAGAGGGGAAGGGGGAACTTTGCTTCTTGCAAATAGGGTAACAGAGGGTATACAGGGACAGTCCATAGGTTTTGTAGGGTCCACAGGAATCAAGGGACATACCATTCTTAATACATCATGGGTAGTGGGTTATCCCATTTCACTGTTTTTTTTGTTTAAAACATGAAAGAAGGATATTAGGTTATTCTGGATTCAAATTATGATCTTCCCCACCACTTGGAGTTAGTGGGAGAGTTAGATTGTATCAGGGTTTTCATCTCTATGTGATTAACTACTGAGATAGAAGGAATGAGCCCATTAATGGCCTTGAGAACTGACGAAGGATTCCGAACGCCATTATTACAAGGAAAACAATAACAAAGAATAACAAAATACAGTAATTTCACAACTATAAGGGGCACCCTTTTGACTAAAATTTTCTCCCGAACCCGGAAGTGAGCCTTATAGTCCGGTGCACCTAATATGAATGACAAAGTTGCGACATTTGCCACCCCGGAAGTGCAAGCCGCAATGGGGGGGGTGGTGCCGCGGAAGCACCGAGTTGCGAGGGGGGGCGGGACCGAGAGGCCGTAGCTGGCAGGAGCCGCACCAGGAGGGAGGGAGTTGCCGCCAGCCCCGGCGTGGGGGGAACAAGGAGCCGCCAGGCACCGTCGGCCACGGGGGGAACGAAGACCTGCCAGGTGCCACTGGGCCTGGCCTGGGCGCTGGGAGAACAAGGAGCCACCGGGCAGCAACAGAGCGGCTGGGGCCCGCTGGCATCAGGGCCGCGGTGGCGCGGGGAAAAGCCGGGGGGGGGCATGGGCCTCTCAGAGCAGCATGCAGCTCCCGGAGTGCCAGGGGGGCGCGGGGCTCCCGGAGCTGCATGGGGATGCCAGAGCGCCGGGGTGGTGCACGGAGGGAGGGAGCAGGCTGCTGGGGCCTGCACATGGGGAGGGCTCTTGGGGCTACGTTTAAAGGCTACACCAAACTGTTAAAATGTTTCCAATTTGAGGACATGCCAGTAAACTCCATGATTGCAGGATTCCATTACTAAATTGTTACTTTGTTGTGCGCGACGCGGATCTTCACTGCACAAAAAAAAGTGCACCTTATAGTCCGGTGCGCCTTATATGATCTACAGATGCAAAATGTGCCAACTCCCGGGGGGTGCGCCTTATAGACCGGTGTGCCTTATGGTTGTGAAATTACTGTAGTTTTAACTATAGAAGTCCACCACCCAGTGAATCCCCAGCCTTTGAACAGTTTGTTGCACCAATCTTCAGATTCTTGCTTCACATGTCCGATCAAGCTGTTCATGTTTCAGAGGGCAGCATGGATGTTAGGAGCTTTCGAGGTCAGGTTCATGCAGCAAAGTCCTTCAAATTCCTGGCATTCATGTCCATGTAGCAGCAGGAGAAAATCTATGGCAGC
>PYHW01009261.1:62727-80583 GCA_013186435.1 Turdus rufiventris
GGTATGCAGACCTATTAGCAAAACTAAAGCAAGCAAGCAAGCAAGCAAGGCAGAGCTAAGCAGAGGCAAGCGAAAGGAAGCAAAACTAGCTAGCCAAGTGAGCAAAAAACCTAGTGTTTCAAACACAGACAGTGGAGGGGGGGGAAGGGAGCCGAGATAGGTAGACAAAACAAAACACACGATTGGGGATACAAGGGACAAGCCACCATAACGTCACCCCAGGACACATCCTGTGCCTACTCCCTGATCTATAAATTCCTTCCCTGGAGTTCTGGTGTTCATCACCCCTATCTTCATCCAGATAGGATAATGCAAGAATGTGAAGAATTTCCTGATTATCTTTTTACCATTCTCTGAGTTAGTTACATGAACAAAAGCTTTTTACATCACCATGTTATAGTCCAAGAAAAATATATATTTATTACACTACTATTTCTAAGTTTTGTTAATAGCAGAACTAAGAGAAACTATATCCATACGGCAAAGTTTTTCAACATTATACATATAGCATTCATTTTAATATTTACAAAAAGCCAATAATGTAATATGTACTTGTAACAATTTGGTCGCAAAGTCTGCACATCACAGTACCAATCTCCTGGACCACAGTGCCAGTGAGGATCGCCAAGTGCAGTTCTCAGGAGAGAGTAGCCCTGACAAGAATGACTTGCACTGACCGATACCATGGAATGAAAAGAATGTCTTATCCCCTGATTCGACCTGACAGCCAGGAGCTTACGCAGCAGCGGGAGGAGGAAAGGAGCCCAAAGTGAAGGAGAGAGCACGCTGAACACACATCACCTAGCTGCTCTACATCCGATGACAGTTCCAACCCCCGCACGGCGATGGCAAGGGATCATACAAGATGCCTTAATAGAGGGTGAGTTTATACCCCAAACGTTCCTGGTAGTAACAATCCCTGGTAACCCAAACCAGCACCACTGGGTGGGACTGGATTGGAAACTTATCCGAGAGGGGCAAAAAGCAGCAATGCAGTACGGACTAACTAACTCCTACGCGCAAACCTTGCTCAATCACCTCTTTACTAGCAGTTTAATGGTTTTGTTTCATTGCAAAAAGCTGGCAGAAATCTCTTTAAAACCCACACAGCAGCTGCTGCGGCAAGCGGACTGGGAACGACTAATAGAAGCTGCCATGACTGAAAATCACAGACTCCCCCAGGGAGATCCTAGGTAGTTCACTACCCTGGATGTGATGCTGGGGAAAGGGCCTTTTGCTGACCCGCAGACTCAGGCAAGGTTACATACAGCAATTTTGAAGCAGTCTCAGAAGTTAGTACAGGAAGCATTTCATGCTGTCCCAGATATGGGACTTCCAACACCATCCTATACAACCATGAAGCAAGATGCAAAAGAGACTTTAATGAATTTTCTGGATCATCTTAGAAGTGCTATTGATAGAGTCCCAGGAATGTCTCCAGAAGTTAAAGGCGCAATGGGAATGCAATTGGCTGTGGAGAATGCCAACCCTGCCTACAAAAGAATCCTGCAAACTTTGCCGCGAACAACCACTTTGGTAGATATTGTGACATATGTTGTTATAATTTGTGTTTATATATAAAAAGGTTGTATAAAATAAAGAGAACTTTTCAGCCACTGCCACCAGCACCCGGATCCCTAGACAAAGGCCTTAATTAGCATATCAACAAACCTAGCTCAACGACCCTGAAATAACCAGAAGGGAAAGATCATTGATAAAGAACTTGTCAAGTACCACATATCAGAGTGCCGATCACCTCCACCAGTTCCTGGTTCCTGTAAGCAGCACTCCCAAGGAAAATTACACATCAATACGGAGCAAACACAGGCTCATCAAGATTCATCGATGCGAAGGAAGGACTTTTGTCCAGGGCAGCACCAGGAAAAGGATTTAATCTAAATATGAGAATCCACAGCAGAAACAAAGGAAACTCTCGCCTCAGGCCAAAAAAACTGTATAAAAGCTGGGGTCCCCGGGATGGCAAGTGTGAACACAGGGAGATCTGATGTGATAGAGGTCAGATCAGCGTGTGTAATCACCCAGCACCGACCCCGGGCTCGGCGCTCTCCTGTTTGGCTTGTGGCTTCCCAAGACCGTATTTTCGGTAGCAAAAATAAAAATTGCTGTTTTACTATTTAATTCGACTTGATTCAGTTATTATCTATAACAGATATGATTGGAGCTTGTTCCAGAGTTGGAAATTCTGAGGTAAAGGCTTTTTACTTAGCGGAAGCAATGGAAGTTGCCCTTTAGCCACTGGTCCAACAGACAAAAGGTGATTTTAGCCAGAAATATTTCAGATGTGGCCACACAGGTCATTTTCAAACGCAATGCCTAGTTAAGATGTAAAGAAAATCAAAGCTATAGCGCCATCTACTGGTTTCCCAGGAGTCTGCATTAGATGTGAAAAATATCAGCACAAAGCCAGTGAATGCCGATCAAGACGCAAGAGAGATGGAACACCATTGGGAAACATGAGGCTGAGCATGGGGGGAATCGTGTGAAGACAGTAATGTCCTCAAATCAGCAACAAGTGCCGGAGTGGATTTGGCAACAACAGTAGAAGTAACCCTGCAAAACACTGATGTACAGGTCGTACCATGAACAGCAAATGGACCTTTAGGCCATGGACATAGTGCTCTCCTGATAAGGAGATCATCTACCTCAAAGCAAGGAATTTTTGTTTTGCCTGGACTAATTGATGCAGATTATTTGGGCAATATTGGGATTATTGTGTAGACTCAACACCTCCTATTCATATTCCAAAAGACCTTAGATTGGCACAGTTAGTTCCTTTTAAAGATAAGATTCATAAACAAGGGGTCATGCAAAGAGAGGATGGAGGTTTTGGGTCGACAGGAACCCCTCAGGTAATGTTTACGTTACTGTTATCAGGAGCAAAACCAATTACAGTAATTTCACGACCATAAGGCGCACCAGACTATAAGGCGCACCCGCCGACAGCCAGCAAAATTTGCAACATGTAGATCAGATAAGGCGCACCGGACTATAAGGCGCACTTTTTATTTTTATTTATTTTTTTTTTTTAGCAAGGCTCCGGCCCCAGTTCCCCCTGCGCGTTTGCTGGCCTAGGCCCCGCCTCAACCCGGCAGCCATTGGCCCCCGGGACGGCCTGTACCCGACGGGGCCAGGGCATGGCCACCGCCGCTCCGTGGAGTGTCCCCGGGGCCGGGGCATGGCCGCCGCCTCTCCGTCCGACGTCCCCTGGGCCGGGGCATGGCCGCCGCCGCTCCGTGGAGCGTCCCCAGGGATGGGGCATGGTCGCCGCCGCTTCGTGGAGCGTCCCCGGGGCCCTGCTTCTCCAGGAGTCCCCTGGCGCTCCGGGTGACCCGATGCCGGCAGGCTCAACCCGTGCCGCCGCCGCCCCGATTTCGGCGGCTCTCCCCTTCCCCGCACCGGGGTTGCCCCGATTTCAGCGGTTCTCCCCTTCCCCGCGCCAGGGCCGCCCCGATTTCTGCGGCTTTCTACCCACCCCGCGCCGGGGCTGCCCCGATTTTGGTGGCTCTCTACCCCCCCGCACCGGGGCTGCCCCGATTTCGGCGGCTCTCCCCTTCCCCGCTCCGGGGCTGCCCCGATTTCATCGGCTTTCACCTTCCCTGTGCTGGGGCCACCCCAATTTTGGTGGCTTTCTACTCCCCCCGCCCCTGGGCCGCCCCGATTTTGGTGGCTTTCTACCCCACCCCGCGCCAGGGCCGCCCCGATGCTGCATGGGGGATGCCCCGATGCTGCATGGGGGACGCCCCGATGCCAGCTTTCCCCGCCCTGCGGAGCCCCTCTCCCCTCACATCCCGACGTTGCTGTGGGGCCACTCCCCCTCCCAGCCCGGCACAGCCCCGCTGCCACTCCCCCTCACAGCCCGGCCCTGCTGCGGGGCCACTCCCCCTCGCGGCTCGCACTTCCGGGTTGGCAACTTTCACCGCTTTGTCCCTCAGATAAGGCGCACCTGACTATAAGGCGCACTTCCGGGTTCGGGGGAAAATTTTAGTCAAAAGGGTGCGCCTTATAGTCGTGAAATTACTGTACTTTTCAGTAGCCCCATGGAGGAACTCTCACAGCCAAAGCTGCATTGCTGGACACGGGTTCAGATGTCACCATTGTTGCCTCATTTGCATGGCCTGCAACATGGCCTCTGAATACCCTAGGAACACCTGTGATGGTGGTGGGAGGTGTACAAATGACTCAAATTAGCCAAACACTTTTAACAGTATGGGTTGATGGGGAGGCACATGTTTGTGCTCAGGTGAAACCTTACATGGTGAATACAACAGTCTGGCTGCTGGGACGAGATGCCCTGAGCCAGATGGGTTTCTGTCTCACTAATGAGGGTTTTTAGCAGCAGCCATTGAGGGGCGGCCAATCCTAAAATTGAAGTGGTCAACAGAAACACCAATCTGGATTAGTCAATGGCCACTGTCGAAAGAAAAGCTTGCCCATGTTAATGAATTGGTTGATGAGCAATTGAAAAAGGGACACATACCTTCTACAAGCCCCTGGAACACATCCATTTTCACAATCCCTAAAAAATCAGGCAAATGGAGATTATTACATGACCTTCGAGCCATCAATTCTGTGATGCAGGATATGGGATCCCTGCAATCTGGCCTACCTTCACCTCAGTGTTACCTGTCAATTGGCAACTGGTGATCACTGATTTGAAAGATTGCTTTTTCACAATTTCTCTACATGAGAACAACAGTGAGAAGTTTGGCTTCTCAGTGCCATCCATAAACAAGGCAGAGACAGCAAAAAGGTATCAGTGGGTAGCATTGCCACAGGGGATGCAAAATTCTCCCACAATGTGCCAACTATATGTTGCCTGGGTGCTAACCCTGCTGAGAAAACAGTACCTACAGTATCTTTATCATTACATGGATGATATTCTGATAGCAGGTGAACACAGATGCAGCAAACTTGCTACCTGCCCTGCAGCAACAGCTGCAGGAGGCAAGCCTTAAAATTTCCCCTAAAAAAGTCCAACAACAGGTCCCATGGAAATATTTGGGAATGCTTATCACTGAAGCTCAAATTCAACCACAAAAATTAACTATTTGTACAGAGATTTGGACTTTGACAGATGCTCAAAATTTAATTGGAGACATACAGTGGATTCATAACACTTGTGGCATTACTAATGAACCTCTAATGCCATTATTGAAAGGAGGAAATCAGGCCAATTTGCCATGTGAATTAACTGAAAAGCAACAGAAGGCTCTGACTCAAATTGCCACTAAATTGGGTTATTCTTTTGCAGATCGTTGGTCTCCTACTTTGCCACTGCCCATAGCTGTGCTGAATAAGGAGAAACGTGATGCCTATCCTGATGCAGTGGGACAGCCAGGCTGAACAGCCACTAAAGATCTTGGAGTGGGTGTTTTTACCGTTTAATTTGATTAAGTCTCTGACCACGAGAATCGAGGCTATAGCAAAAATTGTGATTAAGGCACGGAATCAGATTAGAATTCTAATAGGTTAAGAAGAAATGGTTAGGGTTTGTGTTTTTAGCTTATTAAGTAATTTGTGTATAAGAATCTATGCATGGGGGAGAGACTTGCTCTTGCTCTCACTTTTCTTCTCACCGCCATCATCATCGCCTGAAGAAGATAGGAGCTGCAACAGCAACATCGGCCCTCCTGGGGCCTCAACATGAGCAGCTTCTACTTCTAATTGGGACTTTACTTCTATTTAGGACTCTATGCCGAAACCTTTTAGCATGGACTTCAACGCTTGTGACTCTTTGTCTTTTGAGACCGATGTGCCTTACAATAAACAATTTATTTATCAACTAATAACTGCTCGGCTCTTTTAAAGAAAACACCAAGCTGACAGGTTATCAGAGGGCTTGAGCACCTCTGCTATGGAGACAGGCCAAGACATTTGAGGTTGTTAAGCCTGGAGAAGAGAAGGCTCTGAGGAGATCTTAAAGCACCTTCCAGTACCTAAAGTGACTGCAAGAGAGCTGGAGCGGGACTTTGGACAAGGGCATGGGGCCATGGCTTCAAAGTGACTGTGTGACTCAACACAGGCAGGCAGTTGGAACAACTGTTTGAAATTACATAACTTTTCTAATTTTTTTTTCAATTAATGGCTTTAATTAACTTTTAAATTGTTTGAATTAATCATAATCAGTGTATTAATCGTAACAAGTTAATCAGTGTAGTTTTCCACTCTGTCCAGCACATAGCTAACTCTCTTTTCACAGACTCTTAAGGTTAAAGTGTGATTATTATATTACTGAAACTTAGTTTTTGCTAAACTAACCCTGATAAGCTTCAGTGAACAAAGTGAAGCAAAAATCAAAGAGTTAAGAGCTTAGCTGAGGGATAGAAGCTATACATATAATGATTAGAGTAGAAGCAATGTAGAAAGTGGCTGAGCCAGCAGAGCTAAGACAATAAATCCCTTCTTTGGCTTTGTTGTGTCAAGACAGGTGGTTGGGATATTGATAGAATGAAGAAACCGTAACTTCACCTTGGCCCCAAAACTGGCCAGAACCAGGTTGGGAGCTTGAACTATGTCCAAGGGGCCAGAGAACTCAGCAACAAGACAAAGGTGAAAAGTTGAAGGTGAGGAAGACTCCCTGACTTCATCATTAGAAGACCACTGACCCATTTCAAACACCCACCAACCCATTTGAAGGAAGGAACTGTGCAAGCATAAAAGGACTTTGAGCTAATTTTAATATGAAGTGGGGGTTAGGTGGGGTTAGGTAATGCATATGTATAGGTGTATTGGGTAATTATATGAATATGTAAGACATTTGTAAATAAAAATAGCAAGAGCCCTGTGTACTTTGCACATCCCTATGGGAGATTTCTCCAGAGCGTGCCTGGCATTGTAATAAACATTCCACTTTCTAACTTTAACTAGTTAGAGAGTTGTTGTTTCTGTATCAAATTGGACTCCTCTGTGTGGTTGGTGGTCAGTGGTGTCTCTGGAACCTGAGCCAATCACCTGTGTTGTTTTAGAGTCTCTGTGTTCCAGCCCAAGCACCAGAGAAAGAATCAGGAGACTTCTTCTGTTGTTTCCAGAGGTGGTTTATTTTATCTAATATAAAAGTTCTTTCCCTGACTAGCCAAGGTCCGTGCACCTAGTCAGCCCCAGGCACGCTGCCCGCCCCTGGGATGGCATTATCTTTTTATACTATAAACTACGTAAACATTATTTACAATTATCTTCCAATACCTGTCATTTATAATGTACAGTCTGGTTCTACTCTAAACCAATCCAAAAGTTCCAACATCACCTAAAAGATGGATGCTAGGAAGAAGGAGAAAGGACAGAACACGCCCAGATTCCTCCATCTTGACCCCAGACACTTATTATAAACAATTATAAAAACCTAATTTTTCACCTTATAATAATCTAACTTATACTCTACTTATTTTTTGTGACTTGTAATTCTTCATGTAAGGGTGGTAATTTTTCCCAGGGAGAGAAATCAAAGGTACAGGGGTTCTGGGCACTGTGCCAAGGTTCCTGAACCCCCTGCCTGGGTCTCGAACCGTCCAGGGAAGCCAGGGGGATGTCTTGGGTTCCCACACTCTGTTTGGCTGTGAGAACAGCTCAGGTTGTGGACATCTCTGGCGCACCACGAGGACCTTCCTGGAGGGACCTCCGCTTCCCAGTTGCTCATCATGGGGACGGACAAGACCTGTTGCTGGACTGCAGACAAAAGGGTTTAAAATTATGTAAGGTGTATGCGTGGCTAAAAGGCAGCTGATAAGTCCCAGAAGACGTTTTGCACCCAGCGCAAGCCTGTGCAGTTTTGTTTGCAAGCATCAGGAGGATGTAGTGGCTGGCGAAAGAGTTTGTTGTGTCAGGGGACCCGCTAGCAGTTCTGGGGGTGAACTGGACAAATCCTTGTTTATTGCTGCTATTTGTATTGCTGCTATTTTAATCGTTGTTATTTTGATTGTGTCCTGACTGTGTGAGTGACTGTGTGTGTGACTGGTGAGACGTACCTCTGGTACAATGTGAGAGTGGAGCTCAGATTAGCATTTTCGTTTTTGGGTGACCGAAATGGCCAGAGAAGGGCAAAGCAATTGGGGTTGTTATAAATGCATGACATTGCTTTTCGCAACTATTGGGATAAATGCTAGATGTATAATGTTAAAATAGCTTTTCTGTATGAATATAGTTTTTTTTCTTTTCTTCTAATAGCAAAAGTTAGACAAAAGTTTTTTAGAGATAGTATGCTTAAACTACCTTCCCAGTTGAGATAACAGCCCGTGAATGTGTGATGGGGACCCTGCAGCTGACAAGACAATTATCAACACTCACCAGCTGCAAAAGGCTAGGACCACCACTCAAATTAAAAGATGATAAGAGGATTAAAACCACAAGCCAAGAAACACACATGCTCTAAAAAGGCGGATCCAAAGAGTGGCCATGCTAAATAGTTCCCAGAAATTTTTATTATGCAAGAAGGACTATGAATATGCAACAGGTTGATGTATTGTAAAGTGTATTTAAAGAGACATTCTTGAAGCAACCTGTGCTCTTGGCAGCTTGCCAAGCATCCAGCCGTTTTAACCCTTTGCTTTATGTGTGTCTCCTATTGTCTTTTTATTAAACCTTTTAAATTTTACCAGGACAGTGAAGCGTGTTTTTCACAATTGGGGGCTCTTACCAGGATAAACACCTTGCCTCCAAGACCCCAGGGGTCCCAGAGTGGGGGGCACCCCGCCTGATTTCAGCGGTCTCGCTCCACTTCCCCTGATGTGGATTGGGGGTTTGCAGGTCGGACAACCCGAAGGACAAGGAGACGGTAAAGCAAAAGAAGAAAGGAGAAAAGGCTCTCTAAGACTGCGGCATTAGCCTCACAATTCTGCTTGCACAAAGACCTGGACAAGAAAAAGGATTTGCAAGTATTAATTTGGGGGCGGATACAGGGGGGGATGTATGGTGTGTGTCCGAGACGCGAGCTGGTTACCCCAGACCTGCGAAATGAGTGTGGAGTTTCCGAGTGCTGAAGTTCTGACGTGTCGCGAGGCACTATGTCAGTGAGGAGATGAAGCAAGAGAAAGAAAAAAGAGTGAAAGAATCCCCCCCTCCCCCCCCCCATAGGTAAAGGGGACTGGGTCCCGGGTGAGGGGTTGAGGACCCCTCGGAGGGAGCTGACGGTTTCCTGGCACAATCCACTAGGAAACAGGAAGAAAAGTTAGGACCCCAAGAAACTTGGGCTTTCAAGAGCTGCCAAGTTGAGGAGAAATCCAAGAGCATCTGAGCTTTAAACAGTTGCCAGGTTAAGGACCCCAAGAAACTTGGGCTTTAGAGGTTTTATACCCATGGGTAAATATTAACAACTGACTTTAAAAGTAAGAGGTACCTTATTTTTATGTTTGTGTCTTGTTGTGAGTGGGGGAGGAGAGTGAGAAAAAGGAAAAAAAGAAATAAAAACGAGTGAGTGTGAATGAATGAAAGTGAATGTAGTATAGATTGTTGATCTTTATTTTTTGAAGTGAGGTGAAATAACACTGTTGTGTGGGGGGAGAGGAGTAATATTCCAGTGTTGGGGAAGTGGGAAATAGGCCAGGGGTGAATAGATAAAATCCTGAAAAAATGGGACAAAAAAAAAAATAGCAAAATAGGCTCAGGAGAAAAAGGAGGTAAAAGGGTGCCAGCAGAGATACCTGAAGATAGCCCTCTGGGAGTTATGTTAGCTAATTGGGATGCTGACCCTTCTACAAGACAAAAGGGAAAAGTAAAGATGATCCAGTTTTGTATGATAGAATGGGCAAAAACGGAAAGAAGATCTGACCATGTTCACTGGCCCAGATATGGCTCTTTTGAAGCTTGGATTTGCCAGGCTTTAAACAAATTTGTAAATTCAAAAGAACCGGTTAACCCGGAAGGAGAATGTGCTGCATGCTGGATAAGGGAAAAAGAGCCACCGGGAGTAGAAGTTTATAAAATAATCACTAAAAGAAAGAAAGAAAGAAAGAAACCAGGACCCTCTAGATATGTTGCCCCCTCCGCTCCCGCACCGTTCGGGGCTGCTCCCTCGCTCCAGCCCTGGAATTCCCGGCAGCGCCGGCCGCTCCTCCTGCTATGGGCCCCGCCCCAGACACCCCGCCAGCAGCGCCAGCGGATCCACTCCCGCCTGCCTATCCCACAGCCCCGTTCCCAGCCGTCCCTGGCCCGGCTGCTTTGTCCGCGCTGAACCCCGCCGCTCCAAACCATGCGGTCGCCCGTGCCCTGATCTGGTTTCCGCCGGAAGGCTCTGCCCCGTCAGTGGTTCCGGTAGCAGTTCCCCCCTATACCCCCTCCCTATCCTCGGAGGACTCAGGCTCGCTTGCCTCTGTCACTGTTCCCTTAGCAACGACGGCCTCGGCCGTCCAAGACGCCTCTTCTCTTAAAGGTGAAGCGCCATACCAAAATGCAAGAAGTTCCGTTTAACGGCAGACTTCCTCTGATACTTCCCCAAAACTAGAAAAGAGGGATATAAGGGACAGTAAACAAAAAGACTGGGGAGAAAAGATTTATTTATTCCCATTACGAGAAGTTCCTATGGGAGGAGGGGGAACAGGTTTTGTTAACTCCTCTTTAACTTCTTCAGAAGTTAGAGAATTTAAAAGGGAAATTAAAGGATTATTACAAGATCCCATAGATATAGCTGAACAAATAGACCAATTTTTAGGCCCAAATATTTTTACTTGGGAAGACATGCAATCAATAATGACAACAATATTTTCCCCAGATGAGAGACAGATGATTAGAAATGCTGGAATAGAGATTTAGGAAAGGGAAACCCAGCAAGGACCACCGGGGGACCAGAAAATGCCAATAGCACCTCCTAATTGGAATAAAAATGAGGAGTCAGGGAGACAACATATGAATGATTATCATAATTTGATAATCAAAGGAATAAATGATGCAGCACCCCGGGGGCAAAATGTCAAAAAGGCTTTTGAAGCACAGCAACGAAAAGATGAAACACCAACAGAATGGTTGGGATGTCTTCGGAAAAGTATGAAACAATATTCTGGAAAAGATCCTGATACAATACCAGGACAGGCTCTATTAAGAGTTAATTCTGTCACTCATGCCTGGCCAGATAGTAGAAAAAATCTGGAGAAAATAGAAGACTGGCACGATAGATCATTAAATGAATTATTAAGGGAAGTTCAAAAAGTTTATGTTCAGAGAGATGAAGAAAAAGCCAAAATAGAAGCAAAAGTTATGGTAGCCACTATGAGAGAAAGTAATTTCCAGAGAAGTCTGAAGCCCCAAAACATCACTCCTAAACGATCAGGTCTTAAAGGAAAAAATAGAACCCCAGTACAAGGAACATCTCAGGAGTACAGCAATTTCACGATTACAAGTCGCACTGACTATAAGCCGCATCTCCGGGTGTCGGCAACATTTAGTTCTTTGTTCATACACAAGCCGCACCTGATTATAAGCCGCTCTGTTGTTCGCAGCGAGGACCCGCATGCAACAAAGTTGCCACTTAGTAACAGAATCACGGGATGGCGGGGTTTACTGGCTTGGCTCGGGCCGTGAGGGCTTGGACCGCTCAGGGCTGCCGACGTCGCCAGGTGGCCCAGCTCAGCGCTGCTGCTTGGCAGGGCCACTTGGGGCCGGCCGCCGCTGCCACCGGGCTCGCTCGCCCCAGCCCGGCGCTGCCCCACTGTGGCAGAGGGGCACGGAGCCCGCCGGAACCTGCGGCGGTGGCAGGAGGGGAAGGAGCCCCCCCACTCCCACGGTGGTGGCGGGAGCCCCCTGCCTCCCCCCGAGCCGTGGGGATGGCAGCACGGAGCTCCCTGCCTCCCCCCGGGCTGTGGGGCCAGCAGGAGGGAGCCCCCCGCCTCCCTTCCGAGCCGCGGGGCCAGCAGGAGGGAGCCCCCGCCCCCCCCCGCGCTGCAGGCACAGAGCCCGGCTCCACCCGCTGCGAAACAGAGTAACCAATTTGTAACAATCGCGTAAACCTGGGTTTTACTGTCAGGTGCTTGGCTCGGCACCTCGGCTTGCACTTCTGGGGTTGGAAATGTCAGAAAATTATTCACGTATTAGCCGCTCCTGAGTGTAAGCCGCATTTCCGGGGTGGGAGCAAAATTTTAGTCAAAATGGTGCGGCTTGTAATCGTGAAATTACTGTACTCTAATGCCTGCTTTTCCTGTGGGAAGGAGGGGCACTTCAAGACAGAGTGTCCCCACCAAAAAAGGAACCTGAAAATCTTCCAGAAGATGGGCTCAGAAGAAGAATAGGAGAGTCATAGGCTCTATTTTCTGGGGGACAAATACCATCTAGACCCTGTGATAACTTTAAAAGTGGGTCCCCAGGGGGAGGAATTAGAATTTGTGGTAGACACAGGGGCAGAAAGAACTTGCCTATTAAAAACCCCAAAAGGTTGCAATATAGGTAAAAACACTGCAAAAGTAACAGGGGCAAAAGGGGAAGATTTCACAGTGCCCATCATTAAAGACATAATAATTGAGGGGGAAACAAAAATTTGGCTGGGAGATGTCTTATTGGTTCCTGGGGCAGGCAGCAACTTATTAGGCAGGGATTTACAGGTAAAGCTAGAAATAGGGGTGATACCAGAAGAAGGGTTACAACTGAGAGAGAAGAATGTCCAATACGTGTACGTCAGTACCCTATATCCTTAGAAGGCCAAGAAGGCTTAAAACCGGTGATAGAGGGACTAATAAAGGATGGGACATTGGAACCTTGTATGTCTCCTCATAATACCCCTATTCTGCCAGTAAAAAAGCCTAATGAGAAATATAAATTAGTACAAAACTTACAAAAGGTTAATAAGAGAACTCAGACCCGTTATCCTGTGGTACCCAACCCTTATACCCCTCTGAGTAAAGTCCCACCCCAGCATCAGTGGTTTAGTGTGGTGCACCTCAAAGATCCTTTCTGGGCATGCCCATTAGCAGAAGAAAGCCAGGATATTTTTGCCTTTGAATGGGAAGATCTAAAAACTGGGAGAAAGCAGCAACTAAGGTGGACAAAATTACCACAGGGTTTTACAGAATCTCCAAACTTATTTGGACAAGCTTTAGAAACAATATTACAAACCTTCCCCACTCTTCCTGGAATACAAATTATCCAATATGTGGATGATCTTTTATTATCCGGAGAAGCTGAAGTTATGGAAACTACTATAAAACTTTTGAATTTTCTCGGGGAAAAGGGATTTAGAGTATCAGAGGGAAAACTACAATTTGTGGAATCAGAAGTAAAGTATCTTGGGCATTTAATAAGCAAGGGTTGCAGAAAGCTAAACCCCGAAAGGATTGCAGGAATTTTGTCTCTTCCTTCTCCCTCTTCAAAAAGGGAAATTAGAAAGCTACTTGGATTATTGGGATATTGTAGAATATGGATTGAAGGGTACACACAGGCAGTAAAGTTTTTGTATGGAAAATTGACTGAGGGAGATAATGTAACGTGGACCAGAGAAGATGATAGTAAATTACAAGAACTAAAGTTAAAATTAGCCTCAATACTGGCTTTAAGCTTACCCTCATTAGAAAAACCCTTTCATTTGTATGTGAATGTGGAAAATGGGGTAGCTCATGGAGTTCTGACTCAGGAATGGGGAAGAGTGAAAAGACCAGTTGCCTATTTATCAAAAATGTTGGATCCAGTAAGCCATGGCTGGCCGGTATGTATCCAAGCTATAGCAGCCACTGCTATTCTGGTGGAGGACAGCCGTGAGCTTACTTTTGGAAGTAAACTGATTGTGTGTATACCCCATGCAGTCTGAAATGTGTTAAACCAGAAAGTTGAAAAATGGTTAGCAGATTCTAGAATGTTAAAATATGAAGCAATTTTAATAGACAGCGACGATTTAACATTAGAGATAAATAAAACTTTAAACCCAGTTCAATTTCTATATGGAGAACCAAAAAGTGATTTGACACATGATTGCTTTAAAATTATCCAATACCAAACAAAGATTCAAGAAGATCTGGCAGAACAGGCCCTCTTGGAAGGGGAAAGAATATATGTTGATGGTTCCTCCAGATGCTAACAAGGAAAAAGGATGTCAGGATATGCTTTAATTGATGGAAACAATATGCAAACTATCGAAAAAGGAAAACTACCTTCCAATTGGTCAGCTCAAACCTGTGAATTATATGCTTTAAAAAGAGCATTGGAATATTTAAAACATAAAAAGGGAACCATATATACTGATTCAAGATATGCTTTTGGGGTAGCACACACTTTCGGAAAAATCTGGGAAGAAAAGGATTACTCAATTCAAAAGGAAAGGGATTAATACATGAGGGCCTCATTTTGGAAGGTTTAGAGGCATTAAAATTACCTGAGGAAATAGCTGTGGTACATATCAAGGGACATCAGAAGGGAATGACTTCAGAAATAAGGGGAAATAACTTGGCAGATCAAGAAGCTAAAGATGCAGCAGAAAATGAGGTCGAAAAGGTTATGCTAATTTTAACACCAAAAAGGGAAGAATTAGAAAATCCAAAATTCAATGAAGCAGAAGAAAAGGAATTAAGTAGGATAGGGGGAAAGTTAGATGAATCTGGGAAATGGAAACTTCCCGATGGCAGGCAATAATTAATAAGGCACTTACTAGAAAAATATTAGAAGATACGCATCAAAAGACTCATTGGGGTACTCAAGCTCTGTGTGATCACTTCCTATGGAATTACGGGTGTATGGGGATTTTTGGATACGCAAAACAAGTAACTGAAAGTTGTATACAGTAATTTCACGATTACAAGCCGCACTGACGATAAGCCGCATCCTCCGGGTGTCGGCAACATTTTGTTCTTTGTTCATACACAAGCCACACCCAATTATAAGCCGCTCTGTCGTTCGCAGCGAGGATCCCCGTGCAACTTTCACAAAGTTGCCAATTAGTAACAGAATCGCGGGGTCGTAGGGTTTACTGGAAGGTGCCGACCTTGGAAAAATTATTTCCAAGTGAAAAAAGATATAGACAATAGCTGCGGCAGCATACCCTGCAAGTTTTATTTACAAGCGGAAAAAGATACGAACAATAGTGTGGTCGTTTTGGAAGCATTTCCAACGGATCCACGTTGCCTTTAAACAGCCACTCAGCTGGGCAGCCGGGCAGCTGCTCGGGTGAGTGGAGAGCAGGGCAGCTGCTTGGGTGAGTGGAGAGCAGGGCAGCCACTCAGCTGCTTGGAGGGGGGGAGAGCAGGGCAGACGCTCGGCTGCTCGGGGGGGCGGAGAGCAGGGCAGCCACTCGGCTGCTGGGGCAAGCAGAGAGCAGGGTAGCTGCTTGGGTGAGTGGAGAGCAGGGCAGCCGCTCGGCTGCTGGGACGAGCGGAGAGCAGGGCAGCTGCTCAGCTGCTTGGGTGAGCGGAGAGCAGGGCAACTGCACAGCCGCACAAGACTGAAAACACCAAAAAAAAATACAGAGAAATATCACGGGCTCAGATCGGCAGCGCTGCCCCGTTGCCGGGGCCACTGGGGGTTCTCACTTCTGGGTTTGAAAATTTCTGAAAATTGTTCATACATAAGCCGCTCCTGAATTCAAGCCGCACTTCTGGGTACAGACCAAAATTTTAGTCAAAATGGTGCGGCTTGTAATTGTGAAATTACTGTAATTTCTCAAAAGGTAATAAAAAGGTAATGAGAAAGACAACATTTGGAAGCCGTGAGTTAGCTCTCTGACCATTTCAAAGTATCCAAAAGGACTTCACTGAACTTCCCCAAGTACAGAGATAGAAGTTTTATTAGTAATAACAGACCATCTAACTCATTGGGTAGAAGCTGTTCCCACTGCCAGAGCCACAGCCAATGTGGTCTGTAAAACCCTTTTGGAACAAATTATTCCCAGATATGGAATGGTTAACAGAATAGACTCGGACAGAGGAACACATTTTACATCAAAAGTCCTACAGCAAATAGTTCAAACCTTGGGAATAAAGTGGGAATTACATACCCTATGGCATCCACAGAGTTCAGGCCAGGTAGAAAGGATGAACCAGACTTTAAAGAGAACTCTAACAAAATTGATGATTGAAACTCAGATGTCACGGGTAAAATGTTTACCTTTGCTTTATTGAGGATCCAAACACAACCTAGGTCTGACCTAGGAGTGTCGCCTTATGAAATGTTTGGATTACCCTTTCTGACCACCCAACATGAAACTGCCACCTATGAAGTAAGGGAAAAGAGTGTTAAAGAATATGTCCACACAATTGCAAAAACCCTTGAAAATTTGCGGTCCAAAGGGATAATCCCTCAAACCACACCCCTAGATTTTAAAATCCACAATATCCAGCCAGGGGAATGGGTACTAGTGAAAACATGGAAAGAAAAATCTTTAACCCCACAATGGGAAGGCCCTTTTCAGGTACTGCTGACAACTGAAGCTGCTATCCGGACCAGGGAACGCCGGTGGATCCATGTCAGCAGAATCAAAGGACCTGTGGAGAAACCTAAGGAGTAGACTATAACATCTGAACCTGGTGACACCAAATTGACTTTTAAGCGAGGACCAGTTGGTAATGAATTGGGAGGACCCAAATGACAACTTCCATCAATGACACACAGTATATCCTGTCTGACTCATCCTAAATGCTGGACATACTCACTGGATTAAGTGTAAAGGTCGAAATTGTAGAAAAACTAATGTTTTAATACATACAATCAACAGTCTCATTATAGGAAGTTCTGAATACCAAATCTTGTCCCTATCCAGATAAAAACTAAGAACCACTGAAATAATAACTTTATTTCGTGGATGGGAGTTACTAATGCCTGTTGATTGGGGAATACCTGAGCTGAGGAAGCAATAGGAATCTACAGCTAAGGAGTGTCAAAAACAGCAAGTGACAAGGAAATAGAGGGCAAGACCAGATTGACCTCTGTATCTGCCACTGAGAAGATCATAACACCTGCTGTGGGCTGCAACCCCATAGGCATGGAAGGTAGAGGTATAAACCATACCGGACCTCTATTATTCCTTTTTATGTCACTCAGTTTCTGCCTTTTCTCTGTCGGGAGGTCGGCAAGACCATGTAACGGATGCTACCGGAAGTTGTACATGGAAAGACACTGAGGTTCTTTCCTTATTACACATACCCATGTCAACAGCCATTGTTATGACCCATCCAATTTAAGTACCTGTGAATAAAATGGCAAAACAAACAAACAAACAAACAAACAAAACCAATTGGGAAGTGACTGTCCAAAAGGAGAAAAATGGATTTGTTTCACGTGTCATTGACAGTAAGGTCCAAGATGGGGGGTATTGTTATATAAGTGCATGAGATATCGTTGGCTTTTCGCAACTATTGGGATAAATGCTATATGTATAATGCTGAAATAGCTGTGATATATGTTATGTTGTAATTCGTGTTTATGTGATATAAAATGGTTGTATGAAATAAAGAAATAAAGAAATAAGGAAACTTTTAGCCACAGCCAGGAAAAGATTGCTTCACCAGACTCCAGCGCCCGAAGCCATGGACAAAAGCTGTGATTAGCATGTTAACAGACCTAGCTCGGCAGACCTGAAACCGCATAGGACTGAGCAGGAAAAGATCAGCGATAAGGACATGTCAAGTACCACCCGTCAGGACTAGCCGAGAAGTCCCTGTAAGAACCACACATCAATACCAGTTCCCGCAAATCCAGTCATCTCCCCTGGGAAAATTTACATTCCAAAACCCCGGTTACCTTAAAAAAGAATCAACCTTCCCAAAGAAAATTGCACCTCAATATGGAGCAGACCCAATCCTCATCAGGATTCATCGATGCGCAGGAAGAACCTTTCTCCTGGGCAGAACCAAGTGTCCTGGGGTAACGTTATGGTTGCTGTATCTCAATCGTGTGTTTTGTCTACTTATCTCGGCTCCCTTCCCCCCCCCACTGTCTGTG
>PYHW01009261.1:91584-103362 GCA_013186435.1 Turdus rufiventris
CCTGACAAAGTCAGAGTACAACCTGACACCCCATCAGGCAGGGTGTTGGTAGCAGTTTGATTAAATAGTGGCTGCAGTCTTCTTGCAGATAGATGTGGTTTAGTTGAAGCAGTGGTCTTGTAGAAGGTGCAGTTTCCTTCCAGATGTCTAGTAGTGATGTGGAGAAATCTCATTTTTTTTCTAGAGTCCTGTAGAGAAAGGGCTACTCTGTGTCCTGGAATTTCAGTTTTTATCTAGGTAAGAAAGACTTGGCTCTCCCCTCTGGCTGGAGCAACTCTCAATGGGATAAAGTAATTTTATCAGTCACACATTGGGACTCAATGGGCTATTAGCAGAAGATAACTCCCTGGAGGAAGGATGAGGGGTGCAAAGATAAAGAACAATGCCCTACTGGTTTCAATGGATGGCCCATTAGCAGAGAATCTTCCACGAAGATAAAGATCACAGTCCCACCTGGTCACAACATATAGTGATAGAATAGATACTTTGATCACATCCTGTATTGTAACCCAAGGCCCTTACTGCTTCTTCACCTGCTATCACCCCAAGAAACAACCAGATAACAACAAAAGTTTACTCGATAAAAATTAATAGATTGTAATTAAAGATGTCATTTTTGCTTACAACAATCCAAAAAAGTATTCCTAGACCCAATCAAGCAAGTGTAATCTAAAAATCTCTAGCTTTTATTGTCATAGTCATAGCTATGACTACAGTGGACATCAGTACAAAACCTCCCATATACAGTGTAACTAGTGTTTATATGTGCCAGAGAGGGGCTTCTGACTGACTCTCATAAGTCTCTGTGGCAGGCATTACAAATCACAAATGCAACTGTCTAGACAGGGAAAGATGTCTAGGGCTATAAATTTATATTTGTTCAGGACGAATTCCAACAAGGACCTATAAAACCCATCTGAATTAGTAAGGAATGTTGTAACATGCTTAACTGACTGCCCTGAATTTGGGCTTAAAATAAAGAGCTGTGAATCTGAGGCTTTTAAAGTTGATTACAATATAACTCAAGTCTGTGTTAAACCTCGGAATGATGTAATCTTACCAACACAAACACTAAAAACTCAGACCACCCAAGCCGTAACCATGCCACTTAAGCCTGAACCAAAGATTTATGAAATTGGACCATATGTGGTAAGAAACATAGGCCAGCAACAATTGCTGTTTAACCCAGAATGATCTCTCAAGCATGTTGAACTGCTAATGCAGATCAACATTTCAAAAATTCAGCCAGCCTGCTCCCCTTTTCTAAAAACATCATTTGAAAGTTGGACAACATAGTTGAGGAAGCAGTCTCACCTTAAAGACAGAACACAAAGAGATGGAAGTACAAGAGTAGGTACATGATTAGGGATCTTAAATAAAATTGATTCAGAAGTTTTAATAAACAAACTGACCACTGCGACTAGTAATTTGTCAAAATTAAGGCAGCCCTTGCAATCATCTTTGTTAGTATTAAGAACCAATCAGTGGTAGGTTTCAAAAGTATTGCCAAATTTGAAAGAAGATAAAGATCAAAACCAGAAACTAATAATTAAAACACTTGGTGCAGCTTAAAATAATGTGTCTAGTTCTTAGTTGTATACAAGCACAGTCCCTTTGGTCATAAGAGAGGGAAGTAAAGGTATTTTTCCAATTGAAATACGGAAAGCCATATGAGATAATGCCATGAATTTGAAAAGGAAACTGCAGTCCTGGTGGATTATGGTAAACTTTACTTATGATCCCATCACTAATGTGGCCACTGCCTTGGTACTTACTGTACATAATGCCACCATTTACGTTTATCCACCCTATTATCACATTAGAATAAAACCATAAAGAAACAGTACTCTACCCGTCTGAACATAGAGCATAAGCCCGAATAGTAAACAAGAAATGGCAGACTGTAAATGTAAAATCTTGTGTCACCCAAGAACAACAGGGATTCCTCTGTAAAAACAATACCATTGATGCCTAAGACATATGCATAAATACTAAACAAGATGTATGTCACTTTGAGATCCATCCAGACATCACTCAAAAACTGTGCTCATATATATTGGCCAAGACTGTGTGTGTTTAAGAACTGCTTGTGATTCAAAAAGAATAGACAATAAGAACAAATACTTAACTGTTAAAAACCACTCTAATTTTTGTATTTGCAATTTTGTTAATATTGTTAGATTCAATTTTACATATTCAGTACCAGTTGTATCCCACCAGTTAATAAAGGTCAACTATACTATGTACTACCATCTGTCACCCACACCCATTGGCATGACCCTTACACTGGTAAAACAGTTAATAAAACATCCAGATCTAAAGAAAATCTTAAAGAAAATCAAATAAAATGGAAAAAAAGTTTTAATAACTGTCCATCATAATGCAAAATAAATCAACAAAGTTTTGCAAAAAATTAAACAAGAGACAAGCCATCACTGGTGGGATGCACTTTTTAAATAGTCACCGAAGGCAACTGGTATACTTAATGCCCTAGTTCACCCAATCATTCTTTTGCTTATTTTAGTCAGTATAAGTTTGGTTTTATCTATTGCAATACTTGTCTGGAATTAGAAAATGCTATGACGAGTAGCAGCCCTGACCTCATTATCAAGAGCATATGGTACAGTCCTGAGGAATACTTATCATATGACTCAGTTAGATAAGGAAGAATCTGTGTATTAGTAAAAGAATTTACTAACTATAGAAAAATGGGGGAAATGAAGCAAAAATCAAAGGGTTAAGAGCTTAGCTGAGGGATAGAAGCCATACATATAATTATTAGAGTAGAAGCAACGTAGAAAGTGGCTGAGCCGGAAGAACTAAGACAATATATCACTTGCTTGGCTTTGTTGTGTCAAGACAGGTGGTTGGGATAGTGATAATGTGAAGAAACCATAACTATACCTGGGCCCCAAAACCAGCCAGAACCAGGTTGGGAGCTTGAACTATGGCCAAAGGGTCCAAGAGCCTAGCAACCAGTCAAAGGTGAAAAGTTGAAGGCGAGAAAGACTCCCTGACTTCATCATTAGAAGACCACTGACCCATTTCAAACATCCACCAACCCATTTGAAGGAACGAACTGTGCAAGCGTAAAAGGACTTTGAGCTAATTTTAATATGAAGTGGGGGTAGGCAGGGTTAGGTAATGCATATGTATAGGCGCATTGGGTAATTATATAAATACGTAAGACTTCTGTAAATGAAAAATGGCAAGAACCCTGTTTACTTTTCCCAGTGGGAGATTTCTCCTGGGTGTGCCCAGAGTCATAATAAACATACCACTTTCTAACTTTAACTAGTTAAAAAGTCTTTGTTTCTGAATTAAAAGCCTTGGAGAGTTAAAGGCTGGACACCTGGAATCCAGAATTTATAGCCCTCCGAGGACATGTTGAAGTAACCAGAAGATAAAGAAGAGACTAACAAAGACATTTCAGCCTGAGTGCTGGAGAGTCCATGTCTGGGAAAAAGATAATAAAAAGACTGGAAAACATGGACTAATTGGCATGAGAAGCGAGAAATCAATAACCAGTAGAAGACAGAAAATTATTAATGAAGAGAATTATGAAATTTAAACCAAATTAACATTAATTTCTTTGTTTGCTAAAAATAATTAAATAAGTTAAAAGTTCTGAAAGTCATGTGCATGTAGGTGGAGCCATCCCTATGTACCCTGGCCAGAATAAAGTAATGCCTACTCCCTAATGGAATAAAAGGACCAGGAGACTTACTCCCTTGAAAGGTCTTTATTGTGAAATCAGCTTGGGTGGGGAACCCGAGGGGCTGCGCACACCACCACTGCTCCCGATGGACGACCCAGAGGAGGAGGAGTGCAGCTGTGTCTTACCAGGCAGAGATGGGGTTTCCTTCCTCTACGGGAATCCCTGGGAAGTCCATTTTTGGCTTGTAGTCTAGGGATGTCATGTTGATAAGGTGCTATTCATATCATGGTGGTGTAATCAAAGCAGCTCGGGATGGTGACTCATATTCTACATTGTTTTCCCAACCTGGGGACACTGATCTCAGCTCTAGATGTCATTTGGGCTCGTTGTCCTAAGGGGTTTTAGGTCCGAATAATGTCCCAGTGTCCCTTGCACTCCTTTCATTTGCATACTGGTTCATGATGTCACCCTCCTCCCAGGCGCCATTTTCAGGGAAGCAGCAGCAGCAATACCCAAGGGAGGGAAAAAGGGGTACACAGGTAGGACAGAATGGGGACTGGAACAGAATGGGGCCAATAATTCAACATTAACAATTAACATCAACTAGCAATCAGAACAGAGTAAAGCTTAACATTAACAATTGTACATGAAAAACCAAAACTTATGAACTTGTTCATAACACCTAATACTAAAAGAAATAGTGTTAGAGAGTTTCATTAAACCCAACGTTTTTGGTGACACAACCACAAAACCACGGCTGAAATGCAAAGAGTAAATTTATTTCATTACCTTGCTAACCAGAGGATCCTGAAGCAACACCCAAGTGGAGATAACACAGGCAGCAACACAGGCACCATTAGGCTCAGTTCATGCTAGCAGGCAGCAGATCTGCTGTTTGCACCAATTTATTCAGGGCCCATGAGTGCATAATTTAGCAGCATGCTGTGATGTCCTCTGTGCTTTTTATGATCTCTGAGCTTTGATCTCTCTCAAAACAGGGAGCTCAAGAATGTCCATAAGAGCACCTCCAAGTCTCTCCAAACACCTACATTGTCTCTAAGCAGAAATTCGACTTCTCAAAACAGAGGATAAACAGCAGTGGACATAATATATGGGGTTTCCCCACACTGTTATTCTCCAGGCCTTGGCATTCCCAGCTGCAAGGTCACTTGAGCAAATCTACCATCCTCCTTGCCATTCTTCCACTTTTAACCCTTTCCACCCAACACTGACAGAGAGCAGCTTTAGACTGGATATTTTGAAGAATTTTTTTCCTGTGAGGGTGGTGAGGAACTGGAACAGGTTGCCCAGAGAAGCTGTGGTTGCCCCATCCCTGGAACTGTCCAAGGCCAGGTTGTATGTGCCTTTCAGCAACTTGGTCTTTGGAAGGTGTGTCTGCCCATGTGAGGGGGGGAATTGGAGGTACATAAGGTTTGAGATATCTTCCAACCCAAACCATTCTAGGAATCTGATTTGTGGTGCAGTGCATTTGTTGGGGTTGTGTTTGTAGGGCTTTGCACTTATGGGGGTTGTATTTCCCTGGCCATACATTTATGGGGGTTGCTTTCGCGGCCCTGCGCATTTGTTGGGTTTCCATTTTTGGACCTGTTCCTTTTTGAGGCCGCGGTTGCAGGAGCGCTGCCTGCCTCGTCCGATGCGCCACCGCCGGACGCCAACCATAAAATTAAACTCTGCCCCTCCGACCCAGTTTCCGGCTGCCGGCAGCATGGCTATTGCGGGGTGACGGGCGCGCAGGCGTAATAGTGGCGTGTGATTAGGGCAGCGCGGAGGCGCTCGGTTGTGGCGGTGGTGGAGAGTGTTACCCGGATGTAGCGCATGTGCGGTGGCGTCCGAACGTGTCGGAGGCGGCCGCGGAGTGCGAGCGGCCCGAGCTGCGGCAACGAGGCGACGACGGTCGTCACTTGGCGTCCGGGTTCCCCTTCCCCCGCACCGCCGGCCTGAGGGTGGGGGGGCGGAGGCCTGGCCCGCTCTGCCGCACTGGGGCCGGCTGAGACGAGAGTAGACTCATCCCTACAGCCGTCGCCACCCCAGCCGCAGGCCGCGCCCGGAGAGCGGCGGCTCCGCCGCCGCCTGCGGCCCAGGTAACATCCGCTCCCGCCTCTCGTCCGCCTGCCGCCGAGGCTGCCCGCAGCACGTCCTCTCCTACCGCTCGCCGCCGAGGCTGCCGCAGAACCGGGTTCCGCCGCGCTCCGCCGCGCTGGGGGCGTGCCGGCTGCTGCGCCGGGGAGCCGAGACAGCGGTTCCCCCCACCCGCCGCCCAGTGGCTTCTCCTCAGCCCCGCTTCTCTGGCTTCCCCTTCCTGGCTCCTTCCCCATCTCTCCCTCTTTTCCTGAACAAGAAAAAAAATATGATCGCTCCGCCTTCAAACTTTTAGTATTTTTTTTTTTTAATCCCGGCAAAGGCTCTCCAACCGGCCTGCTCCCAGTTAAACTTACCTCCGCTGCCTTTCGTGCTGACTGCTCTCTTCCTCCTCTCCCGCACGCTGGTGAAACGCTCTGGGTGGTTTTCTGTGAGCCGCTTCTCGTTTAGTTCTTTGAAATCTGCCATCTTATTTGCAGTAACAAAGAACGGTGCTTTTAGCTCATTTTCAGACAGCTTGAGGCCGCTCAGCACAAGGGGTATTGCGATTATTCTTTCTTTATTCTTCACCTTCTCATCCCTATTTCTGTGAGTGTGAATTTTGTGTGAGGTTTGTGACTTGCTGCATAGTTGAGCCTTATATGTTTTGCCTATGAAGACGGGTTAATTTGTGGGGTGATCTGGTTGAGGGTTAGGTGTGTTATCACTTAGTACCCAAATTGTGCTACTACAAGCTAGTTCTTCTCAAACACATACGGTTGGAGTAGGATCGTGGTGTCTTGTACCACCGCTTCTCAAATTATCTTGGTTAATAATAGTGTGCCAATCAACTGGCAAGAGTGAATTCAGGCTCCTGCACTGTTGTTACTTTGTTCAATAATGTAGATAATTCCAGGCAAGGTTGTTGAAATAGCTATACTGCCTTATAAAACGAAACGTGGTTTTGTACTCCAGCATCATGATAAGTAGGCAACTTGTCCTTCTGGACCTCCTCTTATTTTTCTTTGTTGGATTGTGACTGGACTAAGTTTCTTCTCACTTTGCATTCATGAACCTCTTGATTTGCTTGTTGTGTAGGCATGTTTAATATTGATATAGAAACTTTATTTCAGAGCTGAAGCCTAAAGCAAAGCAGTGTCTCAAAGTAATTAGAATTCATTTTTTTAGGTAGATGGCTCTTTACATAATGCATTCAGGCAAAGCTAACACAATAGGGATGTGAGTTTTGAGAGGAATCAACAGATTTAGTGGAGAACAAAGGTGTGCTGAGAGCAGATCCCTGGATCCTGATGAGGAGCAGCCTTTGCTGTGCTGTTGTTAAGGTCTTGCTGCAATTTTAGGACTCTTTTTCTACATTGCTAACCTTGTGAAAAAATCTACTTTTGTTCGAGGCTGGAATTTTCCATGTTTCTAGAGGTGATTTTTTTTTAAGTTTGAACAAGTGCAGATTACGATAAAGAACAGATGTTCTCTAATGCACCTATTGCTAGGGTATCAAAACATTACATACAAGTGAAAAATCATACAGTTTTTGCTTGAACAAGGTTTGATTCTTCATTTTATTGCTTGGTGTAGTCACAATTGTTTTCTCTGTGAGCTTTTGACCAATTACTATTTGCCCTTGTTGAAGGAAGCCTTCCGCAAGAGGAATCTTGCAGGATCCTCTGAGGAAGAGTTCAGATTTGCCATGTCATTCTATGGCAAGGATTTTCATCACCTGCTCTCTGAATGTGGTGTCTCCTGCCGTTTCTGGGTTTTTATCCTCATCCTCAGGTGCTAGGATGAGGAGGGATGACCTCTTGCTCAGTGGGACACCACTTTCACAAGTGAGGTAGTTTGAGGTGCCTAGAACTGTATTGTGGAAATAGATCCAGTTGTAGAGGAGCTTACTGCCCTTCCCACTCTCATGGTGTAAGGGGCAGTAGTCTTCCTTCTCTGAACATACAGAAGTCTGTATTGAAAAGAGGAGTTGATTTCAGCTGTATGCTTTCTCAAAAATAAAAATGTGGAGAGAAGCAAGTGGAACCAAAATGAAAAATGAAACTTTCTAGGATTTAAAATGTATGTGTATGTAGTCACATCAGCATAGTAGCTCTACCTTGCTCATTGTGTCATGCCCCTCCATGCATTCAAAAACAAGATAGGGGTTGGGATGTGTTTTTACTGTTGTATTAGTTTCTTGAACAGGATTAAGAAAACTGGAACTGTGTGCAGCAGAAACGTTTGCTCTGTTTATAGGATCAGTCTGTTGCATTTGTAAAGTGCTTTTCAAAGCAGTCAAAATGCACAGGTTGAAGCTGAATGGAGTAAAAATGCTGAGAGCTGCACTTGGTAACTACATCAGATCAGTTTCTTCCACAAAGAAATGGCTGCTCCTACTTTTTTTAACTGAATTTATGTTAAGATGAAAGTTGCCACTCAGAGTTGACTTAAAGCACTTTCCAATTCCTTTTATGCTGTCATGTGTCTTAAATTTTTGTAGCTACTGACAGTGAGATGCGCAGAATTGAGACATGATTCAGATATGCACACAAATATAGTATTCTGGGGAATGTTGGCTCTTACTGTACTGAACAGTGTGAGTGTAGTACCTTCTTAGTACTCTCTCTTGCTCTTTAATGCTAATTGTTCTTATGTTTAAACTTTGTTCCTGTTCACCCTTTGGGCAAGCAGATAATAGTCTAATATGTGGAATGTATCTGCAGTTTAATAATTCATATATTCATCAAATCACAAGATGCCTTTGTTTTATTGGTTTATGGATTTTTCTTTATCATAAAATGTATACTACTGCATTATTAAACATCAAAACTGTAGTAATGTTTTGGTAGTTAAAAGCTATCAAATGTATATGCTGATTTTCTGACATCTTTGTGTTTGTCTAATTTTGGAGACAAGAGCCTTTCTTGTCCTTTATTTGTGTGAAATGTTCTAGCAATGTGTCAATTTGTATGCTTTTCTAATTAGCCAGTTTGTTAGCATCACATTACTGCCTAGTATCAAAATGCTGGAAATCTGTTTGGGATGACAGTTACTAGTAAATCACATTCCAGAGTATCAGTGGCAGGTTCACTACCCTATTCGTTTACAGTAGGATTTATCATATCAGTGTCGGGCCTGGATTAACTTTCTGGCACAAAATGTTGGATTACTGATTGCTTGGATCATATTCCTTTGGATTACATCCCTGATTTCCAGCTCCATAACTGCTTGGTTTTTCTGCATAAGCGTATTGTTTCCTTTTCTTGTTGAGGGTTGATTGTTCTCTTCAAATTGCAAAATGTGGCTTAAGTATGTAGAAAAAGATGAGAGTTCTTTTTAAGAAATTTAAATTTGTAACTTCTCAGAAAATTTCAACCAGATTAGAGTATTGGAAATGGGAATTATGTGGATGAAAGGATTTTTCAGATGAGCTTCAAGATTTGCTTGGCTGAATGACTAGGGCACATTTAATGGGAGTTTAGGTGAGGTTTTCAGGCTATATAGGATGTATGGAAGAATTATGGTGTTTGTTCAAGTTTGCATCAATCCTGACAGAAGAACTTCAGTTAATGACTACTTATCAGTTCTCTGAAATAATAGTGTGTTTGTTACAGATCATCGAGGGTGTTTTTAATTACCTGGCAATCCGAACTAATTTTGTCTTACAGATTTGCCTATTCAGTCTCTTATTCTTGTTCCAATACTTAAGAGTATTGCAGAACACTAATTGTTGTCCACTTGTTTCATAATATACCTGTTAATACTTAGTTATTGAAATAAATTACTTTCTATAACATAGAATTATAGAATCATTAAGGTTAGAAAAGATATTTGAGTCCAAACATAATCAAGTACTTCTCTATAACTTTGTAACTTGTTAGCATTTTATGTTACCTGTCCCTTTTTTTCAGTTCTACTCACGTCACATTATAGCAAAAGGGAAAGAAATACCTTTTTGTTCCTTGGTGAATGAAGCTGAGCTTTACTACAAGCACTATCTCCTGCTGCTGTTTTTCTCATGTTCCCTGTCTCTTCTCTCTGCCTCTTTTCCCAAAGCACTCTCACCCATTTCTGTTTCCATTAAATTCCTGGGTAGAGGGAATTAAGAACTTCTTTGCTGAATATATTTGGCCCTATGTATTCAACTTTAAATCTAAGCTTAAACTGTAGTGTTCATTTGTAAAACATAAAAACTTGTCTCCAAAATATATTAATGTTTCTGGTGCTTCAGAGGAAATATGTCATGACACTTATCAATATGTGCCAGATTGATACCCACTGACCTCACTCCCTCTTTTTGGGGATCAAAATTGCAAGATTAAAGACAAGATTTCTGTAGATGTGACTTGTATGAGGAGGCTCCTGAACTAATGTGCAATTATACACCAGCAGTGTTTAACAGTATTCAAAATCCTAAACAACTGGCCTGGCTTTCAAAAATGCTGACGAATCAGAAGTTCCTACTGAGCACCGTGGCAGCTGAGGGATTACTCAACATTTCTGAAGATCATTGCACTTAAATAAGGGTTTATTTGCTTCATCTTAGTCTTCTGAAAGTCAGCCATCAAAATTCTCATTCATGGTTTTAGGGGTGTAAAAGAGCTGCATGTCTAATTTTAAGCATCTCTTTATTTAAAGCTCCTTTAGCTAGTAGCTTTATCAAGTCACTTATTTGTGTTTACTTATGTGTATCTATCTGGGATGCTATTTTATATTTAAGAAAAATTATGTTCTGTTTTGTTTTAGCTGGTAAGCTTTGAGATTTATGTGAATTGGAGTTTCTGTGGAGAATGAATGGCAAGTTAAGCTTGACTTTTAATAGAGGTTTATTGATTTGAAGCATTAAAAGAAGCTAGTATTGAGGGAGAAACTTTAATAGCTAAGTAAAATGATCTTACTCAAACTTATAGGTAATTGTTTTCCTTTGGGACAAATTAGGTCCAGAAGCATCCTTACAAAAGAAAAGTATTGAAAATGGAGGGGGGAGGATTTGCGCTGTGTTTTTTCCCCAGGTATACCAAAATGTGATATATTCAAGTTGAAATCAGAAAAAATACTAAATAGGGAAGAGTTTTTCTTTTATAAATGTGCTAGATTTGTGTTGCAATATTCCTTTTACAAGGAGGGAAGTTGTGTTAATGCTGTCATTTGTGTGATGCATTAACTTTCTAAGTTAACATCCCACTCTTATTTTTGAGCAATGCATTTGTTTCCAATAAAAAACTGCTGCTGCTGTACCTCTAATGACATTGAAAATTCCAGTGCAGAAAAAGGTCTTTGACTGGATGTGTTCTTCAGATAATGAGAACAAACATTTTTTTCTTTAATGATTGAAATCACATATATTTTATTTGCATTGCTGAGAACAACATGGTAGTTTCCAAAAGGCTTATATTTTAAGCTTACATGGAAAATGTAAATGTAGTAAAATCACTTATACATATTTGTTGCCAGTTTCTTAAAGTCAGACCACATAGTTCATAGAATGGTGTTAGTGAAGCCAGGGCTGCTTGAAGAACCAGAGGAGCTTTTTGACAATATTAGACTCCTTTTCTGTGACTGCACAAAATCTGCTGTCCTATGTTTCTGGATAAAGCAAGATAAAGTGTAGTAATTGACTCATTCAGAATCAAGAAAATCAGGCCAGCTATAATTTGTGGATTAAAGGAAACTTAAAATGGATCATGTCTGCTGGCTTTGAGAACAATGACTTCATGACTAGAAACCACTGCAGGTTTTTAACACAGCCTTTAAACTCAATTTGTTAGGAGGGACTTGGTCTTGAGCTTATATTTAGTGTAATTACGACAGTTCTGTTTGAGACAATTCAGAAATGCTTTTTTGTGACTTCAGTCGATTTGTCTTGATCCAGAAGCTGGATCCAGACAAGAAAAGACAAATGTGCCAGTTTAGGTTTCTAGATCTAAAGATACACACAATACTAATTTATATACAGTAATTTCACGACTATAAGGTGCACCCTTTTGACTAAAATTTTCCCTCGAACCCGGAAGTGCGCCTTATAGTCCGGTGCGCCT
>PYHW01009261.1:107893-119770 GCA_013186435.1 Turdus rufiventris
TGGGCTTGGCACCCTGGCTGTCACTTCCGGGATTGGAAATGTCAGAAAATTATTCACATATTAACCGCCCCTGAATGTAAACCGCATTTCCGGTGTGGGACCAAAATTTTAGTCAAAATGGTGCAGCTTATAATCGTGAAATTACTGTACTCTCATATACTATTTTTCCATCCTCTTAATGGAATTATTCTTTTATTCCAAATTTAAAAGAACAATTTGTGGCTTTTGTTTAAGCATTTCTGTTGGCTTTGCACACAGTTCTTGCAGTTAATGTGTATCCTAGGAATAATTTAGCATTGAGACTTCTGTTGAGATAGAGGGGCTATAATCTGTAGTCTGTGGTACCAATTTGTAAAGTTTATAAACTTAATGTTCAAAAGTTGTTTAAAACCTCTGTATATAATTTTCTACGCCTCCTTTTCTTTTTCTTCTTTTTAAAGATCTCTCAGGACTGACACTCCAGAGTTCTGGTAAGTAGTTCTGTTTACTATTGCATTTCTATGGGCACAAACTGTGTTAAATTCTTCACTATATACACTGTTTATTCTGTTGTATCTCCTTGGGAAAGATTATAGAGAACAGACAAAAATGCATTTTTCTCTCTGGATTTGGAAAAACCAACTAAGTAGCATATAAGAGGCGTGATAAATTCTTTATATTGAGGCTTCATCTGAGCTTGTCAGTAGGTTCTGTTTTCATTGCTCACAACTTAGAAGCCCCACAAAAAACCCCCCAAACAAAACTCTCACCACTGAATGCTGCTAATTAATAAAAAAACCCAAGACACCCAAAACTGTGCGCACCTGTATGATATGCTAATTAATTGAATTTGGCATAATAGATGCTTATGATATAATAAGTAGTTTAACAATAAACTGGTAGAAGTTCTGTGATTAATATGCAATTGAATGAAGGAGTAATATTCTTGCTGTCTCTGAAACTTGAGAGAAATTGGACATTACATCTCCAATGAACATTATTCAGAAATTATGAGATTGTACAGCTGGTAATTGCTGTATTTCAAAACTGATATTTTTTTTTCTTCAAGAAGAAATTCATAGAGAAATTTGGGTTACCCAATATTTTTAGCAAAGACAACTTAAAAAATACCCAACCCACCCAACAAACTGTTAACTTCACAAGCTTTATCTTGTTTGCTCATCTCTGCCAATTGTTACATGTGTCTTCTGAAAAATTATTCTTTTATACAGAATCAAAGCTTACTAGCCAGCAGTTAAATACATAAATGTTTTTGTGTCATGACCCTCTTTTAGCAGCAGGAAACAAAAAAATTAGTCAGATTTTAATATATTTAGGTCTGCTTTAAAAATGAGCATGGGAGCTAATGTAGTGTGTTATTTAAAGATGCTCAATAGGATATAGATAGGATACATAGAAATAAATTCTTGTAGTGGCAATGGTAGGAATTTCCTTACACTGTATGTGGAATATTCTGAATTAGTGGCTACATTATTAAATGTGGAGTAGCGGTGTATTGTCTTTGAATGTGAATTCGATGTTTCTAGTCAATTTGGATGGGAGTTGCTTAAAATTATTTAAGGGATGCATGAAGTTTATGTACTATGTTAATGAATTGTTTTTCATAGGATCTTTATTTATGTTCTTATTTGTATACTCAGAATTGGTTTGTTAACTACTGCATTAATATATATTTAGGTGCTTGACAAAAAGCATGTTCTTCCCTTTTATTAACAGTGTCCAATCACACAGTGATGGACTAGAAAGCAAAATGCTATTGGAGTCTACTATTATGGGGCTTGTTTGATAGCAGTAAGCAAAATAAATAGTTTGCTTTTCTATTCAGTTATGCTTCAAAATTTCTTGCTGTTGGCTTGAAGTGTTTATTTGTAATTTAGTGGAGTGCTTTAGCAATGTTTATATAGGTTAAATTCTCCCCCCCACTAGTTTTAATGGCATTGTTACTGCTTGAATGTAGTAGCACAATCTGTAGTTAAATCCTGAAAATATATTTGCTTTGCATGTTTAACTGTTTGTTTCTTCACAGCTCCATCAAGTATGTTGGTGAAAGACGAGTATGTTCATGACTATGAGGGGCAGCCATCACTGTCTTCTGCTGAAGGCCATTCAGTCCAAACCATCCAGCATCCACCAAGTAACAGGGCATCTACAGAGCCTTATAGCACCCCAGCCATGTTAGCTCCTACTGAGGCTAGCACTACCAGCACCACTAATTTTCCCAACATTCCTGTGGCTTCAACAAGTAAGACTGAGATGATATGAAATACTAAACTCTGAAAATGAAAGCTCAAAGATAACCACTGATTTTTGACAAAGTAGATCTTGTATTGGAACTGTGCTGCTGCCACACTACACTGGTGGCAATAGGATCTAGTCTTGTAAGCATTAACATAAGGTTTTACCTTGGAGCATAATTTGAGTAGCTTTTCCTGATGGCCCAGTCTTTTTTCAATGAGACTGACACTACATGACTGTTACAAGACTTGAATATGCCAAAGATTCAGTAACACAGTGTTAAAATAATTGGCCCGTAACAAAAATATTATGGCTATTATTTGATAATTGTTGTAGAAATGGAAGAATTTTATTATTTTTTCACAACAGCAAATGGGATAACAAGCAGCTATGTTGTAAGGTAGCAGTATCAAGATGTTTTAAGGCAATTCTTTAGTGTTCCACAATTGACAAAATCTATCTTCCAGTTTTAACTTGATTATTTTTGTAATGGCCCACTGTACTACCAAAGTGATAACCCTAATTACGTAATATTTTCATGAGTTTGTGGAAGTGCTGTGTTGAAGTTTTTTGTTACTTTTTTGTGTGCATTTGGTACAAGTGGAAGAGTCTGGTTTGCCAATACTGAACCTCACATTTCAATTTCATTCCAGCAGGACAGTAAAGCATTATGTGCGCAGTGTCCTGTAGCCCTAATGTAGGGAAACCATGAAGTTTGGAGAGGTTTCACATACTCATTGTCACTTCAATACCAAGGATGTGTGAATATGATGGATTTCATGTTATCAAATTTGAATTATAGTGGAATTATGTTTTTTATAATGTCTTGAATTTTAGCTGGCAACTTTTTTGTTAAAGCTAATGATGGTTTTGCCAAGCTGAGATGTGGTATCTGTATTTATCTGTAGAGAAAAAAGGATAGGCAGTTTAATTGTATTGCTTTTGCAAAACAGTTTATTGTCAATAACTTTTTCTCATCAGTGTTATAATTGTTGGAGCCAAGTGGACAAGAAAAAAACCTCATTTTTAGGTTTTAGTTCAAGTTCTCAATGTATAAAATTCTGCTAACCAACATCAGTTTAGGAGTGCAAGTGCACTTGTGAAACTGCTGATTGGTTTAGTCTTAATGGCTGAGCTGAAGTCTTTCAAAATCAAATTCTGTTAACCTGTTCTGAAATATCTGTAGTTTTACTTTAAAGCTTAGATAATTCTTGAAATACTTACTTGAGAAGAAAAAAGCCCAGCAACTTTCTCAGGAAGTAATCCAGTTATGTATGCAACTCTATTCAACAACTATTTCTAAAGACAAAATACTGCTCAGTATGTTTTGGATGAACACAAATGAGTGTTCTCCTTCGGAACAGTAGTTATAACATGCTGAAAATAAACAGCTTATTGGACCAGATGTTGGCCTGTTTGGATTCACACCAAATCTACTCCAGCTATGTTATTCAGTAAAACCTGATGTTTCTTCTTTCCTTTCAAAGTGAAAAATGAGATGTGAACAAAAAGATGCATTTGATAAACATGGTTCTTTGCATACTTTTACTCTTTAAAATATTAAGGGTGTCAGAGTCAAAATAAGTTGATGCAGAGCATCTTGCTTCAAGTTTCCCTAAGACACTCTGGTGGATGGAAAAAAATACTGAAACCAGATTTGTAGGAACTGTGTATCGCAGTGCCCCTAGTTGGGTGTATTTTCCTACCCAGTAGTGCTGAGCTCTTATTCATAAAAAATTTGGAACGTTCATGAATAGGTAGTGTGTTGTTTTACCAGGTCAACCTACCAGTATATTGACAGGTAGCCATAGTGATGGACTCTTACAGATTGCTTCAGGGCCTCAGCCAGGAACTCAGCAGAATGGGTTTGGAGCTCAGCCAGCTACTTACCATCACAGTGAATGTATATATATATATACAGTAATTTCGTGACTATAAGGCGCACCCTTTTGACTAAAATTTTCCCCCAAACCTGGATGTGTGCCTTATAGTCCAGTACGCCTTATATAATGGACAAAGTTCGGAAATTTGCAAACCCGGAAGTGAGAGCTGCGAGCCGCGGGGGGAGCCGGCAGGGACACGGCTGCCAGGTGGAGGCGGGGCGGAGTGGCGGCAGGCATGCCCCGGCCCTGTGGAGGCGGCACGGAGTGGCGGCGGGCATGCCCTGCCCCTGGAGAGGCGGCACGGAGCGGTGGCGGGCATGCCCCAGCCCGGCCGGGTACAGGCTGGTCCGGGGGCCCATGGCTGCCAGGTTGAGGTGGGACCTCGGCCAGCAACCGTGCAGGGGGAGCTGGGGGCGGATCCTCACTGCAAAAAAAAAAAAAGTGCACCCTATAGTCTGGTGTGCCTTATATAAAATGCACAAAGTTGCAAAATTTCCGGCTCCCGGGGGTGCGCCTTATAGTCCAGTGTACCTTATGGTTGTGAAATTACTGTATATATGTGTGTGTGTGTGTGTGTGTGTAATTGCACTCTTCTTAGTTTTCTAAAACCAGTTTCCAAATGTCAGGAGAAATGGAGGATTAGAAGTGAAATACAAAAAAAAAATCCCTTTAAATCCAACCACTCCTTTCTTTTTCTAGACAGTACTACAACTTGGACTGGAAGTCGGACAGCAGCCTACACACCTACCATACCTCACCACCAGAATGGCCATCTTCAACATCATCCACCTATGCATCCTGGGCATTACTGTAAGTAGTGCAGATTTGCAGATTTCCAGATCACTTAACTTTCAGTTTTGTTGAATGGTGGGGGCTCATTTGTGATTACTGTTTACCCCAGATCCTTTTCTTTTTTTTGTTTTGTTTGATATTACAGACTTACCATTACTGTGTTTAGTATTTTCTGACAGTTAATTATAAAAGCCTGATGGACTTTCCTCTGTTAAAGCAGCAGAGATTAGAAACTCAGCTATAGTGATACCATCTATATTATACGTCTTACTATACCTATCAAAACTAACATTTCCTTTCTAAACCTCCATTTTTAATGCTTTGCAACCCTGTACTAAATATTTCCTTTGCAGTAAAGGAAGTTGATTCAGAATGTGTTGTTTGCATATTTTTCTTTCAAAACTTGGAAGTTCTTGGCTGTTTTTATTTTCTACAAATTTTGAAGTCATACTAAGCTTTGGAAAATGTCTGTCTATGTACCCTAGCCAGTTTAAAAAACCCTTGTGAAAGCTCATGCAGTAAAGTACAGTAATTTCACGACTATAAGACGCACCGGATTATAAGGCGCAGTTCCGGGTGTCAGCAAATTTCCGAACTTTTGCCAATATATAAGGCGCACTGGACCATAAGGCGCACCTTTTTTTTTTGCAGCGAGGATCCGCCGCCAGCTCCTCCCGAGCGGTTGCTGGCCAAGGCCCCGCCTCCACCCGGCAGCCACGGCACTGTGGGCCCCCGGGCTCGCCTGCACCCGGCAGCCGTGGCGCCGCAGGCCCCCCTGCACCCGGCAGCCGCGACCCTGCCAGTTTCCCCTGTGCCTCGAGGCTCACACTTCCAGGTTGGCCAATTTCCAAACTTTGTCCGTATATAAGGCGCACCGGACTATAACGCGCACTTCCGGGTTTGGGCCAAAATTTTAGTCAAAAGGGTGCGCCTTGTAGTCGTGAAATTACTGTACTTGTCAATAACCTGGTCTTGCCACAGCCTGATTCATGAGTACATTCAGCACACAAACTTGAATTTCTTGTTTTAAGGTACAGGAGATAGGAAGGAAAAAAGTGATCAAACTGCTAGTGTGTCTAGTACAGTATATGTATTATAAGAGTACAGTGGGGAAAAAACCCACTCAAAGTTTTTCTAAATTTTGTGGCAAAAAACTAGACCAGTTCTTGGTCTTCTAATATAGCACTTAACCAGATTGCCTATTTGCAGCAGTCATGGTTAGCAGAGGGGAGAATAAACTGTGAGTTAATATTAGAGTGACTTTTCAGCTTGTCTCTATCAAGAAAATTGTGGTTTAGATACAGTTATGAAGTTTCATTATTTTGGTCAGTTAGGATCCCACTTCATCTGTCATCTAATTTGTCAGAAATACTAGGATGTAAAAAAAAATTAGGGGTGCTGTAGGTACTCTATAAGTGTTTTTCAGTGCATGTATCTTTCCATAGTTATTATTTATAACTGGCTGGTGGTACTACATAGAGCTTTTCTTGGCTGCTGCCATCTCTCACTTCAGTCACATTTTGACACCTACCAGCGTTGTGTTTCTTTTGATATCTTGTTGCAAAAGCTGCTCTTACTTATAATACTATGTTTAAATTTTTCCTCCTTGTTCTCTGCTGCCTGTAAGGGACCCAGTTAATTCATATAAGTTGAGACTAAACTGATTAATACCAAGACTATATTAATTGTAATTTTTTTTTAAAGAATATTATTTCTCTAGGGCTTCTTTCCATCTTCAGTGAGTGTTTCTTATGGTTAAGTCCACAGCATGCTGGGCAACTTGTTTTGTGATTGATAAAACTAACAAAGTGTGGTTTCTGACAGACTTGTATCACCTGCCTCTATACGTTGATTCTCTCTTTGCACAACTTGGGGGCAGATGTGAAGTCCTATTTCTCTTATGTCTCAATGCTATATCTGGTTTCTCTTCTCTCCTGGAACCAGGTCTGGGTTGAGCAGCATGCAGCCTTTCCTCCTGGGATACTAATGGAGCTCTTTACTCAACTTCTGAATTTTTAGGAAACCTCTAAGAGTGTAATTTTTCTGTGGGCATTTTTATCGCCTGTCAGATTAGGCTAATTGATTCAGAAATTACTGGGATTTATAACATCAGACATCCTCACAAGTCTTATTTTTAATTGGAAAACAAGCTAAGTAAGAACACATTATTTTTTCCTCATGTAAAAAAAAATGGCATGTTTTCTTTTAAAGGGCCAGTTCACAATGAACTTGCATTCCAGCCTCCTATATCAAATCATCCTGGTGAGTAAAATCTAACATGTAATGCTAACTTATAACTTTGTGGTTTAAGTTTGATTATTTTTTGTATCAAGTACTCTGAAATTTGAGATATATAAATGCCAAAGAAGATGAAGAAATTTTAATGATTAAGTTTTGTTTTGAATTTGGACATCTCTTGGAATGGTGATATAGGCTGTGAACTGAATTTGAGATGCCTAAGTCAAACATTGCAACCCTCAAGCCCACACTGAGCTGGTGCCTACCCTGGAGGTATCAGAACTCTGAATGTCCTTGATCCTAAACTTTTCAAGGTGCCCATAGTTGTACTTTTTGCCTGCTTAGAAATATCAGGGAGTTTAGGTCATGCGAAAGTTCTCTTGGATCCATGATCTAGTCCATCATTACAGCTAGATGTCCTGAAAGATAGATATTGTGCTGTTTAGCATTTTGGTGCTGAAGTTCCTCATTGGATCTTTGCATAAAGCTTGCTCTTTCCAAGAGTCTTCATTAATGGTAACAGGGAGCCAAGGAGGTTTTGTCTTGTGGTACAGGCTAGCTCTCATGTAGGTGCAAGGTGATATTCTGTTTTTAACAACAGCAAGGCTTTTGCCTGCATAGGGAGGTCTGCATAATTGAAAAGCCTAAAAGCTTAACTTGTTTATTCATTGGTAGTGACTAAATGCATACCAGAAATAAAAATGTTGATAATTGCTGGCTTAACTGTAGCTGAATTGTATTTCACATTATTTAGTATGTCTCTTTCACTCTATTGATTTCATCCTAATCAGTCCTCAGAGATATGAGTATTTATTTGAAGATAAAAAAGCTTTAAAGTACAGTAATTTCACTACTATAAGGAGCACCCTTTTGACTAAATTTTTCCCCCGAACATGGAAGTGTGCCTTATAGTCCATTGCGCCTTATATGATGGACAAATTTGTGAAATTTTCCAACGCGGAAGTGGGAGCTGCAAGCGTGGGCGGCGCCGCGGGAGTGCCGAGCCGCACGGGGGGCAGGGAGCCAGCTGCCCTAGCCCAGCAGGAGGAGGGTGGGGAGACAGGGGTGGGGCGAGGAGGCAGGGGAGGGCGGGGAGGCAGGAAGACGGCGGCCCCAGCCCAGCAGGAGCGAGGAGAGTAGACAGGGAGCCGGTGGCCCCAGCCCAGCAGGAGTGGGGAGGGAAGACAGGGAGACGGTGGCCCCAGCCCAGCTGCAGTGGGGCGGGGGGCAGGAAGACGGCGGCCCCAGCCCAGCAGGAGCGGGGAGGGAAGACATGGAGCCGGTGGCCCCAGCCCAGCAGGAACGGGGCGGGGAGGCAGGGGCGGTGCGTGGGGAGGGAGGTGGNGGGCGGCCCTGGCCGCCACGCAGGGAGGGAGGGAGGGCACCGGTGGCCACCCCGAGCCAACTCGGAAGTGCGAGCTGCAGCCACGCCACAGCAGCCCCTGAGCCGCCCTGGACCGCGGGCAGCCCCTGTTACTAATTCGTTACTTTGTTGTGCGCGGCGCAGCTCCTCACCGCAAAAAAAAAAATTACGCCTTATAGTCCGGTGCGTCGTATGACTGTGAAATTACTGTAATTTAGGCACATTTGTTTATTGTTTTCCAATAAAACCAGAACACTTTCCTGAGGCAAATAGGTGTAATGTTGGGTGCTGCTGTTTACAATGAATACCACTTACAGCACAGGAAGGGCTCTTCTTCCTGTTGGCTTATCAGGCTGTTGTATTTAGGTCCTATTCCACTAAGCATATTCAGTCATTTCTTTAATGTTTTCAGGGATTGTGACTCCACCACCTCCCTGGACGTACCATTCAAATACTTAACCATCCATTCAGTGAAGAAATTTTCCCTAATATCCAATCTAAACCTTCCCTGGCACAACTTGAGGCAATTTCCTCTTGTCCTGTCACCTGTTACTTGGGAGAAGAGATTGACCCCTGCCTGTCTAAAACCTCCTTTCAGGTAGTTGCAGAGAGCGAGATCTCCCCTGAGCCTCCTTTTCTCCAGGCTAAGCATCCTCAGTGCCCTTAGCTGCTCTTCATAGGACTTGTGCTCCAGACCCTTCACCAGCTCTGTTGCCCTTCTCTGGACACACTCCAGCACCTCAATGTCTTTCTTGCAGTGAGGGGCACAGAACTGGACACAGGATTCAAGGTGTAGCCTCACCAGTGCTGAGTATAGAGGGACAATCACTTCCCTGGTCCTGCTGCCCAAACTATTGCTGATACCAGCCAGGATGCCATTTGCCTTCTTGGCCACGTGGGCACACTGCTGGCTCATGTTCAGCTGACTGTCAACCAACACCCCTAGGTCCTTTTCTGTCAGACAGCTTTCCAACCATTCTGCTCTTCTCCGAGCCTGTAGTGCTGCATGGGGTTGTTGTAACTGAAGTGCAGGACCCACCTGGCACTTGGCCTTATTGAACCTCATACCGTTGACCTTGACCCATTGATCCAGCCTGTCCAGATCCCTCTGCAGAGCCTTCCTACCCTCCAGCAGATCAACACTACCACCCAACTTAGTGTTGTCTGTGAACTTACTGAGGGTGCACTCGATCCCCTCTTCCAGATCATCAGTAAAGATATTAAACAGAGCTGGCCCCAATACTGAGCCCTGGGGGACCCCACTAGTCACTGGCCACCAAGTGAATATGGCACCATTTACCACCATGCTCAGGGCCCAGCCATCCAGCCAGTTTTTAACCCAGTGAGGAGTGTACCTATCCAAGCCATGGGCTTCCAGCTTTTCCAGGAGTATGCTATGGGAGACAGTATAAAAGGCTTTGCTGAAGTCCAGGTAGATATGGTAGTTCCTTCCAACTATCATCTTTCTTTTGTAGCCAATTTTTAAAATAGTAGGAGTTAAAAGGCACCACTTGGCTATTAAAACATGCCATTTTGTTCTGCTCCTTTGCTTAATACTTCCTTGTTTTACCCCATACCTGACTTTGTGTGCAGATGGTCACTATGTGATCTTTGTTTTTTCTCCTATTGCCTTACTTTGCAAATTTGGTTTGCTTTGCAGGGAGGATAAAGGAAACTGACTTCAGTTAGGATAGGGGGTGATTACGCCTATCTTAAGCCAGATCTGTTTCAAAGTTAGTTTCTGCTAGCCTAGACATGAATAGACATATATTACTTTTTTGTGCTAAAACTATAGTCATGAAATGCAGGAACGCAGATGGCTTACAAAATCTTACTGGAATTATAAACTGTACAAAGATTTGTAGGATCTACAAAAAAACATAGCATTGCATTGTGTCCCACCCCTACATGGAAGGAGCACCCATGGTTTGTGGATGCCCGTGGTCAAAAAAAAAGAATGGCAAAAGCCAAAAGGGTCCAAAAAAACCCTCACAAAGTTTTACTAATAAACTATGCGCTCTGCATGGAAATTGGTATATATTTTTCTCCATAATAATGATGATGATGCTAATAATAATAGAATAAAAATAAAGAGGAAAAAAATAGAAAAATTAAAGGGAGATCAGAAAGAAAGGAAAGGGGATCACCAGTCCTGGGTCCAGCATCAGTACAGATGACAGGGAGTCCTGGAGATGCTACCTAGGCTCTGTGGGAGTACCTTCTTATAGGTAATTTTCCCCTGCCCTGGGATTAAGTTCCTCCTTCTTCATGTAAATGAGTTAGCATGTGCAGTCTGTTCTTCTGGACCATTCTGGAAATGGGTCAGGGGGTTTTGAAGTTCTTTTGGTGGTCTCAATCCCCCTCTATTGGTCTTGCCTGCTCCTTGATCCCACTTCTGAGCTTCTGCTGTATGTTGTGTTGTCACCATGGACCTGAACAGGAAAATTTGCTCCAGAAAGGTGCTGCCATATCTTCATAAGGCCCCCATTTCCAGGCACATCATGTTCTAACTTGCCTGCTTGAATGGTCATTGGTGTTTGAGGCATAGCAGTGCATTAACTCCTTACTGCCCAGACTTCTACACATTGATGTGTGCTTTAATAAAAAAGAGAAGCGCATGTTCATTGTAGTATGTAGTAATTTTCTGTGCTAGTAGATGTGTCTGTCTATCTGAACTTGCTTATGTGAATGTGTACTCTTTGTCTGAATGACAAATGCAGTTGCAGAAGGCTTAATTGACTGTCTAAATGGGTTTGGGTTTTTTGCACCTTTCAGTCAGTTAATTGTATTTATTTGTATTGTATCTTTAGCTCCAGAATACTGGTGCTCAATCGCATATTTTGAAATGGATGTGCAAGTCGGGGAAACATTTAAAGTCCCTTCAAGCTGTCCAATTGTTACTGTTGATGGATATGTGGATCCTTCTGGAGGAGACCGTTTTTGCCTGGGCCAGCTTTCCAACGTGCATAGAACAGAAGCCATTGAAAGGGCAAGGTATTCTGCAGATCCCAAAAACTCCAGATGTCTGTGGTATTTGAAAATATTTTGGTTTGCCTTCAGTGTGTGCTTCTCTTTTGAAATCACAAGTATGGTATGTTTCTTTGAACTGAATTAACTATACCAGAGTAATTTTTCTAGGCCGCTCCTGTAACACGTTCAAAATGTGAACTGTGTGACAAAGCCCTTCAGAGCTTTGCAGTAGTAGCATGTTGCTTTTCATTTCTTTCAAAGGCTGTGCCTTCAAGGATAAAATTAGTACAGTAGTTTCACGAATATAGGCCGCACCATTTTAACTAAAATTTTGCTCCCACACCGGAAATGCGGCTTACATTCAGGGGCAGCTAATATGTGAATAATTTTCTGATA
>PYHW01009261.1:174881-186685 GCA_013186435.1 Turdus rufiventris
TTCAAAATTATAATAATTTGGAGGGAGGGTGTTTACATTCTCCATTTCAAAGAGAAGCTCCTGCCTTTCTCAGCAGACACCTGTCCTCTAAACCAAAACAGCAACTTTCCGTTCTTTGTCCATATATAAGCCGCACCTGATTATAAGCCGCACTCCCGGGTTCAGACCAAAATTTTAGTCAAAATGGTGTGGCTTATAATAGTGAAATTACTGTAAGTTTAATTTCTGTCAAGTTTGAGCGCTATTGGGTTTGGACAAAGTAAAGTTTAACTGTTCTTCACTTTAAGCTATTTCATGTTCTACTCCAGTTTTATTAAAATCAATTTATATTCAGTATTAATAATCTTAACTTTGAGTTCTGTTAAGTGTATCTTTGGTTCTACTGAGGGGATATTCTATTACACTGCAATTAATTTGAAATTTTGTTAAGAAACCCTCCATCTCATCGAAGGTTATATTCATTACAATCTCTGCTGTTTTTATCTTCTATATGTAACACTGAAGAATGGTGACTGTTATTAAGAGTAAGCTGTTTTAATGTTTTTTGCTTTGTTTCATTCTTACTGTCATAGGTACATGACTGCTTAGAAAGGTGTTATCTCAACTTTCTGAGAAAGTTACCACTGATGTCTTGATTGCATGATGTGAATTCACTGATTTTTATGATGAGTATTATTTATAAGATATTATTACTGTATTTATAGCTGGCTTCTCATATAATTTAACATCTCTTGGTAATTATCTACAAGACACATGTAATTTCAGGATCTTTCTTTTTTGTTCTATAGTTGCAAATGCATCTCTTTGGACAGGCTGTAAATGATCTTTAAGGTCCCTTCTAACCCAAACCATTCTATGAGTCTAATCTGGAATCCAGCAACCTAGAGCAGGGCTGTGGGAACACCACTGCCTTAAGTGCTATATTTTATTTCTGAAACTCACACACAATTGAAAAAAATCTTAAATATGTGCACCATAAGGTCTTTGCTTGTTTACAGCTTACTTATGACTCAAGAAGCTCCTTTGGTCTGTTAAAGGATCCTCTTTCCCACCCTTTTTGTGAATAGGCGTCACATTGGCCAGTTTCCAGTCATCTGGAACCTCACCAGTGACCCAGGACTAGTGGTAAATGATGGAGAGCAGCTTTGCAAGCTCATCTGCCAGCTCCCTCATCACCCTGGGATGGATCCCATCTGGTCCCATAGATTTATGAACATCCAAGCTGCTCAGCAGTTCTCTGCCTCCTCCTGGATAACAGGGGGACCATTCTGCTCCCTGACACCATCTACCAACCCAGGAGGACAGTTCATATCTTTATTAAGCACATAGACAAAGGGATTGAGTGCACCCTCAGCAAATTTGCAAATGACACCAAGCTGAGTGGTGCTGTTGACACTCATGAAGGATGGGATGCCATCCAGAGGGACCTGGACAAGCTCAAGAAGTGGGCCCATGGCAATCTCATGAGGTTCAACAGGACTAAGTACAAGGTCCTGCACCTGGGTCAGGGCAATCCAGGCTGGGGGATGAAGAGACCAAGAGCAGCCCTGCCAAGAAGGACTTGGTGGTGCTGGTGGATGAGAGGCTGGACACGAGCTGGCAGTGTGCACTTACAGTCTAGAAAGCCAATTGTATCCTGAGCTGCATGAAAAGCAGCGTGGGCAGCAAGGCAAGAGAGGTGGTTCTGTCCCTCTCCGCCACTCTCATGAAACCCCACCTGCAGTACTATATATAGGTCTGGGGTCCCCAGCACAGGAAGGACATTGACCTGTTGGAATCCAGAGGAGGCCACCAAGATTATAGGGGTGAAGCACCTCTCCTATGAGGAAAGGCTAAGAGAATTGAGAATGTTGAGCCTGGAAAAGAGAAGGCTTTGGGGTGACCTAATCATGCCCTTCCAGTACCTGAAGGGAGCCTACAAGAAAGATGGAAAGAGACTATTTACAAGAGTGTGTAGTGACAGAACAAGGGGAAATGGATCCAAACTGAGAGTAGGTTTAGATTAGATATTAGGAAGAAATTCTTTCCTGTGAGGGTGGTGAGGTACTGGAACAGGTTGCCCAGAGCAGCTGTGGATGCCCCATCCCTGGAAGTGTTCAAGGCCAGGTTGGATGGGGCTTTGCACAACCTGGTCTAGTGGAAAGTATGATAATATAACCAGCTGGTTAGGCTGTCTGCTAGGAAGACAATATGCATCTTCATTTTTACAGAGAACAGAATGATCTGTGAAGGATGCAGCTCTGACCAGCCTTCCTCAAGGCAGACCGAGCTGCACTACAGCTGACAACACTTTGTGGGCTAGGGCACAGACACATGCAAAGCAAGTGGATGAGAAAGCAAAAGCCTCTAACTCATGCAATGAGCCAGCACAGTTCTGGACCATAAAAGGGGATGCAAGGACTAATATGTCTTAAGACATTTGACAAATATGTAGTGGAACTAATACAACTTACATAAGGCAGTCTTTAAGCATGTCTCCCATGAATAAGAATTTTGAAGGGCCTCCTCGCACAAAGCTTCATGCAAGTATATTTGGTAACAATTTTTTTAGCTCTCCCTCCACTCCTGTTCCTTTCCTCTATTGTAGCCCTAATTCTTTGTATTATAAAATCCCTCCCCATCAAGGCTAAATATTTTAATCACAAGCCAAACAGTGTGACACCAGATGAAAAATAAAAGCAGAAGCAGCAAATGAACATTCAGGAACAATGATTCTATTTTTATGCAAACCCCATTATCTTTAAGTGACTCAAAATACGGAAAAATATACTACAGAGAACAACCCTGATCTGGTGGAGAATAAACATGGCAGCCTAATCAGTCCTTGAAGCCCAGTAGTTTCTATTTCTCCTTTAGAGGACTGTAGCAATCACGGTTTTCAGTTCTGTTTTCCACCCATCCCCCTCTCCTCTGTCCACCATCCCCAGTGGCACATGAACAGTCTTAAGATATTGAAACACCATTTCTTGGAAATTTTCTGCTTGAACAGAACAGACTTGTCTGCATCAGAGGAAGCTACTGGCAAATTTCTGCTGCACAGCCTTCTATTCGCCTTTGACACATAGAGCAAAAACCCCACCCTTAACTGCTAAACACCAAAAATAAATGCAAAAAGAGAAAAGTCCATCTAAGCATTGGTGCTCAGTGGGCCTTTCTTTAGTACCACATTGGTTTAGACCAATCTTACAATTTCTTCCATATTCAAGGGGGAAAAAACCAATCCAAAGCCACACTGGGGTAGAGACCAGGCAGCATAACTGCTCATTATCAGAGCTCATCAGCAGATGAGACACACCACCCCCAAAACAATAAAAAAATAACACAGAAAGGGAAGAGAGTTGCAACTTCGTTGTCTGCATTTCCACACCTACACTTGACACTGCTCAGTGCTTCTCTCAATATATAAAAAGGGGTTTTAAAATTAGGTTCACCACTAGAAAGCTAGTGCAAAGCATCTTTTCTAACTTCTCCAAGCACTGCTCCCACAAGACCACATGAAAGGCACAAAATGAAGGTGACACCACTGATATGACCTCATCCTAATGACATAATAGAGACCCACCGAGTACAGCAATAGCAATCAACAGGAAACTATAACCCGAACAGAAAGACAAGGGCTTTCATGCAGAGGAGGGCTAAACGTGGCTCCTTTCCCCATCTCGTTGACTCCTCAGGTCTTTGTAATCGGTGAGCACCATGAAAAGCTGTAGGAACAGTGTCGGCCCATACCTTGCTCTCCAAGGCAAATTAAAGCCCTTCACTCAAAAATCTTTGCAAAACATAGTACTAAGTTCCTACAGTGAAAGGCAGCTTCTCACTAAAGACCACAAGCAAAGTGTCTCTGAAGAGCAAAGCCTATGCCAGCACCTACCTGTACGTTGCCAGGCTATTCACTGCATTTTACAGCTCAGATGAACAAAAATAGAAGGTCTGAGCTAATCCAGTCCTTGCTCTCGCCTTCTCAAGCAGGGCTGGTCTGGTGCCAGCATCCTATCCCCCATGGGGAAGCCGGGGTCTGGGAGGGAGAGGTCGTCCCCAGGGGGCATAAAGCTACTACCGAGGCCAGGGGCTCCTGCAACTGGCCCCAAAGGGACACGCCCCAGGGGCGCGCGGGGAGAGGCCTGCCACGAACCCCGGGGAAGGACAGCAGGCCCAGGCCGCCCCACACCCCATCCAGTCGTCCACTCACCCTGGCGGCCCACGATCTCAGCCACATGCTCAGAGCTGGGCACGGGCACGCACTCGGTGGTGTTGACGCTCTTTCCGCGGAGCAGCGCTGTCCGCTCGCCGCTGAGGCCCACCGCACCACCGCCACTCAGGCTGCTGCCGTAACCGTGGGACAGCATTGCCGCCATCACGCCCTCAGGATCGTGCGCCCCCGCCGCTGCCTCCTTCTCATCGAGAGCGGGCGAGAACAAGACGGATCCCAACGCCGGCAGCAGCGGGAGCGGCTGGGAGAGCGAGGAAGACGTGGAGAGCAGCAGCAGCGCGGCCAGGTGGTCCTCTTCGTCCTCTTCTTCTTCCAGCTTCAGATCTCCCTCGCCCCTCGCCGCCGCCTCCCCCGCTCCGCCAAGCCTCGGCTCCCCGAAGGAGTCGGGCGGCGGCGCCAAGCCCGCCCGCTGCCGGGCCACCCCCACCACTCCGCTGCCTCCGGCGGGCAGGCCGTGATCGCGGAAGCCGAGGCCGGAGATGTGCCGCTGGAGCAGCGGGTGGGGGGGAAGGCGCGGCATCTCGGCGGCACTGGGGGCCGCGGCGGCGCTGCTGCTCGGCATGGCGGGCCGCAGGCCGGGCAGGACCTAGCGGCGCGGAATCACCATGCCGTGAGGAGCACGACCCGGCCCCCAGGGCCGCGCATCTCAGCACACCTTTTGCCCCATAACTCTCCCCGCAGGACCACAGACCGCGCTGGAATAGGAGGATCAGCGGGGAGGAAGTGATCCCACCCCGCACTCGCCGAACCGCCATTGGGCATCAGAGCCGGTTCCTGGGCGGTGCCAGGAGTGGATGAGGCCTGCGGGGTGTGGGGAGGCCCCGCCCTTGGCCCCACCCCCTCACCGCTTCGGTGAGTCCTGGGATGGTGGGGTGCTGTGAGTTAAGGTCCGGTGAGATGGGGTGAGCCCCAAACAGACAAAAATAAAACCCAAAAGTCTCTGATGGACGTGGTGCCCTCTTTCCCCTCATACCTTGTTGTGTATTTCCCCGCTGAGGTAAAGGCTCTGTGATTTGCCAGTTACCATCCCTAACAGAACTCATCTCCCTTTCCCGTGCTAAAAGCAAAGGCACTTGGCTGTGGACGTCTTAATACAACCATAATAAAGTGCTTGAAAGTGATCTCTCACGAAGTTAGTTGCTTTATTAAACAGAGCATCTTCAAGGTTAGCCCAATGTGTCAGAGACATTGGTACGAGCACTGCAGCTTGAACAATTTATAGCCCATACTACAAATTAGAATTCAATAAAGCTTTTATAGTCTGCTTCAGGAATATAAAGTTCTTTCTACTGTGCTCATATTTGAGGTGATAGACTTGTATAATGACTTTGCAGTCAATAAAAAAATGTTTAATTCTCCAAACTTCTGTCCATATTGGTTGTAAAATAGTTACATGAATCTATTGTCTGAAGGAGTAGGCAGTACAGAAGAATTATGGGGTATATAAAATGTAGATGCAGGTGGAAGCCAGTTGATGCAGCTGAAGTTCTGCCTCTTGGTTCATTTCAATTTGCTCTTTTGAATGGCAAAATGAGCTTACAGCTTCAGGGCCGTCCCTGCTGTGGCAGCAACATGACTTCACACACAACAAATGCTCCCCATAAATCCTACATGGTGACTCCTACCAAGGCCAGGTTGGATGAGGCTTTCAGCAACCTGGTCTAGTGGAAGATGTCCCTGCCCCTAGCAGGGATCTATACAATTTCTTCCATCCCAAATCATTCCATGATTCCAGGATTCTATAGTTCTGGGGACTCGCTGGGGGACACATCCTGCTGCTCACCCACAAATGACTAGCTCATTTTTGAAACTCAGATTAGAAGTGTCTGGTTTTCATCCCTATCTTGCTAAATTCCAGTCATTTCCAAGGCATTTATAACCCCCAGGAGGACCGTATTTCTAACATCTGCAAGTAAAGTGAAATCCCAGTTCCCTTAGCATTCTCCAAAATGATGTCTCACCAAAAATTGTTGGGATTCATTTATTCAGCTAGACTGTCATACAGGGTCAGGGAATGAAGTCCTGTACCTGGATCTATTTAACACCATCCCAAGCCCTGCCATGACACCACAAGTTGACCTTCTCCCAGAAGAGAAGAGGGACCTAAAAGGTACACACATATCTGAATCTCTCAGCCCAGTCCTACTCTTTTTTTCCTTGTTTTTGGTGGAACAAAGAGAAGATGCAGAGTGAGGTATAAATATCAAAGCAAGAAGGATTAAATATGTGCTTAGCTGTAAACTGAGATGGAAGATTAAGTCTGAAAAAAGAATTACAGTAATTTCACGACCATAAGGCACACCGGACTATCAGGCGCACTTTTTTTTTGCAGCGAGGATCCACCCCAAGCTCCCCCCACGCGGTTGCTGGCCAAGGCCCCACCTCAACCCAGCAGCCATGGGCCCCCAGGCCTACCTGTACCTGGAAGGAGGGGCGCCGCGGGCCCCCGAGCCCGCCTGTACCCGGCGGGGCCGGGCCATGCCTGCCGCCACTCCGCCCAGCCTCCCTGGGGCCGGACTGTGCCTGCTGCCGCTCTGCCCCGCCTCCCCGAGGCCGGGGCATGCCTACCGGGGCTCCTCCCCACCTCCATGGGGCCGGGGCATCCCTGCCGGGGCTCTTCCCCACCTCCACGGGGCTGGGACATGCCTGCCGCCGCTCTGCCCCGCCTCCACCTGGCAGCCGTGGCCCTGCCGGCTCCCCCCGCGGCTCGCAGCTCACACTTCCGGGTTTGCAAATTTCCAAACTTTGTCCATTATATGAGGCACACCGGACTATAAGGCGCACTTCCGGGTTTGGGGGAAATTTTAGTCAAAAGGATGCACCTTATAGTCATGAAATTACTGTACTTACCTGGCAACCTGTTGGGACCAATTTCTCACAGCTCACTTTACATCAGGGAAATTATTTTATCCCTCTGTCTTCTCCTATTGCTTCCCTCACCCCCATCATGGCTGAAGGAATTTATTAAAGTACATCATTAAAAGCGGAACTAGATTTCTGTTTCTGTTCCCAAGAGGAACGGTTCAGGCTTGTCACAATTTATTTCATAAAACACTACTTAATAAAATCATAGAATGGTTTGGGTTAGAAGGGACCTTAAAGATCATTTAGTTCCAACCCTCCCCTGCCCTGAGTGGGGGTGCCTTTCACTAGATCAGGTTGCTCAAGGTCCCATCCAACCTGGCTCTGAACAGTTGCAGAGATGGGCATCCACATCTCTGGACAATTTGTTCCAGTACTTCATCACCATTTGAGCAAAGAATTTCTTTCTAACATCTCCTCTAAACCTGCCCTCTTTAAGTTTAAAACCATTGCCCCTTGTCCTGTCACTATCTGCTTGTATAAAGAACCCCTCTCTCTCCATTTTATAAATCCCCTTTAGGTACTGGAAGGCTGCAATGAGGTCTCTCTAAAGCCTTCTCCTCTCCATGCTGGACAATCCCATGTCTCAGCCTGTCTTCATAGGAGAGAGGTGGGCCAATCTTCTGAGCATCTTTATGGCCAACTCTGGACCAAATCTAAAGGGTTCACATCTTTCTTGTGCTGAGGACCCCAGAACCTGGACACAGTACTCCAGGTGGGGTCTCAGAAGTGCACAGTAGAGGGGGAGAATCACCTCCCTTGACCTGCTGGGAATGTCTTTTGCTGCAGCCCAGGATGTGGTTGGTCTTCTGGGCTGCAAGCACACACTGTTGACTCCCATCCAGCCTCTCATCCAGCCTCTCATCCACCAGAACCCCCAAGTCTTTTTCCACAGGGCTGCACTCAATGACTTCTTCTCCCAATCTGTACTCATATCTGGGATTGCAACAACTGACTTTCAGAATTTAAATATGTGCACTCCACAGTCAAGGGACTTGAGAAGGGATGACATGAGCATGCAGGTAGGTGTCTTGGTTTGAAAGACAGGTGTCTGCTAAGGAAGGCAGGAGCCTTCATTGTGTTATACATGTTATAAAGTAATTTGTGTTGATTTGTGATTTATGTAAAATAAATCATGTTCAAATAAATAAAGAAAATAATAAAGAAACTTCAGAACACTAGCTGCAGCAAGAAGGAAAGATTGCCTCACGAGAATTCTAATGCTGCAACTATTGACAAAGCCGAGATTAGCAAGTTAATAGAACTGACTCCAACGGAGATGACTCTTTACAGAGACAGTCCAGGAAACACCCAAGCGATGAACACTTGATAAGTATCGCCAATCAAGTTAACCAGAGTCGTCAGGAAGAACTACATCTCAATACCTGGTTCCCCATAAGCCAAAATCTGCACTCATCGAAATTCATCACTTCCCAGAAATGGTTTTGTCCAGCCCAAGGCAGAAGATGACCAGAGTCATCAGGGAAAACTACCTGGTTCCCGTAAGAATTCATCGAAGTCCATCACTTCCCAGAAAAGGTTTTGTCCAGCCCAACACAGAGAAAGGAGGCTACATGAATATGTGAAACTGTGAAAGGAAAAGAGGGCCACTGCTCCAGACTAGAAAAACTGTTCAAAACCAGGACTGACCGAGACGACATAAGTGAACACAGGGGGATCCAAAGCGATAGAGTTCAGATCAGTGTGTGTGTTCATGCGGCACTGCCCCCGGTCTCGGCGCTTTCCTTTTTGATTGTGGCTATCAAGGACTGTATTTCGGTCGCTAAATAAAAATTGTTTCTTTAATCATTCCCAATTCGGCTTAATTCTTTTATTACCTATAACAATCTTGGTGACCCCGATGTGATTCTGATTTGGGGGTCCAGGAAAGCCCACCCTCCGCTCAGGAGGCGCCCCGCTGATTTCAGCGGCCTGATGGACTTGAGGAATTTCTTGGAACCAATCGGAATCTCAAGCTAAAAGCCAGAGTCACAATCAAAGAGGGGATAAGATGGGCCCAGAGCTCTCGGATAACTGTGGCAAAAATTTTTTCACTCATAAAACTCAACATGCATGAAGAATTCACGCAGGAAAAGGAACCGTAAGTATCGCATGGTTGAATGAGGAGTGATCAAGCGTGTGTGTGTGAGACGTGATCTGATCACGGAGTGAGTGTGGACCCCAAGATTGCAGTTCCACTCTCCCGCAAGGGACGTGATCGGTCAAGGGGGAAGCAACCGTAATGTGGTAGAACTCTTTCTCACGTGTAAAGCCTAAAACTTGGTAAGATTTGGGGGTCAGTCACAGGGAGGGTCAAAAGGGAGGGTACGTTCCCTGGCAATTGGGAGCTGGGAAACCTTTTGGATCCAGGACTAGGTAAGTCCAGGAAAGGGGAAAGAGAGCTCACTACCTTTCAAAAAACCCACAGATTGGTTTGCTGTGAGGTGAGTAGACTGGTAAATTCGAACAAAAATCAGACATAGGTACAGTACTGTGAAGACTTAGAAAAGATCTTTTGGAGGATCCCAGTGTGAAATCATGGTAAGGAAATATACAAGAGTAGCGTGTTGTCATTTNTTAAAAAAAAAAAAAAAAAAAAAAAAGGATGGGACAGAGAAAGAGTAAAATTCAGCAAAAAGCCCTGGAGAAACCTGTAAAGGTAAGATGGGGCAAGTTACCCGAAATCCCAAGGAACAGCCCATTGGGATGGATATCAGAACATTTGGAGGAGTGTCCCGACAGGAGAAGGAGGTCTAAGGAGAAAATACTTCACTATTGCATAGAAGTATGGGGAGATAGGGAAATAAGGGAACATCTAGTTTGGCCCATCTTTGGTATAGAAGGATGGCAGGAGAAAGGGTTGCAGGACTTGCTTAGAGAATCACAGTGGGTTTATATGAGGAGAGAAGAGCAGCAGAAAGCACAGGAAAAGGTGCTGGTAGGAACTGTGAGGGAAGCACAAAGGCAGGAGCAGGTCCAAGATAATGTGAAACTGACACTTAGCCATCAACCTCAGAAGAAATGAAACCCCTCTCAGAAGAAGCAGAAGGACAATCAAAGGGAGGTGCTGGAGTGCTTCTATTGTAAGAAGAAAGGCCATTTCAAGAGAGAGTGTAAGAAGAGGATGAGAGATGAGAAGATTTTCCAGGAGGATTAAAGGTGTCAGAGGCTTTTTCATTTAGGGTCCAGAATATCCAGAGACCCCCTGGTAAAACTGAGAATAGGACCGCAAAAACTAGAATTACAGTAATTTCACGATTATAAGACGCACCTGATTGTAAGCCTCACGTCCGGGTGTCGGCAACGTTTAGGTCTTTGTCAATATATAAGCCGCACGTGATTATAAGCCACACTTTCGTTTACAGCGAACGTTCACAAAGATGCCAATTAGTAACAGAATCGTGGTATTGTGGGGTTTACTGGCAGGTGCTGACCTTGGAAACATTATTTCCAAGCGAAAAAAGATACAGACAATAGCTGCGGCAGTGTACACCGCAAGTTTTATTTACGAGCGGAAAAAGATACGAACAATAGTGTGGTCATTTTGAAAGCATTTCCAACGGATCCGCATTGCCTTTAAACAGCCGCTCAGCCGTGCAGCTGGGCAGCCGCTCAGCCACTCGGGCAGGCAGGGAGCCGCTCAGGCGTGTGGGCAACCGCTTGGGTGGGCGGGAATCCGCTCGTGCAGGCAGCAGCATAAGACTGAAAACACCGAAAAAAATACAGAGAAATATCACGGGCTCAGATCGGCAGTGCCACCCCGGGGCCGCATGGGCTCTGGTTCGGCTCGGGGCTGCTGCGGGCTCTCACTTCCGGGTTGGAAAATTTCTGAAAATCGTTTATATATAAGCCACTCCGGAGTACAAGCCACACTTCCGGGTATGGACCAAAATTTTAGTCAAAATGGTGCGGCTTATAATAATGAAATTACTGTAATATTATTAGTGGATTCAGGAGCTGAGCTAAGTACTGTTCTGCAGTTGCCCCCAGGATGTATTAGAAGCAAAGATACTATGGTGGTTATTGGGGCAAAAGGGGAACCTTTCAAGGTTCCTTTAATTAAAGATGCAGAAATAGAATCAGAAAGTAGGTTTGGTTTAGGGAATCTACTATTAGTCGAGGAAGCTGATTATAACTTGCTAGGGAGAGATTTGATAGTAGCTACAGGTTAGTACAATACCTGAGAGCTGGGAACAGAACTAGAACATTATTTCCTACTGTTTCAAACCCATACACTTTATCAAATAATATTTCTCCTGAAGATACCTGGTATAGTGTGATAGATTTGAAAGATGCGTCCTGGACCTGCCCCCTAGCTGAAGACAGTAGGGACTACTTTGCCTTTCAATGGGAAGACCCAGATACAAATAGAAAGCAACAATACAGGTGGACTTCTTTGCCGAAGGGGTTTGTAGATTCACCAAATCTGTTTGGCCAGGCATTTGAACAGTTGTTCAGTCAGTTTGTGCCAGTAGAAGGGACCAAGTTATCACAATATGTGGATGACCTACTGGTAGCAGGTCAAAAAAGAAGAGGATTGTCCTGGGGTGACGTTGTGGTGGCTTGTATCCCCAGTCGTGTGTTCTGCGTTCTGTTTAAATGAAGTTTGTTTTGTCTACCTATCTCGGCTCCCTTCCCCCCCCACCCCTTGTCTGTGTTTGGAACGCTAGGTTTTTTTGCTCACTTGGCTTGCTTGCTTGCTTGCTTTTTGCTTGCTTCTGCTTAGCTCTGC
>PYHW01009261.1:186892-197757 GCA_013186435.1 Turdus rufiventris
TTCTTCTCTTGTGTTGGGAAGTGTTTTGTTGGTTAGTAAACAGGTTTTTTCCACTTTGCCTCTGAGAAATTCTTTCCGAACCCGGTGGGGGGGGAGGAGTCTTAGGGGGTTTGTTTTGTTTCTTGGGGACTCCTTCTGGAGGTTTTTCCCTAAATTTGCCCTAAACTAGGACAAGGATGTAATAACAAGTTCCATAGAATTACTAAATTTCTTAGGGGACAAAGGATTAAAGGTTTCCAAATCAAAACTACAGTTTACTGAACCTGAGGTTAAATATTTGGGACAATGGCTAATAAAGGGGAAAAAGAAATTAGACCCTAAAAGAGTAGCAGGGACTGTTACTCTACCCTCCCCATGAACCAAAAGGGAAATAAGGCAGCTACTGGGACTTTTTGGTTATTGTAGACAGTGGATTAAAGGGTATAGTGAGAAGGTAAAGTTCCTATATGGAAAACTCACTACTGATAAATTAAAATGGACAGAACAAGATGAGGAAGGATTCAAGGAGATAAAGGAAACACTCATGACCGCTCCTGTATTGAATCTTCCAGATGTAAAAAGGCCATTCCAGTTATTTGTGTATGTTAGTGGTCACACTGCCCATGGAGTATTAACACAGGACTGGGCCGGAGCTAAGAAACCTGTGGGGTATGTATCAAAGCTTTTGGACCCCATGAGCAGGGGATGGCCAACTTGCCTACAAGCAATAACGTTTGGGACCTCGTTGGTAGTATATACCCCTCATAACGTGAGGAGTATATTACAACAAAAAGCAGTAAAATGGCTCACAGATGCTAGGCTTTTGAAGTATGAGGTCATACTAATACACTCACATGATTTGGAGTTGTGAACAACCACTGCACTAAATCCAGCTCAATTTCTGTATGGGGAAGCCTCAGAGGGACCTACTCATGAGTGTGCTGAGGTGGTGGAATTACAGAGAAAAATAAGAATGGACTTGGAGAAAGAGGAATTAGAGGGAGGAGAAAAATGGTTTGTGGATGAGTCAGCGAGAGTGGTAGAAGGAAAAGGAAAGTCAGGATATGCGATTGTGGATGGCAAGACGGGAAGTAGTGGAATCAGGACCCCTAAGTGGGAGTTGGTCAGCTCAGGCTTGTGAACTGTATGCAGTGTTGCGAGCATTAAAGAGATTGAAAGGAAAAAGAGGAACGATCTTTACAGATTCAAAATATGCATTTGGGGTAGTCCATACCTTTGGGAAAATTTGGGAAGAAAGAGGGTTGATTAACACTCGAGGATGAGGACTAGTTCATGGGGAAATAATAAAACAAATCTTAGAAGCTATTAGGGAGCTAGAGGCGATTTCAATCATAGATGTGAAAGGACACCAAGCAGGAATACAGTTTCGGACTCGAGGAAACAGTTTGTCAGACAAAGAAGCTAAGAGTGCAGCATTATTAAAGGTAAGTACAGTAATTTCACGACTATAAGGCGCACCCTTTTGACTAAAATTTTCCCGCGAACCCGGAAGTGCGCCTTATAGTCCGGTGCGCCTTATCTGAGGGACAAAGCGGCGAAAGTTGACAACCCGGAAGTGCAAGCCGTGACGGGGAGTGGCCCCGCAGCAGGGCCGGGCTGCGAGGGAGAGTGGCAGCGGGGCTGTGCCGGGCTGGGAGGGGGAATGGCCCCGCAGCAACGTCGGGATGGGAGGGGAGAGGGGCTCCGCGGGGCGGGGAAAGCCGGCATCGGGGCGGCCCTGGCGCGGGGTGGGGTAGAAAGCCGCCGAAATCGGGGCAGCCCCGGCGCGGGGTGGGTAGAAAGCCGCTGAAATCGGGGCAGCCCTGGCGCGGGGTGGGTAGAAAGCTGCTGAAATCGGGGCGGTCCCGGCGCGGGGAAGGGGAGAGCCGCTGAAATCGGGGCAGCCCAGGCACGGGGTGGGTAGAAAGCCGCTGAAATCGGGGCAGCCCCGGCGCGGGGAAGGGGAGAGCTGCCGAAATCGGGGCAGCCCCGGCGCGGGGAAGGGGAGAGCCACTGAAATCGGGGCGGCCCTGGCGCGGGGAAGGGGAAAGCTGCAGAAATCGGGGCAGCCCCGGCGCAGGGTGCGTAGAAAGCTGCCGAAATCGGGGCAGCCCCGGCGCGGGGAAGGGGAGAGCCGCTGAAATTGGGGCGGCCGCCGCGTGGGGAGAGGGAGAGCCGCCGAAATCGGGGCGGCACCGGCACGGGTTGAGCCTGCTGGCATCGGGTCACCCGGAGCGCCAGGGGACTCCTGGAGAAGCAGGGCCCCGGGGACGCTCCACGGAGCGGGCGGTGGCCATGCCCTGGCCCCGTCGGGTACAGGCCGGCCCGGGGGCCAATGGCCGCCGGGTTGAGACGGGGCCTCGGCCAGCAACCGCGCAAGGGGAGCTGGGGGCGGAGCCTCGCTGCAAAAAAANTTATAGTCCGGTGCGCCTTATGGTCGTGAAATTACTGTACCCCAGAATTCGGAGAGGGCGAGACTCGGGGATATCCCCCATGTCCCTCCCAAAAGGAAATTGAAGGATATAAAAAGACCGGAGGGAAGAGTGGAAGAAGGTTAGTGGAAATTACCAGATGGGAGGGAGCTAATATCTAAGGACTATACCAGAAAAATTCTATGGAGACTGCACCAGCAAACTCACTGGGGAGCCCAGGCCCTGGCAGAACAATTTCTGAGGTTTTTTGGGTGTAAAGGGATTTACGAATTGGCTAAACAGGAGGTGCAAGGAGGCCTGGTCTGCAAAAGAGTTAATAGGGCCAGAACATGGCAGACAGTCTGGGGAAGTCACCCTATAGCATACCGTCCATTCGAAAGGGTCCAAGTGAACTTTACCGAATTACCCAAAGTTGGAAGATATAAATTTTTGTTGGTACTGGTTGACAAACTAACCCATTGGGTAGAGGCTTTTCTGAGCTCTACAGCTATAGCCCAGACAGTATCAAAATTTCTTCTAGAAGAAATTATTCCCTGATATGGAATAATCAATTATATAGACTCAGATCAAGGAACACATTTCACCTCAAAAATAATTTAAAAAATTGGCAGAAGCCTTAGGGATTCTGTGAGAATACCATACCCCGTGGCATCCCCAAAGCTCAGGACAAGTTGAGAGGATGAACCAGACATTAAAGGCTCAATTATAAAAGTTAATGATAGAGACTAAAATGTCCTGGCCAAAATGCTTCCCTTTAGCTTTATTAAACATCAGAACCATGCCTCACTCTGCACGGGGCCGGGCTATGGCTGCTGCCCCTCCGTGCCCCCTCCAAGGGGCCGGGGCGTGGCTCTGGAGGGGCCATCCTGCCTGCAGAGGGCCGGGCCGTGCCTCTGGAGGGGCCGTCCCACCTGCACGGGGCCGGGGGGTGCCTCTGGAGGGGCGGTCCCGCCTGCAGAGGGCTGGGCCGTGCCTCTGGAGGGGCCGTCCCGCCTGCACGGGGCCGGGGGGTGCCTCTGGAGGGGCCGTCCCGCCTGCACGGGGCCGGGGTGAGCCCGCCGCCACTCCGCCCTACCTCCACCTGGCAGCCATGGTCCTGCCGGCTCCCCCCGCACCTCGCAGCTCTCACTTCCGGGTAGGCAAATTTCCAAACTTTGTCCATCATATAAGGCGCACCGGACTATAAGGCACACTTCTGGGGTCGGGGGAAAATTTTAGTCAAAAGGGTACACCTTATAGTCGTGAAATTACTGTAGTTTATTATCTATAACTGATCTGATGCAGGAAATTGCAACTGAATTAGGATTGTCTAATTGCTGGATTTGTGGAGGACTTACGTAAGCTGAGAAATGGCCCTGGAAAGGTGAGAGTTTAACTCCAGAGCAGCTCCTAAAAGGGGATACTACCCAAATCTCAAGAACAATCCAAAGACCTGAGGGTTGGGTCCTGGATAAGAGGGTAATTAGAACAATTTGTATTAGCCAAGAGGGAAAAGAATACACAGAGATAGTGGGATATACCCCATGCATATCCACTATGGTGGTAAATTCAAATAACAAAAGCAAAATCTCGCAACCAGAACCCCCTGCTAGATATTGGAGTCTCAAAAAGAAAGACAACTCTAAATGGAGTGATAAAATTGGACTTTGTTGGAACAAAGACTCTGGAGCTAATCCTTACCAATCTTTACAAGAAGTGAGTATTTATTGGGCTGAACCAGAAAACACAAAAATTATATGGAAAGCCCCTGATGGAATATACTGGGTGTGTGGGAAGAAAGCATACAGTGAGTTGCCACGAAGATAGAAAGGGTCATGCAGTCTGGGAATGTAGGTGACAGCCAGACTTAGGAGGGAGAAGCTGAAGAAGGGGATGTCTGTGGGACAGTAGTGGAGAATCTGGGGAAGACTGAGAGAAGGGGGAAAGGGAACACGAATTAATGTGTTTATATAGAAGGGAAGGGATTGTGTTATATGTTATAAAGTAATTTGTGTTGATATGTGATTTATGTAAAATAAATCATGTTCGTATAAATAAAGAAAATAAACTTCAGAACACTAGCTGCAGTGAGAAGGAAAGATTGCCTCACGAGAATTCCAACGGTGCAACTATTGACAAAGCCAAGATTAGCAAGTTAATAGAACTGGCTCCAGCAGAGATGACTCTTTACAGAGACAGTCCAGGAAACTGCAAAAGGAAAAGAGGGCCACTGCTCCAGACTAGAAAAACTGTATAAAACCAGGACTGACCGAGACAACATTCATGAACACAGGGCAATCCGAAGCGATAGAGTTTGGATCAGTGTGTGTGTTCATGCGGCACTGCCCCCGGTCTCGGCGCTTTCCTTTTTGATTGTGGCTATCAAAGACTGTATTTCGGTCGCAAAATAAAAATTGTTTCTATAATCATTCTTAATTCAGCTTAATTCTTTTATTACCTATAACAATTTGAATGGAGAATATGACTCCATTCCCTCAAAATTATTTTAATTTTGAAATTTAAGGGGCTTTCAGGCAGAGATATGAGAATAGGAATAACAGTTCTTTACTTGTGTATATATAACAAGGCAAGCAAACAACAACTATGGTAGCAGCAAAAAACAACCAGAAACCCAGTAACAGCTTTCTCTGCCACAGGCATTTTCCCCTTTGGTGTAGTGATGGTCACAGCTGCCAGGGGCGCTGGCCAGCTCTTGGTGGGCAGGGCAGGTGTGATGATTCCCCATGGTTTCAGGGGGTACTCCATTGCAAGCTCGGGGGACCACGTGGTAACGGCGGACTTGATGGAGACGGGAAGGGATGGAAGAAAGGCTTGCTTTGCAAACCCCCCGGGGGCAGCTGATTCCAGTGCCCCAGCAGGACTCTCCAGAGCAGCACGCTGGAACGGCAGGAATCAGCAAAAATCCCAGGTGATAGATGAGCTGTACCAAACTCCACAGCTGTAGAGAGAGCCACGGGACGTCTCAGTGAGACAGAGAAATTAAGAATTAAAAATTAAGAATCAAGCATCAAGAAATGCTTTGACTTTAAGGGGCCTGACAAAGCCATATGGAATGCTTAAACATTTACTGTGCTTGCAAGAACAGGAGGAGAGCAAGGTTGCAAGATAAGATAAGGAGCTAGAATGCACAAACAGGATGGAAGGACAAAGGCACCACAGGATAAGGGGAATTCTTCCGACGCCTTAGCCAGAAAAACTGGTATCAAAGTCCAGAAGATGACCAAAGGACTAAAAAGACCATGAACAAGGAAACAAGGTGAAAAGTTCAACCTAGAGGAAGACTGTTTGCTTCATCCCAAAGACCCCCAGATGACTACCAAGGAGCAGTGTGCAGTCGCAAAGAGATGTGGAGCTACATATGCTTATACACCATTTTCAGGAAGGCTAGTACAGTAATTTCACGATTATAAGCAGCACTATTTTGACTAAAGTTTTGGTCCGTACCCAGAAGTGCGGCTTGTAATCCGGAGCAGCTTATATATGGACAATGTTCTAAAAGTTGCAAACCAGGAAGTGAGACCCTGCAGCAGCCCTAAGCTGAGCTGGAGCCCAGCCAGCCCCGGCAGAGGCGGGAAAGCCTGGCAGAGGCGGGGCCAGTGGCACGGGGCAGGGGGCCGGCAGAGCCCGGGCCAGCAGCGCGGGGCCATCCAGCAGCGCGGGGAAGCCCGGCAGCAGGGGGAAGCCCAGAAGCAGGGGGAAGCCAGGTAGAGCCAGGACCAGCAGCGCGGGGCCACCCAGTGGCGCGGGGAAACCCAGTGGCAGGAGGAAGCCCGGCAGAACCGGGACCAGCAGCACAGGGAAACCCGGAAGCGTGGGGGAGCCCAGTGGCATGGGGACCGGCAGAGCCGGGCCAGGGCGAGCAAACAGCGGCAGCGGTGCAGGCGGCAGGTGGGGGCGAGCAAGCCCGCCTTCGGCAGCCCCGCCACCCGACCGGCCCCAAGCTGCCCCGCCAAGTGGCAGCGCCGAGCTGGGCCACCCGGCCCTGTCGGCAGCCCTAAACAGGCCAAGCCCACCCAGCCCCGAGCTGAGCCAGTAAACCCCGTGATCCCACGATTCTGTTACAAGTTGCACACGCATCCTCGCTGCGAACGAAAGTGCGGTTAATAATCCGATGCGGTTTATATATGGACGAGGGCCTAAACGTTGCCGACACCCCAGAAATGCGGCTTATAATCAGTGCGGCTTGTAATCGTGAAATTACTGTAATTTTTTATACATTCATTTAAGCATCACACAGATAAACTTTACATTTCTACTTAGTTAAATCTTCTTTCATCAAAGCCCCTCTACAGACCCAACAATTGGTTATGTTAAGCTCCTTACTTATTCTTTCCCCCAATTCTACAAACAGATTATTTCCCTGTCTTGAGATATCTCTTTTCTAATTGCTGTTCAAGTTTTGTGTACAAATTCTGAAGTGAATTTGGCACAGATTGTTGTATGGGCTCTCCTTTTACGCTTACCAGTTGTTATTTTACCAAATCTTAGACTCTACTTCCAATGATAAATGTGAAACAAATCCATTTTTCTCCTTTTGGACATTTACTTCCCAGCCTGTTGCCACTTGTTCCTTAGTTTTCCGCAATCCGGTATTTTTTCCCATTTTGCATACAAGTACCTAACTTGAATAGTTTATAACAGTGACTGTTGACATGGGTGTGTGTAATAAAAAAGGAACCTTGATGTCTTTCCATATACAGCTTCCAGTATCATTTGTGATATGAGTTTGCCAGTATCCCCGTCCTGGTTTAGCAGACAGGTACTGCCAGAAAAAAAGGCAGGAGCTTTTCCTAAAATGGAGAGTGAAAATCCCCTCTCTCCCAGTTTACTATAATTTGGAAATTAAGGGGGTCTCAGGCAAAGGTGTGGGTTTAGGAATAACAGTTTTTTACTGATATATCTACAAGACAAACAAGAACAACATCAGCTATGAAAAATCAGTGACAGAACAAAACGTAGTTTCAGTCCCCTTTTTTTTTTTTCCAATCGCAGATACTCTTCCCTGCACCGTCCAGGTGGAGTGGGGCGGGCCCCTCGCAGCCACGGCAGCAGCGGCGGGAGCAAGGAGCCAGAGGCGGAAGCTGCAGGGCCATGTCCCAGGTCAGAGAAAGGGTGAAGGAAGACTCCACTCACCGTTTTGGTCCTGGTTCTCCGCGCTGTTCTCAGAAGCAGGAGACTGCAGCAGTGCAGGGCTGCAGGGCAAATCCAAAAGCAGAGAAACCTATCTCCTTGGCGTTCAGACCCACGAGAGTGTCCCTAGCTAGAAAAAAACGACCCGCCACCCAGACCCCCTCAAAACTCCGCCAGCGATTCAGCCAGCAAGACAGCCTCCACACATCCCTTTTGTCTTGAGCAATTAAAAGCGGAGAGACTCACCCGGCAGATTTCCTTAACATGATAATGGGAAAATTCTCCAAAAAAGACGGAGAGTAAAACCCCTCCCAACCCCCAACAATCCCATAAGGGAAAAGACAAAAAAGGAGTGACAGCAAAAGGAATAACAGAGATACGATATGGCTTATACCTCCACCTCCCATGCCTATGGGGTTGCTACCCAAAGCAGGTGTAGTTGATCTTCTTGGTGGCAAGTACAGTGGCCAACCCAGTCTTGCCCTCTATTTCCTTGACACTTCCTTTTCGCTAATTTCCAGGAAAATCATCTTTGACACTTCTTAACTGTAGATTCCCACCATTCCTCAGGTATTTCCCATTCAACAGGCACTAGTAATTCCCATCCACAAAGCAAAGTTATTATTTCAGTGATTATTAGTTCTATCTGTATAGGGAATAGATTTGGCACTAAACACTTCCTGCAACAAGAGCATCAATTTTGTGAACTACAATACCATTTTTTCCCACAGTTTAAACAATTACACTTAACCCAGCTAGCATGTCCAGTATTGGGATGAATCAGACAGGGTATGTAGTGTGCTACTGGTGAAAGTTGTGATTCTTCCTCTTCTTTGTATCAGTCATAGGCTAAGGCCTATGAGAACTCTCTATCAAAACAGTCCTGATCTTCCTGTTTGAAGTGGAAGTATTCCTCCCCAAGGGGAGTATTGGAGGCATCTCAGAACTTGTCCAGGCAGTACTTGAAACCACTGATATAAGCTTGGCTTTATTTCCCAATTGTATGTGAGTCTTTGTACATTCTTGGATCATTTTGGTCCTCCCAGTTCATTACAACCCAGTCCCCACTTAAGAGTCAATTTGGTACCACCCGGTTTAGATGTTATAGTCCACTCCTTTGGTTCTTCCACAGGTCCTCTGATTCTGCTGGCATGGATCCACCCTCATTCCCTGGTCCGGATTGCTGCCTCAGTTGTCAGTAGTACCTGAAAAGGACCTTCCATTTTGGAGTTAAAGATTGTTCTTTCCATGTTTTCACCAGTACCCACTCCCCTGGATGGATATTATGTATTTTAAAGTCTGAAGGTGTGGTTTGAGGGATAATCTCTTTCAACTGCAAATTTTCAAGTGTTTTTGCAATTGTGTTGACATATTCTTTAACACTCATTTCCCCTACTTCATAGGTAACAGTTTCATGTTGGGTGGTCAGAAAGGGTAATCCAAACATCATTTCATAAGGTGACACTCCCAGGTCTGACCTGGGTTGTGTTCAGACCCTCAATAGAGTCAAAGGTAGACATTTTACCCATGACATCTGGGTTTCAATTGTGGGAACCCAGGATATTACCCTGGCTTCCCTGGAATCTGGGCAGGGGGGGGGCTCAGATGCCTTGGCAAGGTGCCCAAAACCCCTGTGAGTTTGATTTAAGTCCCTGGGAGAAATTACCCTCCTTATACAAAGAATTACAAAGTAGCAAAAAATAAGTAGAGTATAAATTAGAGTATTAAAAGGTAAAAAAGTTAAGTTTTTAATTGTTTATATTAGGGGTCTGAAGACAAGATGGAGGAATTCGGGCATGGTATGTGTTTCTTCTTCATGTCATCCATCTTTTGGGTTAGGATGTAAATTCTGGATTGGTTTAGGGGAAAACTGGACAATGCAATGTAGGTGTCATGTATTGGAGATTAATTGTAAACAGTGTATACATAATTTATAGTATAAAAGATAAGACATGCCCCAGAGGGCAGACAGAGTGTGCCTCAAACGACTTGCAGGATGAACCGCTGTAAGTCAGAGAGAAAATTCCTTAGATAAGAAAGAATAAACAACCTTGGAAACCTCAGAAAACAGCTTCTGACTCTTCCTTCGGTGCCCAGGCTGAAAAATAAGAACTCTAAAACCACCACTACTGTGCGGTGAGTGATCTCAGACCATAAAAGAGATCGCCGCCGTTCACAACTGGTGTCCCTGGGTGGGCACACACACAACGTGGGCACGACGTGGGCATGCAGTGAGCACGCAGTGAACTCGAGGTGGCTTCACAAAGGTGAGCACCTTCAACCGAAGACATTCCAGAGGCAAGCACGCACTCGGTGAGCAACACCAGGGCAAGAGGTGGGCTGCACCAGGGCGTGAAGAGACATCAGCCTGAAGAAGAGAGGCACTCCACCGGGAGAAGGCTGCAGGGAAGAAATTTTTACCTCTGCTGGGAGAAAGCTCCAAGCCAGAATCAGAAGGGAAGAAATCCGGGACTCCTTTCCTGCAATCTGCTGGTCAGTGACCAGGAAAAACCATCCGGCTCGACTTTGAGGACTTGCTTTTGGTAGGACAGGTCAAAATTCAGAACATGGGAGGTGGATGCAGCCGGGAACAAATCAATCTCCTAGCCACCTTAAAAGGTGAAGTGCCAACTCATCCCATGACCATCCCATATAAAGAAGTTAAAAGTCTGCTTTTATGGATCAGACTTAGGTTTCCAAATGCTGAAACAAATTTATTATTTGAGCCAAGTTTTTGGGAACAGATTAATAGATCTTTATATCATTTAGCAACCCAGAGAGAAAAAGAGGCATTAGAGCTTTTGTCTCCAGCAAGGGTGATGCTGGAAGTTATTTCACGCAGAAATGCAGGTTTATCCAGTTGTCGGAGGGCAATTCTGCGTCCCTTGGAAGCTGGGGGAGGATCCCACTCTAGCCATCAGCTGGGGGAGGGAGGTTTTTTGCCACTTGGCCATCAGCCAGTGGAGGAACATTTATCTTGCTATCAGCAAGGGGCTTTAGATATAGATGAAGGGCCTGAAGAAGGTCAAAGTACAGTAATTTCACGATTATAAACCGCACCGAGTATAAGCCGCACTCGCGGATGTTGACAACTTTTTGTTCTTTTGTCCATATATAATAAGCACCGGATTATAAGCCGCACCTTACAATACAGGGTGTGATGAAAGGTATTTGTTCTATCACCCTCTGTTGAGGGTGGGGGCAGTGATCCTTATCTCTGCAGGAGATATTCTGTGGATGGACCATTGTTCTTTATCTTTTCACAACTGCAGCCTTCCTCCAGAGAGTAATTTTCTGCTAATGGCCCATTGAGTCCCATTGTGT
>PYHW01009264.1:25514-39621 GCA_013186435.1 Turdus rufiventris
GGCTCCCCTCATCTCCTGTTGCAGAGCAGGCTGTGCAGGGAGGGTTTCTCCATCCCTTCTGCTGTCTCCTGCAGCGCCCGGAGCCATCGTGAACATCACCCCCATCACCGCGAGCATCACCCGCATCACCGCGAGCATCACCGCGAGCATCGGTGCTGCGGGCACAGAACTGCACTGTAGCCTGGGTTTGGCACCCCGGCAGGGCTGCCTGCCCACACCAGGCCCAGTGGCATCCCCCTGGGGCTGCAGGCCATGAGGAGGGGCCCTGCTGGCACGGGATGAACCCCTCTGCCCACCCCGAGTCCCTGTACCTGAGCTGGAGCTGCTGCAGCTCACACCCCCCTGTGCATCCCTGGACCCACCCCTGGGATGGGTAATGGGGTTTCTGGATCCTGTTCATTTAATGCTCACTTGGCACCAAGACAAATGTATTGGCTTTGTCAGGGAAAGTTTATATGCAGTTAAGTGGCTCTCTCAGAGCTGATGGAGTTAGTGCTTCTGAGTCAGTGCTTTGCTGCTCCACACTTCCCACCTGGTTTGGGGCATCCCCACCGTTCTGGGGGAGAAGCAGATCCTAAAGGCACCAAGGCTCAACAGACCAGAGGGATTGGAACGTTTGTGGTGGCTCTGGTGACCCTTAGGAGAGGCAGGGAGTGCCCAGCCAGGCTCAGGGCATCCTGCAGAGGAAAATGGCAGTGCCAGAGCCCCGTGCCCTCAGAGGTGTCACTGCCCAAAAGAGCACCTCATTCCGCTGGATACAACATGTGAGCAGCTCTGCAGGTGTGGAGGTGATGAGAATGGGCACCACACTTGAACCCCTTTGAAAGCAGAGGCTTTGGAAACCACAGGAGCCTGGCACACCTCTCCAGGGGTTATGTAAAGTAACTGTGCACAGCACGAGCTGACAAATACCATGTGCAGTAGCTAATAATTAGATGGCACTGAAACGTGACTCATTGGCAGTGACTCCATGTGGATGTTTATACACAGTGGTACTGGGAAAGAGGAGCAGAAGGCTCTGGAGGAGCCCCAGCCTGGCGCGTCCCTGTTGCCAGGGGTGGCTCTGGGGCACACAGCCCTGCCCAGCCCTGCCTGGGGCCAGCCTCACGTCTGTGGTGTGGGAAGAAGGGAGCTGGAAGCACCCTGCCTCCAAAATCCATCTAGGAACCTCCATGCCCCAGCCAGGCTCTCTGGGCAGCCTGCTCCTGTGGCCTGTGTAGCTGCAGATGTTCAGTAATTACAGGCGGTGCCAGCCTGGCTTTGTGCTTGCTGACTGCAGCAGCAGGACCAGTGCTGTGGCTGCTGAGGCTCCAGGGAGATCTGGGAACGTTTCACAACGTGCAGATTGCCCCTGAGGTTTGCTGTGCACATCCTGTCATGACTGAACTGGAGTTTATCTTAGTCTGGGAGGCAAATTCTTCTGTTTGCTATTTTAAACAATTCAGCCAAAGAGGCAAAGCAAAGCCCAGAATGCAACCCTTCAACTTTTGGTGTCAGATGCTGATGAGGGCAATGGGGCAGAGTGGTTCTGGCTCCTCTTTCTTTCTGGAGGTTTCCCAGCAGTGTGAACTCACTGATGTTTCTGGGTCTGCTCCCAAGTCCTTTGGGTACAGGGTGATCATGGCCAGGGACAGAGGCCCCATCTGTGCCCTCCAGGGCATTGTGCTTTCTACCTCCCCATCTTTTATGGGAAATATCAGGGATTTGTGTAAATTAAAGTGTATCTTAGAGTTTCAGGGACATGTGCACGGCACACAGTTACACACACACTCCTTAGTTCCATCTGTGTGTAGCTGATGGTGTATTTTTAGATGTGGTGTAAATTGATCCTGCTCGTGAGCTCTGGTCACTGTGAATTGATCAAGAAAAGGAACAACTGAAATTTGTGTTTCTGCATATTTGATAGAGGGGATGAAAGTCTGAGGGTTTACTTTGGAATCCCCTCCTGGACTGAGGGTAAAAGCAGGTGACAGCCAGGGCCACCTGTGTCCCCCCAGCAGCTCCCCGTGGTTTGGGAGCGTTCCTGGCTGACCTGCACCCGAGCCCCGAGCTGTTGCAGGGCTTGGCTCTATTTTGGGTGCAGGTAACTATACTTAGGGCTGAGTCATCCCTTCCAGTATCAGTTACAGGACAGCTTAAATGAGCAGAGCCGGTGGGAAGGGTCGGGGCTGCGACACCGAGCTGAGCCTCTGGTGGTGGCAGCTCCAGCCCTGTCCCCTCTGCCCAAACCAGGTGGGAATTGCAGCCCAGCTCCAGCCCTGTCCCCTCTGCCCAAACCAGGTGGGAATTGCAGCCCAGCTCCAGCCCTGTCCCCTCTGCCTGCCCAAACCATGGGGGAATTGCAGCCCAGCTCCAGCCCTGTCCCCTCTGCCCAAACCAGGGGGGAATTGCAGCCCAGCTCCAGCCCTGTCCCCTCTGCCTGCCCAAACCATGGGGGAATTGCAGCCCAGCTCCAGCCCTGTCCCCTCTGCCCAAACCAGGTGGGAATTGCAGCCCAGTTCCAGCCTAGAGGTGGTGCTGACACTGCCCAGCTCCATCCCTGCTGTGGGCAGGGCACCCACATAAGGTCCTGCTTGTCCCCACGGGGGTTTTAAAGGCAACATCCCTCTGTGGAGCCATCCCTTGATGTCACCATGGCCTGGCATGCTACAGAGAGCTGCTCAATTCAGCCAGAAATTCAGGTTTGCTTCCTTATGGACATGCACCGAGGGCACCAGCTTCTCCAGCCATTTACAGGGGAATGGGATTCACTGGACTCACTGGTATTGAACCTCTCCTGGTCTCAGCAGCCCGAGGTGACCCTGGGGCCGCAGCAGCTTCCAGAGCCCTCGGTAAGGAACGTGCCTGAGGGGCTGTGGCAGTGCTGGATCCTGTGGTGTGGCACCAGCCCTGCCAGCACACAGCACCCAGAAATGTTTTCCTTTGCAGATTTATCCCCATGCAGAAAGGGAAGGGTAGAAAACATTTTCGTTGAATCACAGCCAAAGAGACAAGTCAGCTCCTCCATCTGCTCCCCGTGAGGGTTTGGCTGTTGATTTGCCTCTGTGGGTCTCTCTGGACCTGCTCGCTCTGTGTTCTACACCTCTGGGTCAGGTTTATTCTGATTTTTCACTGTTCTCAGTGTCTCAATCAAGTGACACTTTTTCCAGAGTCTGAAGGAGAGGAAACAACAGAAACAAAGGAATACCTTGGTGAAAAGCTGTTCTGATGGTAGCAGAGCTGGCTTGAAAACCCAGAGTTTTATTCTGAGTCGAGTCCCTCAAGTAATAGCTGAATATTGTCATAGTTTTTTTTTAAGTGTTTAACTTTATTTTTAGTGTGTCAATGTCAAGGTGAATAACAGATTTTCAATCTTCCCTTGGATCTGCTCCATGCTCAAAGCTCCCCTCCATCACCCTCTGAGGGGCCAGGAGCCCCTCCATGGGAGAGGAGGAGGAGGAAGAGGAGGGAGAGGGGGAAGAGGAGGATGCTGCACCTCTGGGGCCAGGAGGTGACAGAGTGGGGGTGATGGGGTGGGGGTGACTGGGGTGATGGGATGGAGGTGATTGAGGTATGAGACTGGGGAGGGCAGGGGAGGAAGCAATCCTCTCCCAGCTCTCTCCCTTCCCCAAAGGACTTTGTTTTAAAACAAGTAGTCTTTTAAAAATCTAGGGCAAGTCAGCCTTCTGCCAAAATTAGTCTTTGTGCAAGAGCATGAGAAGGAATTTTAATGGGTAGCTGGTATGTGGGGATGAGGGGAATGACTGCTTTTACTATCTAAATGCTGTTTAAATAAGGCTGTAACATCAAACAGCTTTGCCACGCTCGCAGCTCAGTTTTACAGGAAGCATCACTGCCACCGCTCACAAATACACAAGAATGTTAAACAACAACTTTTGATTTGTGCCAAACGTGTCCCGACACATTGCTGAGGAGGAGGAGAGCTGCAGTGCCAAGGGAGCTGGGGCAGCACCAGGGACCTGCTCCCTTCTGGCCCTGTGCTGGAGCTGCCACTGCTCCCCTTGGGCTGGCCCAGCTGCAGCCGAGGGCAGAGGGAGAGGGGAACCCATCCTGCTGCACCCACCTGGTCCTGCACAGAGCCCACGGCAGGGCTGGGGACACCAATGGGCCAGGGATACCAAATAAATAAATCATTTGCCCTCTAAAATTCAAAGCTTTACTATCTTCAGTGTAAGACTGAACTACTCTGGTGTTTTTACTGAGGATATTAAAACTCAATAGTCTGCTACGAATTTAACTTCTGTGGAGCCTTAAAAGTACTATTTAATTCCGAAATTAGCAATTACATAATATTTGGTACAAAAACTGTGTTGTGTTCCCCAAGAGCTTCTCCCAGCTGGGTCCCAGAGAGACCAAGCGAGCAAATCCTCGTCTGTGTGTGCCAGGGCTGTGCCCCAAGCCTCTGGCACGTGAATTTGGGATGCTTGGCTGCATGCAGAGTGTCCCTCCCGTCCCCTGCCAGTCCCTTGGGTCTGTTTGGGTGGCACCAAGCCTGGGTGCCTCTGCACAGCTCCTGCACCTCTCTGGCCCCAGCACCTGACCCTGACCCCGTCCACTGAGCCAGCCCTGGCTGCATGGCTGGGTCATTCCTCAGTCCTGGAGAAAAATCAGCTCCCCACAAAAGGCCATTCTTCACAGGGGAAGGAAGTGCATTTGTGACCAAGCAGCCTGGCTTCCAGAGGGAAATCTCTGTCAGTGCACGCCTGAATGGCAGCACAGCACGGGGCACAGCCCTGCCACCCACCAGGAGCCAGCCTGGTCTTCAGCCCTTCTGGGGAGGGGCAGCCACAAGGGAAGCCTTGCAAGGGTTGTGCCACCCTCATCACAAAAGTTAAGAGCTCTTTGGTGAGGAATGGAAGCAGAGCAAGGCTCTCACCCTGCTGGGGAAGGCCCTGGGAGCAGCAGGGCTGGATGGTTTCAGTCCATCCCAGGTCATTGCCCCAGCTCAGGGGAGGGTGTGGGGCAGATCCTGGCACTGCTGCAGCCAAGAGCCATAAAATGAAGGGAGAAACCTTCTATGAATTATTAACATAAATAACTCTGCTGTTCCTTGGCTGTGGGGGAATGCCAGGAAGGGTAAATGCACTCTAAATGAGCAGATTTTCTGATGATCACTTCGGGATGCAGGGATGATCTCAGGGGCAGGCAGCAGGCATTCGGGACGCTGGGGATGGGTTTCCTGCTGGGATTCTCTGCCTGCTTCTCCTTTGGGATCTGCAGCTTGCTCTGGGTCACTCCCAGAGGGGTACCCCCAATTCCCCAGGGACACAGTGTGGGCTGTGTGCCCCAGGGACACCAATCCAGCCCTTCCCTGTCCCCTCCCACAGGCACTGCTGGTGCTGGTGACCCCAGCAGCAGCCACAGAGCAGCGCCAGGAGCTCCTGCCCCAGCACAGCTGGGCACCTCTCTGTGATGGATTGGGGTGAACCCCACAGATGTGTCCCTTTGTGCATCACTGCCCAGTGCAGGGTGGGACTGATGGGTGCTCCAGGGTACCAGCCTGGCTGCTCTGGTTTGAGGAGCAAAATAACAATGATTTTTGCAGGTACCAATTATAACCTGATCAGTGATTCTCACCTGCTGGGGAGAGAAAGACAAATTTGCATCTGAAGTCCTATGCATTAGAACTTGTGCCAGTCCCTGAGCTCTGCCCTGTTCCAGCCCTGCCCGAGCTCAGCTCCATCCCAGCACCATTCCTGCATCTCCCTCCTGCTCCAGCAGAGCCAGAGCCTGGTGCTGCAGGAGAAACCCAAGCTGCACAGTCTGAAAACCCCATTTATGTAATTACTTACCTGTTCCACCCACTGCCTCTTGCCACAGGCTGGTCTTTGCTTCCCAAATGCTGTAAATTAAAGTTTAGAAACAAATATCCCCCGGGGCCATGCGCTGCCTCACCTCTGCCAGGGTCACAGAGTGCTGGGCCAGGGTTAAAGGAAGGCATTGAGCTACACTTGATGATTTTGGGAGCCTTTTCCAACATAAATTTGCGGAACCGGAGATAAGTGCACAGTCAGCTCAGATATTAAATCTGGTGTTCACACACTGCCTGAGTCTGCTCATGTCAAACACAACCAGCCAGAGCAGGGCCCTGGACATGCTGCAGCATTTAAGGGTTTAGGTGCTGGGGGAAGATCAGGTCTTCGGGCCTCAGCAGGTTTTGGAATGGAAAGGAAGTTTTGGAAAGGTATGGAGCAGCATGATTTGATGATGACAGAATTCATTTACTGGTAAGAAAATATAATTTTATTGGAATCATTTTAATGGGTAGCTGAACCATTAGCATGAAGGGCAAAGATAAATGAAGAGGAAGAAAATTAAGAGAAAGGTAAATAGATCCTAAAATAAATCAGGTGAAATCAGTGCCGTACCAATATGCACCCACAGCCATCCCACAGGAGGAGGAGGGAACAGAACCCAACTGCACAGGGTGTGAATGTGGGACAGCTGCAGGCAGCCAGGTGAGACAATGGCATGGAAATGGAGCCCAGCAGAAACCTGAAATCCCTGCGTGGCAGGGGAGGCACGGCTAGCACAGGCCTTCCACGGTTTAACAGGATTTGACATGCTGAGCTGTTCGGGAAGGAGCAGCCCCTCACATCCTGTAAGGAAACTGAGCCAGCAGAGGGGAAAAGGCAATTCTAGCTCTGCTCTGTGCAGAGAGAGGGGCTGGGAGCAGGTTCAGCTCTGGCTGAACACGGGGACAGGGTGGGGATGGGGAGCAGGTCACCCTGCGGCTGCCCCGGTGTGAGCCTTGTTTGTGCCACCCACGGACACACTGACCCAAACATCACAGAATCGTGGAAAGGCTCAGGTTGGAACAGACCTGAAATCCCCCCCAGTGCCACCCTGCCATGGCAGGGACACTCCCCCTGTCCAGCCCCAGTGTCCAGCCTGGGCTGGGACACTGCCAGGGATCCAGGGGCAGCCACAGCTTCCCTGTGCCAGCCCTGCCCACCCTGCCAGGGAACAACTTTTGTCTAGTATCTGATCTCTATCCACCTTCCTCAGCCTAAAGCCTTCCCCCTTATTCTGTCACCACATCTCAACATGCTTCCTTTGTCTTTGAAGGCGAAGCATCACTCATTTCTTCACTTACTTTGATTCTCATTTGGTCTGCCTGGTTCCTCTCAAGGTTTTAAATTGCATGTATTTTGCAAGCCTTTTATTACCTATTTTTAAAGACATACCAGTGCCGGAAGAACCTCCTGGAAACATGAATTACCAACACAAAAGGCAGAAGGAGTGTTTCATAATGTTACTGGGGCGGCTCCAACACGAGTTGCTCGGTGTGGTGGTGCAGCGCCAGCAATGCTGGGGCCACAATTTCACTGCCACTAAAAATAGTTGCAACTTCAAACCCAAATATATTTTTGTTTATTAAAATTATAGACAAATAAGCGGATTTTTTACTCTTTAATTAAAGCAGCTACAGAACCTGAGTGTAAATAAAAGCATTGTCCCTGCAGATGTTGCAGTCAGATTTCAGCAACGTTTACAAAAAAATGGAACTTAACAATATTAAAACCACAGCACACCAGAAAAAGAAGCATTTTCACATATACCCTTGGAACACACAGTAATTCACAGCCACATGCCAAGTAATAAGTCCTGTGCCTTCAGAGTATTTGAAATTGCTGTGCCCATGCAGTCGGGCTCCGGACATGCCCAGGGCACCCTGCAGCCGCAGCACGGCCAGGTGCTGCTCCTTCCCCACCCTGCCCAGGAGTTCATCGATTCCGTGTCATATGGAGTGGGTTAAAACAAAGAAAGTCCACAGTGCTGTGTTATGCAAATGTGCAAACTGGCAGCACTTCACTGGGGTTTCATACTGGCTTCACCTTGTGTTAAAGATATGGAACAGTTACTGGGCATAAATGGGAACAAACATTAACCTGTGAGCTGCAGGAAGCAAACACAGCTCCTGAATGAGAATTGGTGTTGGTGTGGATCTGGCAAACGTTAAGCTCTAAATAACTGTTTACTTCAAACTTTGTGGTGTCTTAAGAGAATGATTTATAGTCAGAAGATTCTCAAACATACCTAGGGGGAGGATGGGTTACAAGCATGACCACAAAGTCAGAACAGGTTTAATCTCATTTGCAAGTCACAGATTGCACAGCAGGAGGAAGGTGGAACTCCTAGGTGGTCATGGTAGTGAGATAATGAGCTGAATCTTGTCCCTGGTGATCACAACCCATCGCTGTCACTGATTATTAATTACCAGCCCAAAGGTTGGAGCTGCAGTTACATTCTCTTTGCATATTGGATTAGAAACTCCATGTGAGCAGCTCAGGTAAAGGCATCTTCAACTACACCCACCTCTGAGGTTTATGGATAATCACAGGGATCACCCTGGGCCCCTCGTGCTGGGGCATTGATTGCCTTCCACAAATCCACCGCAGAAAGGACCAGGTTAGTGACAGGAGCTCGTGGTGCAGCCCTCGCCCAACGCATGGCTCTGGCATGCTCTAGGTGCAGAGGAGGTGTGGGAGCAGACAGGAACCTGCTGGGATTTTGCAATGGCTCCAGCTATCCCCTGCCAAACACAGCAAGGCTCGAAAATGGAGCGGGAGCTCTGCAGGGCTGTGAGATGTTGGCTCTGCAGGGCAGGGGCTGCGAACTGCAGAGCCAGTGCCTGTCAAATGCATTCCATGACCCTCAGCATGAGCAGGGAGGCTCCTGAGAAAGCTGCAAGTGCTGCTCCCTGCCCCGGCTGCCCAGCAGTCACAGGGACGTTTCAGCAGTGAAGTGTCCGAGCAGCAGTGGTCACCTGTTGGACTGTCCAGCCACCTGCCCCACTCCCACTGGCCAGGCCAGGCCTTGAGCAGCCCCGGGGCGAGCTTGGCCACCATGGGTGTGCAGGGCTCAGTGCCACTGTCCCAGGTCACAATGTAAAGATGTGCCCAAAAGTTTGTGTTCTATCACCACCTGAAACCAGGTGGGGCAGGGATCCTTATCTCTGTGGGGATATCTCCTGTTAATGGACCATGTTAAAAATCAGGTGGGGCAGTGATTCTTATCCCAGTGGGAGATATCTCCTGTTAATGGGCCAGCTGTTAGAAAACCAGGTGGGGCAGTGATCCTCATCTCTGTGGAGATATCTCCTATTAATGGGTCATATTTTATAAACCAGGTGGGGAATGTTCTTTATCTCTGTGARCGATATCTCCTGTTAATGGGCCAGTTGTTAGAAACCAGRTGGGGCAGTAATCCTTATCCCTGTGGGAGATATCTCCTGYTAATGGCCATGAAGTCCCAGTGCAAAAATTCCATCATCCCATGGGGTGATGCTCCACCCATTTCCTACCTAGATAAAAMCTGAGATTTGGAACACCAAGGCAGCCCTTACCCACTGGTTTCCAGAGGACAAAATCTACCAGGATCACCACTTCAACAAAACCGCTTCATCTGTGCCGCTACCACCACCCTAACAGCAGTGTGTCAGGTTATACTCTGACTCTGTCAGTGCTTTTTCTTTTGTAGCATTGCATGTATTTTATTTTCCCCTTTTTTCCTATTAAATTGTATTTCTGATTTTGAGTCTCTCAGTGGTTTTGCTTTCAAAACCACTACAACCACCCACAGGCCCCTCACCAGCGTGGCTCTCGCTGGCCTGGCTGGACACGGGGCTGTCCTGCTGCCTTTTCGGGGACTTTTTGTCAAATATCAACTCATGGAACATTTTATTTCCTAACTGAAAGTGAGAAATGGACCACAAAACGATCAGGATTTTCAACAGGAGGAGCAGAATCAAAGAATATCCTATTTTTATGCTCCCTCTCCGTGTAATTCATCTGCCATTCCAAACAAGACGTGCCTCAGCTGAATGAAGCCTCAAATAATCACATAATAGGAGAAGTCATTTATTGTGAATCAGGTTCTTTCTGTGGTATATAAATAGTCTGTGCTGTTCCACAGGCTTTGTCAGTCAGGATTAATTAGCAATTGACCCTTGCCTGAGATTTCTTCGCTACCTTTACATTTTTCATAGGGCTAAATGAGCTCTCCACATTGCTTTAAGAGGCTTCCTAAGCTGGAGTTTCATTTACCTTTAGGCTATAAATCAGTAGTTTAATTTATCACTATGTTACATATCAGCAGTGAATAGTCAGGGTGGAATTGAGTTTATTATAAAGATGTTCTGTTAGAAGACACAGTATTACAGTGATTGAAACATGCTCTTCAATTTTCCATTAATGCCCAATTCTGAATATGACCACAGAGAACCACACTTTACAAACTTTACATTTAGCATTCTAATAAATAAGTTCAATAAATAGGGACTCTGCAGAGGAAGCCGTACATGTGAACAGAAGCTGCTTAACAATGTTGTCAAAAAATAACTAGAGCTACTCTCATTTGTAACCAATCACTGGAAATTGGTAAGTAAAATATAAATATTTTACTCTTATGATGCAGACCAGAGGAACAAAGATCTGTTAAAAATCACCCTTAGGATTACATCGAACTTAATTTTGTACACTAAAATTCATAATTCAGAGCATGCTTTTATACCGTTTTTAGCACAAAATATTTTCAAATACATTTATTAAAAATATGAGAAACAAGTGAGACTGCCCATGTAGAATTTCATCTGTGCCTGATCACTAGCTCTTGTGTTACACAATGTTGCAGTTTGGCTAATTTCGGATGAACTATTTCACATTTGGAGAAGGTCTATAGTAAAGGGCTGGATTTAGCCTGTAGTATATTGCAACATCTTATTAATACAGTAATTTACTTGTCAAAGTACAAAAAAAATTAATTCCCCCAATTACTGCTATATATATTATATATATATATATATAAAATCCATTTATATTATCCATTTAAATAGTCACTGCTCTTGGGACACGGCTCGTGTGTTATCTGCAAGGCCTGCAGGAGCAGAACCATCCTGGTTCCAGGGGCAGGTCCCTGGAGCTCATGTTCCCTGCTGGCTCCAGGCTCAGCTGTCCCAGCACTCCCGCCTCGGGTTCCACACGAGCTCTGGGGCCAGCGCGGTACCAGCGTGGTGCCAGCGTGGTACCAGCACAGTGCCAGCGTGGTACCAGCACAGTGCCAGCGTGGGGCCACCTGGGCTGGGTCAGGCCATGCCAGGCTGGTCCCACCGCGCCACTGCCCCGGCACAGGGACAGGACCGGACCCTCGGCCACCAGAGCTGTGACCCCGCAGGGAGCTGTGACCCCGAACAGAACTGTGACCCTATACAGAGACGTGACCCAAACAGAGCTGTGACCCTGGACAGAGCCGTGACCCTGGACAGAGCCGTGACCCTGAACACAGCTGTGACCCCGAACGGAGCTGTGACCCCGAACAGAGCTGTGACCCCGAACAGAGCTGTGACCCCGAATGGAGCTCTGACCCTGAACAGAGCTGTGACCCCGAACGGAGCTGTGACCCTGAACAGAGCTGTGACCCCATACAGAGATGTGACCCTGCATGGAGCTGTGACCCTGAACAGAGCCGTGACCCCACAGAGTTGTGACCCTGCAGGGAGCTGTGACCCTGAACAGAACCATGACCCTGAACAGAGCTGTGACCCTGAACAGAGCTGTGACCTAACACCGAGCCATGACCCCGCACAGAGCTGTGACGCCACACGGAGCCGTGACCCCACACAGACCCGTGACCCCACACAGACCCCTGACCCCACACAGCCCTGTGATCCCACACATAGCCATGACCCCACACAGACCCCACACAGCCTTGTGACCCCACACAGACCCCTGGCCCCGCACGGCCCCGCTCCCCACGGCCGGCAGCGCCCGCGTGCCCGGCAGCGCCCGGGGTCACCTCCGTGCCGAGGGCCCCAGGCACCGGGGAGCCCTGGCCGCTGAGGGGCCACGACAACCATCGCAATCCCAAAGCACAACCATGCACACACCAGTAACGCCTACCTCGAGTAAAACACCGGCACTGAAAGAGGACTGAACCATAAATGCCACCGAACTATCAAGTCATTATCAGCACTAGATGAAAAAACAACAGAACTGAAAATGATAACTGCATCGTGACTTTGATTTAAATCCTTGCGTACAATAGCGAGTGAGCAGAAAGCCTGGTCTGTGACTGAGCCTCACAAGACAAGATACTGCTCTTATTTTTATTTCCTATTTTTAATGACAGGCTGACTGAGAACATTTTCAAACGTGGGAGACTAAGTCATTAAACCAGATGCACTTGGATTGCTCTCCTCCTTTAGGGGATTTATTTCATTTTACTTTATCTGACACAAGTCAGAAATAAATGAAACTACCGAAGGAAAGCTGAATTTTGACACATTATTTTCTATTAAAATTCTTCCACTGACTTTGTTAAGCTTTTTCTAAGACCATAAAATGAGGTTTTATCTAAAAAAACAATCTGAGACTGGTAGATTTTCCTCACACACTTGTAAGCCCTACAGTCTCCTACTGCCTCAAAGTGGAGGATTTTTTGCAAACCATTCCCAAATCTTCTTCATTTGTTCACAAACTGGTATCTCCATTCTGTTTATACTCTGCTAAAATATTGAGAGTCATTTCCTCACTTTTGGACTGCACATTGTGCTCGCTCCTTCTGGACGATTTCCTGGTGGCCCGGGAAAGGCGCCTTCGGAAGGTGTCACCTGCCAGGAAGTAAAGGATGGGGTCAACGCAGCTGTTGAGGCTGGCCAGGCCCCTGGTCACTTGGTAAGTGGCATAAACCTTATCGTTGAAGGCACACATATCTGGGGTTTGAAAATCCACCCTGGCCCTTAGATTTAAGGTCTTCATCACGTGGAAGGGAAGGTAAGACACCGCAAAGACCGTCAACACAATAATGACCAGGTAAATCGATTTTCTCCTGAGAGGAGAATTGTCCAAATCTTTGTAAATCAAAGCTTTCACGATGAGCCCATAGCAACCGAGAATCACTATGAAGGGGATGCAGAACATCAGCACTGTGGTGCACATGCTATAAATGAAGTAACTTCTCAGGTAATCGTCAGCCGTTGTGTCGTAGCACGTTATGGTTTTATTTTTCCTTATCCCTGTTCCCGAGTAGAAGAGTATTGGAGAAATCACGGCCACCACCAGGACCCAGACCAGGCTGCTGATGTACATGGCGTTCTTCTTCTTCAGCCTCCCCAGCGACTTCAAGGGGTGCACCACTCCCGTGTACCTGTGCACGCTTATGCAGGTCAGGAACAGGATACTGCCGTACAGGTTCACGTGGAAGATGAACCTCTGCAGCTTGCACATGATATCTCCGAAGATCCAGTCTGTTTTGTTGAAGTAGTAAAAGATGAGGGCGGGCAGAGTCAAGACATACAAGAAATCGGCCAGTGCCAAATTGAACATGTAAACCGAGATGCCGCTCCAAGGCTTCATGTGGAAGACAAACATCCAGATAGCCACGCTGTTGCCCAAAAACCCAGTGATGAAGACCAGAATGTAGACGGTGGGCAAGTAATAGAACTGGAAGCCGGTTTTGGTCAGCGAGCACTTGGTGGTGACGTTTCCCGCAGACCAGCTGGATAACAGGTTGGGTTCAGTTCCGTTCAGAGCAGCAGAGAGAAGGACTTCGGTCATGATCCTTCCCCCAGAGTCACATCGGTCCGAGGCGAAGCAACGAAGTCTCTACATGCACAGTAACGCATCTACAGAAATAGGAGAGCAAAGGAAACCTAGCTGGAAGGTGAGCCCTGCCCTGCTTTTCCTCGGAGGTTTCCAAGCGGCGGTGCCGGGCCCCGCTGCGCTCCCCGCCCCGCTCCCGGGGAGCCGCGCACGCCGTCGGTACCGCGGGCTGGCCGGGCCGGACGGGGACGGGGACAGGGACGGGGACGGGGACGGGGACGGGGACAGGGACAGGGCGGCGGCAGGAACGGGGCCGAACGGGCAGGGAGCGGCCAATCCACCCGCGCCCCTCGGCCATCGCCGCCGCCCTCGCCGCTGCCGCCCCGTCCGGCCGAGCCCCTCCGCGCCCGGCCCCGCCGCACCCCAGCCCGGCTGCAGCAGCGCCCCACCTGCCTCCTCCTCCTCCTCCTCCTCGTCGTCCTCGTCGTCGTCGTCGTCTCAGCCCGCGCTCGCCGCTCGGCGCCGCCGGCAGCGCCCGCCCGCGGGGGGCGGCGTCCGGGCCGCGG
>PYHW01009264.1:76277-96248 GCA_013186435.1 Turdus rufiventris
TGCTCTGGCACTCCTAGGGACACAGGAGCTGAGGCACAGGATGGCACAGGCACAGGGCAGGTGTCACTGAGCTGCCACAGCAGCTCCAGGTCACTGCAGGACACGGAGCAGGCACAGGTCTGAGGACCCAGAGCTGAGCACACCCACAGCAGGAGGGTCACCCATGTGTGCCCAGGTGTCCTGAGGTGGCAGCAGGACCCAGGGACCAAACCAAGCCTTGAACACCACCAGGGCACTCAGATCCTCCTGACTTAGCAGACTAACCCCCCTTATTTCAACAGTACAAACGCTCCTGGCTCTTTCCTGCAACACCCCTGAACTCCCCTCTCGGTCTGGGGACAGCTTCCAGCAGCCAAGGCTCTGGGACAGCCCAAGAGGGGAGCTGTGCACAGAGGGAGCTCTGGTTGAGAGGGGAGATATCAGTGTCTGAAGAACATTGAATCACTCCAGGTGTGCTGGAGTCAGTGTCCATTCCCAGGCATGGATGCTCCCCAGATGTGCTTCGAATCCTCGGCACACAGCCAGCCAGAACAACGCCTTACAGCTCACAAGAGGTGTCTGAGGGTTTCTGGAGCACCAGTGGAGCACATGAGGAGTGAAGTGCCCTGCAGAGAGGAGGGCCCTGCCCAGATGCCCACAGGGACCCACCCTGGGCACACCCACCCTGTAGGTTCTGCCCTCCTGCACACTCTGCCTGGGGCAACTAGGAGCACAAATGAGCATTCACACCTTGGGTGTGTGCACCCGAAACATTCACTTTAATTCAGATCCCACTGAGCTGCCATGGCCCTGCTCCATGGCTCTGGAGCTGGGGGCTCCCAGCTCTGTGATCTCCATGGTTTCATAGCCACAGATGGAGAAACTCTGATTCCAGGTGACTGTGCCCAAACGGGAACTGATCCCAGTTCACTTGAAGTGGGAAAAACTAAAAAGGGCAAGGTGCCAAAGACATTTTTCAAACTTTTTGGAAAGTACTAGATTACTGGAAAGCTCAAACTGCCGCTATCTGAAAAATATAAAGAGAGAATTTATAATGGCTCAGGCTAAAAACTCCCTTACTTTTCTTGGGTAACATGTACTAAATTTCAGCTGTCAGGGAAGGTCTAAGGAAGCCTCAAGAACCAGTGCCAAGCTCCTGGAGGTTTCAGAGTGGATCTGCTGGAGGAAGAGCTGAGGTAAGGTGTGTCAAGAGCCAGTGGGAAAGACCCCAGTCTATGATGAGGTGTAAATGGGGTCTGGCACACACGGACCACAGCCCAGCTCCTCAGTTCAAAGGGAAGTACAAAGGCAGCTCCAGCACTGCCACAAACCACCCAGCCCCTCACTGCTTTCATGGGAGCTGGAAAATTGCAGTTTACAGACTTCACTGGTTAAGCTGTGCCAAAAGAGATCTGTGAATTGCTTAACATTCATAGGAAGGACTCTGAGTCTATCTGGATGGGGCTCTGAGCAACCTGCTTGTGTGCCAGATCAAGACAGAATAGTAAAAGGCCTTATAGTGAACTCCTGGGAAAATTCTTGCCTAAGATGTTTAGGATAAAATCCTTTAACTTTTTGGGTAAAAGCTGATTAGCTGTATTTCTCCCCCTTCCCAGTGTCATTATCAAGGGCTGTCCTCACAGACTGTCCCATTTTTGAGTACAGATCTCTGAGCTGGGCTCTGCCCACTCCTGGAATGATGCTGCTGCTTTCGTGTAACAAACCTCCTCAGCTGTGTAACTAAGGGCAGAAGCTCAGGACAAACCAGAGATCACTGCTCACGCTGTGCCATCGGCAGAACCAAAGCACATATTCCAACTTTACATCCCATCCCTAGTCCTGCAAAGGGATTGCTGCTTGGTACAGTGCAGGCACCTTCAGCACTTACACCAGGAGCAGAGCAGAGCTGGCCACTCGTGGCTGAGAGCAAGCACTTGGCTTTGCTCAGTCCAGGACCAGCCTGAGACATCAGTGTAGAGGCCCAAACTGTGACTTCTGGTGCAGCTTTGTGATTCTGCACCTGAGAGACTGCCTGTGCTGACTGGGATTGCTGCACCTCATCAAAACCTCATTAAAATCCCCTTTGTGTGTGTGACTCAGAGCCACCACTGCCAAGCCCAGGGTCCTACAGGGAAACAAGCACAACAGCTGGGGGACGTGGAGGGAAGAGCAGTTAATCCAGGGAAAGAGGAAGGAGAGAGGAGATTTCCAATTCTGATTTGGGGTGACAGAGCATGAGGCTGATTTTGTGTTAGACCAGAAAACACCCACCCAGGCTGTGCGAGGAGCAGAGGGAAGGCAGCGCTCCCAGGGGCAGCCCCTGCTCTGCCCAGGGACATGGGGCACTGCTGTAGGGACTGCCTGTGCCTGGCTCCAGCACACAGCAGCTGCCACCAGCCACCAGCAGCTGCCTCCTGCCAGGCTTTCTCCACAAGCCCCCCTCTCCCTCCCCTGACACGGTACCAGCGAGGCACTTACCTGGTGGGAGAAAGGCTGTATGCTGCTGTAACTGCATGTTGGCAAGAGCTTGCTGGTATTGGAAGATACCAGTGTTAAAGACTGCGGTGGCACCATTGGTTTTTTCAAGCGCAGGCCTCTTTGGTAAGGGGGGAAGTACAGCTTGAGGAATTCCCTGAATGGTGGATGGGTATAAAAATAAAATCCGGTAACAAAAAGAAAAAAAAAAAGGGATGGGGTGGGTGGGTGGGGTGTGGAGGAGGGAGGAAAAAAGGAGAGAGAAAAAGGAAAAAAGAAAAATCAGTAGAAGGTAAAATAACCAGGCAGCACCATGTTTCTCCATGAGCAAGCAAGCGGCATAGCAGACTGAACTACCAAATAAAAGGCGAGGGAACGGCTTTCCAGGGAGCACTGTTTGCTGTTTGCCTACCACTGCAGCGGCACAGGAGCGGCGGGACAGCCGCCACGGGCACGGCACCAGCGCCACGAGCCGCGGGCTGGGCCAGGAGCCAGGCTCTGGGGAAGCAGCACCGCCAGCTCCATGAGGGTCACACGTACAAGCCATGTTAATAACTGTCACCGTCCGCAGCGGGCGGCGGGGCCGCGGTGACACCCCAGGCCCCAGCGCCGCCCGGGCATGCAGAGCGCGCCACATGCCGGCCCCTCCGCGCCACCAAGCCATGCCAACGCCCCAGCGCCGGCACCCGCGGGGACAGGGACGGGGATGGGACAGGGAGGGGACGGCAGGGCGCGGGGGCGGCCGCAGGGGGGACACCCAGCCTGGCCCGGCCGCCCGCACGCCCTTGGCCGGGGACGTGGGCAGGGGAACCGGGATGTTCCGTTTCTGCACATTAACCCCAAACTCCACTCTACCATACAGCTACATGCCAAGCTAAAAGGTGAAAGGTCATAGTACCAGGTCAAAGGTTGCCTCGAGGGGTCGCTTCAGTGATTTGACAGCCGACTGAGTCTTAATTAGCAGGCAGCGAGCACATGATGGCAATGGCCAGTGGGGTCAAGCGCATTAACATAAACAGCAAGCAGAGGTGCGTCATGGGGGCAGCAGTGCATTTGGGGAGGTGAGAAAAAACAAATAAAAACAAATCACCGGATGCCGTGTACAACGGTAACAAGACTAGGCATGCACGGGCCCAGGGCAGGGCAGCGGGGCGGCAGGGGGGCCCGGCCGGCCCCGTTCCCCACGCCGGCCAGGCTCTGGGGTCAGCGTGGGCTCACGGCCATGCCGGACCCCGCGGCCACCGCCTGCCCCGCCGGCCCTGCCGCCCCCTCGGTGCTCTGCTCCCCACACCCACAGCTCAGCACGGCTGGGCCCCTCTGCCACCACAGCCCCCCGGTGCTGCCCTCGCCTTGCCAGCACACCAGCTCCTCGGTGGGCCCAGACCCGGCTGCTGCAGCCACGGGCCGGCACGAGCCCTGGGACAGCCACGCCAGCCCTGGGGACACGGGACAGGGACAGCACTAACAGTCAGATCGCTTCAAACTGCACCTCTACAAACATGGACTTACAGAAACTGAACACGGATTTATCCAGCCGTGCAGCTGGATAGTACACACAGATAGAGACACATCTGCCACACAGCCAGCCAGAGACACGTACAGACACACACGTGTGCACACACGGGACACACACAGCTACTCTGTACATCAGCAGGCAAAATTAGTCAGACACCTCAGTGGTCTGGAACTACTCCAGAGCAGATCTGGCACCACATGCTGAGAAAGCTCATTGCACCACACAGTGACCGGGGTCCCCAGGCACACACACCCTCCTCAGCAAGGACAAACACACATCACCACCGCCGCTCCTCAGTGGACATTCTGTGTTCTATCCACAAGTGCTCCCACACTCACCATGGCAGCTGCAGTCGCTGCTGCTTGGGCAGCTGCAGCTTGGTTAACCTGGTACTGGGCAGCCTTGATCTTGGCTTGCAGGTGTGCAGGAGGGTGGAAATATTTGCACTTTTCCCGGGAGCACCTCCCTTTGATGTAATCCATGCAGACAGTGACCGTGTTGTCGTTGGTGTCGATCATGGCGCTGTCGGCGGGGTGAGCGAACCTGCAGTCGTTCTCTCCCCTGTTGCAGTTCCCACGCTGGTACTCTCGACATACCTGTGACACCAGGAAAAGAAAGCCACTTACTTCTGGTGATGGGTGATGCAGGCATGGCTTGGAGCACCGACAAGCTTTCCTTGTGAGGAAGGGGACCCACTGCAGTGGGATGGAGGGCTCAGGGACCTGGCAGCAGAGTTCTCCAGAGCCCCTGGTGATGTCAAGGAGCACGAATCCCTGCCATGATCAGAGCCAAGCACACAGCAGGTGGCATTGTGGCTCCCACTCAGCTGCCCACGGGGCTCTTTCTGTCAGCTGAGATATGCTGTGGCCACTCTCAAGCACCCCAAGGTGCTCGGCCATGCCCTGCTGTGGCCTGGCTGTGCTCGATGTGCTCATTAAGGGGAGGGGATGGTGTGTGGCTGTCCCCAGAGAGCCCCAGCAGGCTGGCACTGTGTCCATGTGCCCCCACAGCCCAGGAGACATCAACCCACAGCCCCTGTGTTGCCCAGCCCTCTCCCTGAGCAGACACGGGAGTGGGGAATGGCAGCCACAGCCAGAGCCTGCTCTCTGCTCCTGCTGTCACACGGCAGCAGCCAGATGGAGCTGGAGGGCTCAGACACTGCAGCTGCCTGGTGACAGCCCTGCAGTGTCCCCGTGGGCTCCAGCCAGCCCCAAGCCACACTGACCCCCAGGCCCGTGGCCACCCCAGCAGCACAGACACGGACTGTGCCACCGGTGTGACAAACACCACACGTGCAAACCCTGTGTCTGACTGACTGACACGGCTGCTGTCATGGTCAGCTCTCCCCAAACAGCCAACAAAACACACTTAGCATTCCAGTTTTCCAAAGGCCATAGGAATCAGAGGGACAAAAGCAACCCAGTCTGCATAAAAATCCTTTAGTGGGTGGAATTTCCTGTTCAAGGTGGGTGCCTGTGAGCTTGGATCGTCAGTATTTCCTCAAGGACCTTGGCTCTGATTCCTGCAACAACCCAGATTTGATGGTGGTTTGTTTGTCCTCTGGCTGCTGTTTAACCCTTGTGCCACTGCCAGTGCCACTTGCCCATCTTGTGTGGTTATGAACCTGCAGGACCAGGACCAGGTCAGGTGTGAAAGCATTTCTGCAGAGTCATTCCTGTTTTATATTTTTATGTTTCTAGGCTTATTACGCTGTTTATAGGCTTTTTCCACGTGGTGACAGGCTCCAGGGGTGTATTTGCACAGAGCCACATGAGCCAGGCCCAGCCCTCCCTGGTCCCTGCTCATCCCCTGCCCTCCTGCTCAGGGCCTGCAGAACAGATTCTGCAGCCAGAAACAGCTCAGGCAAACTCCTGGGCTGGAAAATAACCCCTGGCCTGCCAGGTAATCCTGCCAGACCCCTTCCCTGGTCCAGTCCCTGGCAGTGACACATGCCAGCCAGCACCACAGTACTGGTCACCCAGAGCTGACCAGTTCCAAGAACTTCTCAGTTGCTTCTTTCTGGCAAACCATGGCATATAAGAACCAAGCAAGAAACAGCAGCTTGGCTGTGGTCACTCCTGACTTTGGAACACTTCTAAAAGGAAATGATGGCATTCCAGCAGAAACAGCTGTTTTTGATAAAGTGTTAGTCAGTTCCTCTCTGTCTCACTTCCCTGTGCTTGCTGCTTCTTTTCTAGTTCACTGAAGACCCACACTTTGTTCAAGGTATTTCCTGCAGGGGAGGAGTGTGAGGAAAGCTGTAGGAAAGCCTCAAGCCATGACATTTCCACCCTGAGATGCAGATTCCTTACAGAAGTGGCACTGGGCACCCAACACCTGCGTGCTGTCGGTATGAAATCCAGATGTAAGCAATCCCACTGCCTGCCACTGACCTCCCTTCAGCAGGACTCCCATCAGTTCAGCAGACACAGCGCTGCCCCACAGTCTGCCTGCATCCCTGAAAGCCCCAGGTGTGCCCACTGAGAGCTTCCAGCTTGGGAGCAGCCTGGCTCTGTACGCCACAACGTGTGCTGACTTAATTCCTGCCAGTGTACATCGCTCTTGAAAATAAATATTTAAAATTCTGAGCAGAACCAATCATACTCCAAGATTAGATGCTAACATCATTGTGGTTATTTTTCTCCAGGACAGTTCATTCCAAGGGAGAGCGAGTGGAGCCTTATAAAGCTCTGATCATGCCATAACAAACGGCAGTGCCACAGCTGCAGCTCCCCAGAGCAGGTAGACACTGCTGGCTCCTCTGGGAGGTAACAGTCAGACCATGCAGAATCTCCAAAATCCATTCTGTATTTCTGTAGCCTATAAAGTACATTCAAATATTTTGCTGTTCATAAAAATGACATACTTGTTTAGTGTTTGGATACTAAATTTGGATACTCCAGATCAGATGACCACTGTACTGGAAAGCATTTGCAAATTATGTTCTCACCTACATGTTTCACTGTTTAAACTGAATTTGCAGAAAAGAAAAACAGTATTGTGTCGCTGAGAGTGCTACTCTAGGATCTCCCTCTCATGCAGAGGAGTTTGGCTCAGCAATGCCTCACTTCTCTGAACAGCAGTACCAAGAGCAGGCCGTGTCCAGAGGGCCAAATCCTGCAGGCTGAGGTCCCAGATGTCATCAGCTCCCTGTGCACAGTGGTTACAGCCTGCAGCCAGCACCAGGGCTGCCCTGGAGGGGCACATCAAGGGGTGCCCCTGCTTCCCTGGGTGCTTGGGGACAATGGCTACATTCTGCTTATGGCCAGGATGCTTTAGAGCCCTCATGTCCCACCCTGAGCAGCCCCTGGGCACTGCAGGGCTGGAAGCACAACACAGTGCTTGGGGCTGTGCTGCCAGGATCAGCTGCTGGGTTTGATGTGCCCACCACAGGCCTCTTCCTCTCCATACTCATTTCCAAATCCATCATGATTTATTTATGAATTTACCTAATGGCATTTTGGTTTTAGTCCACCTCTGGCAGGTGTCCATCATGAAACAGAGTCCTCAAGGGAAAAACCTGCCTGGGTGATTCCACCCAGCCCCTGTGTGCCAGCTCAGAGCTGCAACCTGAGCGTGCTTGGGGAACGCTTCCCTCGGGGAAAACATCTCTAAAAAGGGAAATGATGTGATCCCACAGGAGGGTGACCCATGCTGATGAGAGCTCTGAGAATAGTGACAGTAGCAGCAGGAAATGCTGCCTGCCAGCTGACCCTGCACTGCTCCCAGCTCACCCTTCTGAGCAGCAGCTCGGCAGCCAGGGATGCAGCTAAGGAAAAGGAATTCATTTCCCTGGGAAGGAGAGCTGATCCCTGTAGTGCAGACACACAGGCAGAAGGAACAGAGTTACAAATACAGTAGGATGCATAAAACAGAGATCCTTCTTGCTCCTGCCAGCATGCTCCCTGAGCTCAGTGACCAGAGGCACTGGCAGAAGGGAGAGCCGTGCAGGACACAGCAGCCTTGTGCCCTCCATGTCCAGCACACAGCAGGGTGACAGCAGGGCAGCCTGGCTGCTCAGCCTCCCCCATCCCTGCCTTTTAACCACCAGACCCAGCCTGGGCTGCCAAGCACCTGCTCTCAGGCTGTGCCCATGGGCTGAGATCTGCATTCTCAGGCTGTGTTCTCAGCTCTCAGGCTGTGATCCATGTTCTCAGGCTGTGATCCATGTTCTCAGGTTGTACCCATGGGCTGAGATCCATGCTGTCAGGCTGTGCTCCATGCTCAGGCTGTGCTCCATGCTCACACTGTGCTCTCAGGCTGTGATCCATGTTCTCAGGCTGTGCTCTCAGGCTGTGATCCATGCTCTCAGGCTGTGATCCATGCTCTCAGGCTGTGCTCTCAGGCTGTGCTCCTTGCTCTCAGGCTGTGATCCATGTTCTCAGGCTGTGCTCTCAGGCTGTGAGCCATGCTCTCAGGCTGTGATCCATGCTCTCAGGCTGTACTCTCAGGCTGTGCTCCATGCTCTCAGGCTGTACTCTCAGGCTGTGTTCCATGCTCTCAGGCTGTACTCTCAGGCTGTGCTCCATGCTCTCCCTCAGGCTGTGCCCATGGGCTGTGCCCCAAGCTCACAGCAGCTGGCAGCACGTCCCTGGCTCCCCGCCCACGCTGCTGCAGCTCTGATAAGGGGCTGAAAACAGTGTCGGGCCTTTGAGATAAGAAAGATTGGGAGCAAGGGAGAGCAGCAGCTCGAGAGCACCGACACTTGTCAGGGCTGTAGCGAGGGTGATAAACGGGGAGCAGCAGCCAGCAGGGGAGCATGGGCAGCCCCTGCCCAGAGCAGAGGCTGAGCCATCTGCACCCAGCAGCTGCAGCCTGCACCTCTCCCAGCTCCGTGCCTGTGTCCCCACCACGGTAACACCTCCTGGGCACACACTGACAGCTCTGTGGCACTCCTGCTGCTGCCATGGGCATTCCTAAATATTCCCATTTCTTTCTGCAGGGAGGCTCAGGAGCAGAGTGGCAGCCTGAACTCACTGTACTCACCCAGTCACTCCTTGTTCTTGCCGTCACAAAGATACAGCATGACCAGCCCAAGTGAAACCTGCATTATTTGCTTTCACAAGCAAAGTATTTCCTATCTATAAGACACAACAAACGATAGCCCTTGTGGAAGCCAGTCCCACCACGCACTCCTACCTCCAGCCTGTCTGTCCTCATCAGCTTCTGGGCAGCGGCGGCAGCGGCGGCAGGGACGGGCACACCGGGGTTCCCTGTCACCAGCATGGGGGCCGTGGGCAGGATCTCAGCAGGGACCAGGCCTGGGGACACGGGCCCCAGGTAGGGGTTGAAGGCGGCTGACGCGTTGGTGGCTAAGCTCGGTGCGACGGAGAACATGGGCTGCAAGGGGAGAAGGGAAAGGGACACTGAGCGCTGTGCTGGCTGTGCTGTCACCCAAACAGCCCTTTGGCCACCCCCTTGAGCTGAACCAGCTGAGCTGCTGCTGCTGGCTGGGAGGGAGCATTTGCTGTGTTGGTGGGTGGCAGGGAACAGCTGTGCAGCTGCTGCACATCAGCAAGAGCAAGGCCAGGTATCCCCAGCAGCCTCTGCTGGCTCTCCTGCTGCAGCTCCCAGAGCAAGCAGAGAGTTCTCCCTGCACGCTCCCAGCACGTGGCAGCTCCCAGAGCAAGCTCCCAGCAATGCCACCATCAGTGACAGATGCTCTGTGGGGTCACAGAGTCCAGGGCTACCAGGGGGACATGGCCACAGCAGGTACAACGCTGGCTCTTGGGGGAAAGGCACCTGAGAACCCTGACAAAGCATCAACCACACTCAGCTTCAGGCACAGGCAAAGCTGTTCTGACCCTGCTGCAGCCAGAGCTGGCTCAGGAACCACCAGGGTTTCACAGAGCCACAATCCTTCCCTTCTACAGAATTCAACAGGCTGGCCATGCAGGTATTGAGACACTCACTGCATCAGGAGATGCTTTAGTTAGGCTAAAACATTACACCAGTGCAAAAAAGAGCACATGCAAATATGATTTTCTTTTGTTTGCCTGCATGTTTTCAAAAAAAAGTCAAGTGCCCTTGTGGGTGTGAAGATAATTGGGTGTAGAGGCCAAATAATGCTGTGAAAACCCAACACAGAGCTGCTACACTGCGGCAAGGATTAAATAACTCTCCTGCCCCCAATGCAGTGTAACTGCCAAATAAAATTCAGCCAGGAGTGTTTGTCTTTCACTATCTAAATAAAGCAGTTACTTAAGGCATTTGGGTTTCTTTCCCCAACTAATTTTTAGAGGGAAAAACAACTACAGAGTGAACATGACTCTTTCTCTGTTTCATATCAACTTAAGGCAGACACCAGAGAACAGCACATGTTTCTGTACTCCTGAGGAAATGACTGAATTGTTTGGAAGCAAGAGACATTGGAAATAGTGAACAAAACATGCAGGGATTACTGGAGAAAACGGAATGAGAATTGTGTAAATGGGTACAATTTCTGTCATGCTTATGATTCTTCATTCATGTCAATGAAAAACAACCTGGCAAATATTACAGGAAATTAAATATTACTCTTAAACACACTATTAATTAACCGCACTTTTCATTAGTGGGTTATCAGCTATGTAATAATGAACTTTAAAATAGAACCAGTCTGTTAGTGTGTAACTTAAGAGATGCTGATGTTTGATTTTAGCCCAATACACTCAGACACCTGTGTGTCTGCTGCACAGCAAATAAGACAACCCCACTTATTTTCTACTGAGCTTATTCTACAGCCATATAAATGTCCTGCAGCCTTTTGACCCCTGCAGTGACAGCATGCTGTCAGAGCCAGCTGGCCTTGCTCTGAAGCCCACAGGTAGATTGGGATGTGGGGCACAGGTCTCATTAGGGACACCCCACTGTCCTACAGCCCATCAGCACATGGCCACTGCTGGGCCAGGGCACAGAGCCACCCCAGCTCTCTGCTGCCACACGGGCTCAAACTCACTGATGCACTGGTCAAGCTGAGCCTGACTCCCCCTAAACCAAAGCTCAATTCCAGCAAGCAATTCTCTGGGAAAGTTCCCTTGGATGAAGAGAAAACACCCAGTGAGCATCTCCTCAAAGCCAGGAGTTTCCTAGAGCACGTGATATTGCAAAGGAAACTAAAATCTCATGCAGATCACTGCTATCCAAACTTTGAGAATTAAATTGCAAAAGATAAGCTAACCCAAGTTTACTGAAATTAATTAAAACTATTACCCCAGGCAAGGCAGAATCAAACAACACAAAGACATACAGAGGGGCATTTCAGTGCAGCTGGTTGCTGTCCCACTGCTGAGCTTTGTGGCATTTCCTGGTGTGGAAGCCTGTGCTGCCTGCCCTCAGCCCCAGCTGCAGAGGGAAGTGCACGTACCACGGGCTGCAGCGGGGCTCCGGGCATCATGGCATTGGCCAGCTGCATCTGCTGGGCCAGCATGGCCATGTTCTTCTGCTGGATCAGGTTATTGCGGCCATTGATCTCCAGCTGCGTTTTTAAGTGTGGTGGTGGGTGAAGATATTTGCAGTTTTCCCTCGAACATCGACCCTGGAGAAGAGAATGGGCACAGCAGGATTAGAGGCTGCATCTTTGTCCTTACACCAAAGGCTAAAGCAAACACAAGCAGACTGCAGGCACAGATACCTGGAAATGAGATCTTACCTGAGCACAATGTAAAAGTCAGAGCCAATTATTGCTGAATGGGTAACATGGAACCACAACATGCATTGCTGGAATCAGAGGAGCAGTTGACCGACCTGATTCTGCAATCCAGATTAAACTCAATGTCCTCATTTCAGTGCTGGGGTTTAGGCTGCTCCACAGCTCTCTGGATGAGATCCAAAGCCTGGCAGTACGTGTTGTACACCCCAACCACTTAATGTACTTCATAACTCAAATGCTTTAAAGCCAGAACAAATCATCCCTGTGATCCAATGCAATGTCCTCTGGCTCCCAGGAAACAAGGAGCCTCTCTCATTTCCCACTGAGACCAGCATTTCTATCCACCTAGAAGATGGTTTTTAAGGAAAGGCATTTACTCAGAGTTAAAGACTGCCAGAATATACACAGCCCCAGGTAAACTGTGCTTGTGCTTTGCTATCACCAGCTACTATCAGTACACTTACATCCTCCTTGTTCGCATTCTGCAGCCCAGGGCACCTTTAACCTTCAATCTTTTTAAATTTACAGATCTTAACAAATTTTCCAAAAGAAATGCAGGCTTGTCTCTCTGGGAGCAGGGTTTCTTGTCTCACTTTTATTCCTTTACAAATGGTCCACAGAGCACCCAGGAGCTGGAAACCACTGCCACAGATCTCACCAGGACACAGCAGCATCCATGCCCTGACCCTGCAGCCAGCAGAGCTCAGGGCAGTCTCATCTCTCTGAGCCTTTTCTGAACCCTCTTCCAACCATTACAAAAGGAATATTGTGAGTAAATTCAGAGGCAGCAGTGGATGTTGTAGTGTCCTTATGGGCCACACCAGCACACCAGGGATTATCCAATCCTGCTGGACTCAAACTCAGGACAAATGCTCCTGAGGCTCCCCAGCACACTGGGGCATTACTGGGGCTGCCCCTTCATTTCTTTTTTTGGTGTTCAATACAAGATTTATTTCCTACTCTGTATAGTTCACTTTCATTGCCAAAAAAGAAGAAATGCCATGCAGGCTGGCTGGGAGCAGGATGTGCCTGACCTTGCTGTGCTCAGCCTCCTGTGACACCTCACTGAGCGAGCACAGGGCTCAGCACGGTCTGGTGCTCAGGAGCTGGATTGGGAGGAATTTTCACCTTGCCTTCAGGGCAGCAGGAACACGAACCGGTCCCCAGGCACCTTCCCAGAGGGAGAAGCATCCCCAGCTACACACCACGGCTTCACTCCCCACAAAGCACAAGGCACTTTGTGTGAACACTCACAGAGCTGTGGAAAACATGGCAAACTCAGAAGAAAATGACCAACCATGCCTTGGAAAAATCACTCCCAAAATTTTACATTCTGAAAATACAGGGTATTTCTAGAAGACTTGGATCCTCTGACAGGTGTGTTGGATTGTGAAGCACACCTGGGTTTTTCAGCCCTGCACACAGGGGTGAACAGGAGTGTGTCCTTTTGTGTGTGGTCGCCGCCGGGTTCCTCCCCACAGCTTCCCCCCCGTTTTCTGGGAAGCACAGCACATCCTTTTAACATCCCACACCAAATGTCAGGAATACAACTGCAATTCTTGCTCTCTGATAATAATCTCCTTCCACGAAACAGGCTGACTGCATTCTCAATAAAGAAAAGCTTTCTTGGGATTCTCTTTTGAGACTGCAAGCTCCTTTACTCACAGAGTCTGTGATTCTGTAATTTTAAGTAGCTGCTCATGGTCAGACCTACAACCCTCTAACATTTAAGAGGCTACCTCCTAAATACAAAAGAAAAATCTCCTTGTGGCCAACAGTGCTGCACATCCCACGTGTCCCCCGTGAACACCACCACCCCCCCATCACTATCAACAATTATTAATGCCTGACGTGATTTTCAGTCCCTTAAACACTTGTGGATGCTCTGAGGGTGCTGTGGTACCGACTGGCTGCCGCTGGAGCTCTGCTGGTGCTCCCTCAGCCAGGGGCTCTGCCTGGGGCTGGTTCCCCTGTGCTGAGGATGCCAAAGCTGCAGAACCAGCAGCCAGGACTCAGCACTGCAGCTGGAACACACAGAACACTTGTGACCCAAAACAAACACACAAACACCTCCCTCTGTCAGGGAGTACAAATTCCTCCTGAGCCCAGCAGGAGCATGGCTGCTACATACCATCAGCTATTGCCTGTAAATGGTCAAACTATTTATCCTGATGCCCATGTGTTTTACAGGAAAACATTTAACTCCATGTAAGCTATGGCTTCCTTTTAAAAAATAAACTGATTGCAGGCGCTCTGTGTCGAGAACGCCTGCCACATTCAGAGAAACCCTTTCAACAACATTCAGAGAAACCTTTTCAATATACTACAGGGCTGGTGCCTTGAAGCACACAGCCTGCAGCCCCAAGAGTCAGTGACTTGCACCTGAGGCCAGCCAGAGGCAGGGCTGCAATCCCAGAGCCTCTCCAAAAGGCTGGAACCAGCATCTCCACGAGGTTGGTACCAGCAGAGCTGTCAGTCTGGAGGGGTCACCGCACCCTAGGGCTGTCACTGCACCCCAGGGCTGTGGCACCACAGGTGCCACTGCCCAGAGCTGCTCCCTGCCCATCCCCAGGGGCTGGCTCAGGGTAAACCCAGAGCTGGGGGCAGTGCCAGCCTGCCATGGAGGGGCTGTGGGACACTCCCAAACAAGCAGAATGCCAGCACACACCTCTGCAGGGCAAGGGGGTCAGGGTGTCCCCCCAGTGTGCCCCTCAGCTCTCCACAGGGCTGCTGCTGTGGCACAGGGATACTGATGGCAGCACTCTGCAGACACTTTTGAAAGTGAATAATTTCATGTGAAAACACAGCAAAGTGACCACTTAATGACGTCTTTGTGTGTGATTCTTGTACATAAAAGCCTCAAGCCCTCTAATGGATCATTTGGCTTGCACAGCTAATAGCACTCCTACGGGAGCTGTCCTACTGCCATGAAACACAACAGCGTTTAAAAAAAGAAAGAAAAAAGCAAACAGAGCAAGCAGACTGCCAGCATGAAACAGAAGGAAAGACACCAGCTCAGCAGCAGAACCCTCCCTGCTGCTCCTGTCTGCGGGTCCCTCCTCCTCAGCCCCCAGGAAGCACAAAATGATTCCCAGGGCCACAAAAATGGCAAGAGATGGGGAAGGGGACAGGGATGCAGCTGGGGACATTCAGACTTTGCCACTTTTCTCTGCACCCACAGTGATGTCAGCTGAGCACCTGCCCAGCCCTATCACTCTGGCCCTGGGTAAGGTGGCTGCTGGGATTTCCCCAAATGACCCCAATTTTCATTTCATAACAGCATCAGCAAATGCATCAACCACATATGGATGTACAAGCACTTATATAAATTCTCTGACTTTTATAAATTTTATTTATATTTATGTATTTTAAATTTTACATGTTTATAAAATTTATATAAATATTCAATACATTTGTATCTTGGTATGACTACAAATGTTTGTATACCCCATGCCTGTACTGACACAGGATATGTATCAATCCATCAGTATTTATGTTGGCACTCCCAGGACACACAGACTCTGCAGCCTGAGAATGAGCAACACTTCACTCCCTCCCAAGCACCTCTCCACCTGCCCCCAGCCAGTTGTACCCCAGGACAAGAGGGAATTTCGTTTTTCCAGGTGCGTACAGAAAGAGCAGCCTCCCCCAGCCCGAGGAGCTGTGTCCCCCCAAGGGGTGGCACGTGGGTCACAGCACCACTGGGAACCACAGCAAGAGCTCCAGCTGCTCCTTCAACTTCAGTGCTACCAAATCCTTTTAGAGCAATCTCTGGTAATCCACATGAGCCTCACTCAGGCGTGTAATAGCTCACAATTTAAGAGAAGAATGAATGACTCTATGTCCAGATCAAGTAAACCACAAGGGAAATTTAATCAGTTTATCAGTGCAGATTCCCCTGTTGCCCAGCACAAGTGGCCAGAACAGTGAGATGCAGAGCAGGCACCAGGACTGCTGTGCTCCACACTCCTGCTCACAGCTGAAATCCCCTGGCAGTGACACAGAGCACCACACACAACCTTCACAAGGAATCTGCCCTGGAACAGACAAAGCAAATAAGGAGCAGGAGAGAGGCACCATCCCTGTGCTGATCCTTCTGCACAGAGCTCGGGACTGAGCGCAGCACAGGGACCCCTGCACAGGGACCTCAGCCCGGCACCCTGCCAGAGATGCCCCCAGCCACACTGCACCCAGTCTGGCACCCCTGACAGCTGCCTTGAGCTGCCAGAGATGCCCCCAGCCACACTGCACCCAGCCTGGCACCCACCCTGCCCCACCAGACAGGAGCTGTGGCCCTTCTGACAGGACCTGCATCCCCGCTGCAGCTGTGACCAGGACAGAGCCAGCCCTCCCAGATGTGCACCAGGGCCGGGGGTACACCAGCCCCAAAACAAGAGGCGCCAGAGGGGAAGAGGAGCAGCCCCAGCTCTGATGCACTCCTGCCCCTCACAGCCCCACATCCTCACGGGGTGCTGTTTGCTGAGGCTCTGCCCGGTGCCTGGCAGGGCTGTGCTGGGGCAGGTGGCACAGCAGCTCTGGGCACACCTGGGCTGAGCAGGGCTGGGCACAGGTGACACGAGGACAGCACTGACAGCTCCTGTGCAGGCGCCAGCGCTCGCGGCTCAGGGCAGCTGAGGAACACAAAAATTAACAGCACACAGATAAATCACCCTGTGCCCAGCAGCACTGCCTGAAGGTCAGTGCCTGCCAGATTTGATGTCTGGATTTTTATGGGAGACAGCCTGCTCTAAAAGCTTTGCTGAGAACTGCAGCCCCAGACACTGGAAATCACTGCTGGAATCCTGTCCTGAAATGCCAACACATCCACGTGTTCGGGGTTTTTATTGACAGTTTATATAAGAATTATACCTTTCCCTATTGTTATCCTTTTAGTTGTATTTTTCCCTTGTTTTTAGCAAGTACAGCACATTGATATGATGTTTTAAATACAATTTAAATATGATTAGAATACATTTGTCAAGCAAATGTATTATTGACTGAAAAAAATTAATTCCCCAACATTAGTGGGGAAAGCATTTACTAAAATACTATTCTACTCAAGTGAAGTTAAACAATAAATTCTGAGTGAAATTTGGGAAGTTCATTAAACTCCATTTCAAAATAGGATTTGAGTTTACAACTGAGCACAGGTGAAACAATGAGAGGAAAAGCTCTAAATGGGAAATTTCACAGCATCACAGAATCACAGACTTGCTAGAGTTGTAAGTGGCCTTAAAGATCAACCAGTTCCAATTCCATGGGCAGGACACCTCCCACTGTCCCAGGCTGCTCCAAGCCCTGTCCAGCCTGGCCTTGGACACTTCAGGGATCCAGGGGTAGCCACAGCTCCCCTGCCAACCTGTGCCAGGGGCTCACCAGACTCACCATCCTCACACACAAGAACTGCTGCTGCAAGAAGAAATTTGCCTGGACCTATCCTTGTAGATAAATAAAACATCTCCCTGAAACCAAGGTCAGCCACTCAACTGCAAACTGTTGTGGGGATCAATACCAAAGCCTGATTTCAAATTAATGCCCTGATTCTGCTCCAAGATGCCACTGAGGATGTGGAAAGCAGCCCAGGGGGACAGCACCAGCACAGGTACCTGTGCACAGGTACAGGGTGGCTTCATGGCACTGGGGAAGCAGTGGCTGTTTGCACCTGGAAAAGCCAGCAGCTGCTTTCTCAGCATGAGCAGCTTTCCCCAGAGTGTGCAAAGGATCACAGGTTTGAATCAGCAGCACGAGGAACGATCTTGACTCTCTCTCAGCAATGCCACATGGAAATCTGCTGCCACGTGGGGCTCTGTAAGGGCTGTTTGCACCTGACAAATCAAACCCGGCACGTTCCTCTGCTGGAGAAGCCAGGCTGCAGGGCATCCTGTGAAATCCCTGAAAGGAGCACGCAGATTTTCAGGAATGCAAACAGCTCCAGGTCCCTGACCGCACACGTGCAAGACACATTTTACAACACAATAAACTGCCCAAGATGGAAACACACTGCTTGATCACATCCAAACCTTTCTACTTAATCACCACACGCCTCCAGTAGTGCCAAAATAACCCAGAGTGGCTGTGGAGGCCATGGGGAGAGCAGTGGGACAGAGGTTCTGGGCATTACAGAACCCCAGCTCTCAGAGCACACTTGTGTGCCTGCCATACCCACGCTGGTGGCTGCTGACACAACTTCTGCCTCTGGCAACCAACATCTGGACACTTCTGGCTTTTCTGCACATGATCAGCAGATGAAGGCCATTCAGTCTGTTCAGTAATAAAACAAGGAGGTCAGTACAGCACACTTGGCACCCCGGACAGGCTGCAGGGTGCACATCACCCTCGTGGCACTGGAGCTCCAGGGCAGTCCAGTCTGCTGTCACTGCACCACAAATCACTGAATTTGGAGATCATTTCCACAGGGGCTGAGGGACCACTGACATCATAGCAGGTAACAGGGGGACGTGGAGCCCCTTGGAGCACATGGGCTGAGCCACAGCTTTGGCAGTGAAGGGTCATGGCTGTCACCACCACAGTGCCACTGACTGAGCTGTGTGTGGAACCAGCAGTGCTGCCCTGCCCTGCCATCCCCAGCAAGAGAAATTCACACAGAATGGAAGGAAAACCACTCAGAGCTTCCAGGAACAGGACACACCAGGCCAGTGGGTGCCTCTTCCAGCCAGCATCCCACTGTGACTGAAAGGACAAACTCACTTGAGTAAGGCAGAAAGCACTGCCACTGTCCAACAAGAATTTTAGGAACTAAAGTTGAAGAATTTTTCTTTAAAAAAAAAAACCCAAACAAAAAATCCACGACAAAAATGGGGAATCTTTAACAGCTTCTAAGAAAAAATTCCACCTGTTTTCCACAAGAGGGAACTTTTGACAAGACAGTGATTTCCTACAAAACACCTCTTTAAAATCAGTCACTGCAGCTTCCCAGGACCAGTGGCAGAAAGGAGCCCTTTAATCAGCAATTCAGGAGGAATTAATGAACGCAGGCACATGCACCTATGAGGGTAACACACCAGCCCAGTGCCCAAAGGCAGCCCCAGATCAGCACAGCCCCTGGCACTGTTGTGCCCACCCCAGACACTGCCAAGTTCCCCCCTCAAAGGGCTCTGCTGTGTGCCCATGTCCCCACATCCCACCCCAAGGCACCTTCTATCCCACACCTTTCCCTTTCCTTTGGATAGCAATTAAGTACCCCTGGGCACTTTGATTATTTTTTTAAAGCTCCTACTGTCTGGTTTGAAGTGAAAATCAAAGAACAATCATTAAAAGATATAGATTAGGTTGACAGAAAACTAGCCTTGCATCTTTCCTTAAATGTGCAAGACAGACCGAACACACCTCTTCTCCTTTTAACTCTCTGCCATATCATAATTATCACAGAATTAGAATTGTTAGCCTTGGCCTTTGTCTCTTTACATGTCACCCCTGGAGCTAATGGGTACCGTGCCCTGGAATTTGGTAATTGACAGAATTCAACATGTGCAAAGTTAAACAATTCCAATTAATACTTGTTGTAGTGCCACAAAAAAGCAAAAGCAAAAGAAAAGAGAGCTGCTCCTTCCCTGGCACAGACAGCCCCGCTGTAGCCTGGGGGTCACAAGTTGTTTAATTCTACATATGAGAAACTATTTTTCGCGCTGTGACATTTATGTGTCAGTTTTCACAGCCAATCTCTGCCAGGCACTATTCATTTCCTACGAGCTCTGTCCCTATTTGCCTGCAGATAAAGTTTCCCTCCCCACTTGTTGAAATTCCGTGTAATTCACTGTACCTGAGCCCAAGCACACCCGAGAGCTGGCCTGGGCTGTGCCAGAGCAGTGCCTGGCAGCCAGCAGCCCCTCTGGGCACAGCCCCAGTGGTCCCAGTGGTCCCATCCCACCCTCCCAGCACCAAGCAAGTGCCTCGAGCTGCTCTCACTGCCCAGCCCGGCTCAACGAGCCCTCGGTGGCAGCACAAGGCAAGGCCTGAGTCAGCTCTGCATGGCCACCCCAACACACAAAAATAGCTTGTTTATTCCTGCAGAGGAATTATTTTTACACCAGCAGCACCGGGCCCCGTGGCTGTTTGCTGCTACTGGTCCCAGTGAAGGCAGGTGCTGGGGGCCAGGTGCAGGAGCCCTGCAGGACTGGGGACACCCCCGAGCACCCTGCCCTGCTGTGGGGGCTCAGCGTGGGCTGAGAGGGGTCCCTGCACTCATGGCAGAGCCCTCCAGCACTGCCCCCATGCCAGCCGTGCCCAGCAGCCAGGGACAGCCACCATCCACTGCCACAGCATCACAGGGACAGCCATCATCCACTGCCACAGCATCACAGGGACAGTCACCATCCACTGCCACAGCATCACAGGGACAGCCACCATCCAC
>PYHW01009264.1:112786-125521 GCA_013186435.1 Turdus rufiventris
ATAACGGGCTGCAGCAATACAGACCCAAATAACGGGCTGCAGCAATACAGACCCACATAACGGGCTGCAGCAATACAGACCCAAATAACGGGCTGCAGCAATACAGACCCGAATAACGGGCTGCAGCAATACAGACCCACATAACGGGCTGTGGCTCCTGCCCCTACCTGAGGATCGCAGCCCGCAGCACAGGGACCCTGGTGGCACTGCCGGGACAGCACCGCGGACGGGGATTGTGCCAGCACTGCGACCCCAGCAGCATCCTCCGCCTGTGCTAAGGGCAAGACTGTTCCCATCCCTGTGCTCCTGAAGATGCTGCTTCATCATCTTTGTATTTCCCACCACCCTCCGGTGCAGGTCACTGCCAGCCTCCAGAATCACACCCTGGGAAGTGATGGATGCAAGCCGGCCGATGAGAAAAAGCTACCCTTTTTCTAGGGACACCGTGATCAGAACAACCAACTCCAGGGGAAGGAAAACACACCTAACAGAGCTAATGAGATTACAACAGGCACCGCGGGTTCTTTGCCAGGACACTTGAAATCATGCCATATTTTTAATCCCTGCTAGCAAGAGACAAACAGCTACATAATTACTCGCAAGCACAAGTTAACAACTAGGTGTCTTTGTGGTAAACACAGACACTCATTTGCTTCAACTGCCTGAAAGTCTCAAGTCTGGGGTCATCCTTCACTACTCCTCAGTGCTTGGGATATCCAACTCTTAATTCTTGAAAACTTGTTCTGTAACAAGCGTCCAGGCAAACCAGTTTGGTTCTTGCTCGTGTGCCACGGTTCCCAGGTCAGCACCGAGAGGTTTGAAAGCAGGGAAGGTGCTGCTGGGGCCGTGTGCCACTTTCGGAAACCTAAACACATCTCCCAGCCCTCAGCAAGGTGCACTGCAACTTGTCCTCCAGATTCAGAGCAGGATCCGCATCCTCCCACCATCACCCCCGCACTGCACAAAGTGACTTGTGTCATTTTGTTTGTTGTTTGTTCCCTGTCAGACCCTCAGCACACGGTGCTGCCAATGGCAGCAAGAGCAGCTCCACCACAAAGCTGTGGAACTGCTCTAAGCAGGGCTTTCTCCTGTTCATTAGCTTGGTAACCAATCCATACCCAGCATTGATTTTTCCAAACACCAAGAAGAGTTAGAGCAGCAAATTGATGCGTTTTGCACGCTAAAGCCAATGCAAGTTAAAGGCCACCATTTCCAAACAAGATATTTCACTCTCGTTACACAAGTAGTCACCCCTAACAAGAAATGAAAGAGAGCATGAAGGCAGCACCCAAAACGAAAACAGATGAAAACCAGCTTTGTGCTCACACACACTGACAGGAGAAATATTCCTGGTAAGACTCCCGAACTACGCTTTACTCCCGGGTTACTTGAAGTGTTTTGTCATAGTTTGTAGTTGCCTACCTGAAAACAGCCAGAAATGTCAGCTTTAAAAATAGCCATCGAGCAGAAATAAAGCCTGACGTCAGACCAGAGGTTTCTCTTCAATATCTCACTAAATAGAGGAAGATGTTAGCATAGAATTTTCTTTTTTTTTTATCTGCATAAACTGTTTTCCCATCACTTTGAAATTCTCTTGTGATACTCAGTCACTAAGGAGTCCTCAGTAAGCTGCACATGCCAGAAGGAAGATACACTGTCTGCAAAACCCAGCTGGTCCATGGGATGTGTCCTTTGGGCTGTGGCTGATAAGGTGGAGCAACTGCACAAATCCAGATGGAGAATGATAGGGACGGGACAGGAAAAGTACTGAACATTTTATTTTTTCATTTCATTAAAACTGATTTACAGGTTGATGGTTTCTAGACCCCACCTAGCAGAGCAGTCAGTAGTAAAGACTCTTGGGTTTTAAAATTCATCTTTTGAAATGTGGAAGCATTTGCTACTTGTCTCGGGAATACTGTAACATTGGTTTGGCCAGAGCAGAACCTTGCCTTCACTGAGTATCAGGATACGAGGATTGAAAGCAAATTAAAAAGTGAATCTCAGAAGAGACAGAAGACAGCAATAACACTGAGAAGTCACTCCTTAGGTGGCTAACAGAGATGACTTAGTTGGCTCCTGAGCTGGGTCAATGAAAATGATTAAGAAACAGCCTCACAAATCAATGGAAGGGTTATCGGAAATGTCCAGCAAAGTGAATCTGACACAGAAGAGGCTCCTGTTACTTCTCCTTATTGCTATAAAGAAATGTACAGACAGATTAATGATACATTTTTCCTCCTCATTACAGTCTTTGACACAAAAATTAGCTATCTCCCTGCATGAGAGTCACTCCAAAGAGGCATTGTTTTCACTGCTCCTGTAACTGGGTGTGCTGGACATCCCTGTATTCTCTATCTCAATTCACACACAACTTTCAAAGAAAGATGTAGAAAGCTGGGCAGGCAAAAAGCCCAGCACTAAGGAGAAGATGGCAGGGAAGAATGCTATTTTTATGCTTAGAGAAAGTGGAAGCTGAAAACACCAGTCTCAATGACATGAGAACTGTCAGCAAGAACAGATAATTACACAACGTGAATTCATCCTCATGACAATGACTCTAATGAGATAGGAAATGGAATAAAATCAATATTCTATTTACACTGACAGGGAAGTCTCAAAGCCTGAAATTGCCAAATGGCTGTCTTTTAAATCAAGGAACACAAAATTACTGACTGCTTACAGTATTTTCAAAACACCTCTGCCAAACTCAAAGTTTACTAATAACATATCTCAATATAAAAGTTGGAAGAGACACAGCAATTACTCCATGGCACAATTGAGGGATATAATTATAGCACCGTCACACAATTAAGCTGAAACAATGAGCTAATTAACATCTTGTCACATAACAGTATAGGATTGGATAAAGGAAAATATTCTTTAGTAAACTACAGCTGCAGAAGCCAATTCTCACTCTGGGCTGCACCCACTGCTCCCACAGGACAGCAGAGCAAAGCAAGATTACTCCTCTTTCAGTTTTGTACTTTCTGTATTTCCGGCACAAATGAGAGTGCAAAGGCAGGAGCAGAGAGCAGGCAGCTCCAGAGCAGGACTGCCAGGGTCTGTACCCTGGGCTGGACTTCACACTAACCTGGGCCTTGGAGCCTGCTAAAACTACAACACATGTTAGCTTGGAACTGCTCAGTGCCACAACAGATTCGTAAAAAAACAGAAAACACTGCTTCTGTGACCCAGATATTTTGCATGATATACATAGTTTTACTACTACTACTAGTAGTTGTGTTTTAAGGTTTTTTCTGTACTGTTTTAGCTCTGACAGACTTGCCTGGTGCAACCTCCCACTGACTTCAGTGGCTCCTCTGGCACATCCCCATCAGATGTGGTTTTATCTTGAGTCTGTTTCACAGTTTCTAAACTGTTTTAGCAGAACCACCTAACTGTGACATTCCATCTGAATTTAAGACACCCAAGTGTACTCAGTTCATGGAAATTCGATAAATAATGAAAAAAGAGGCAACGTGTTGGACATTGTGTGCCCCAACCACGTGCAGAAATGAGGTATTGCTCCAAGATTTCCCTAAATCAAACTGAACCAATTCCCTCCAGCACTGCATGGGCACTGACATGCAAATCCCACAGCCCAATCCTCTCTTACTTTAGATTACAGTAATGCTATTTTCAAGTCAGAAAGCTACACTGCAAATTCCATAAACCCTCTTTCCTTTGAGGAGCAGACAGTTACGGATTAACTGCTCTTGCTGATTTTTAACAAAAAATTTAAAGTCAAGAAACATGCCTCTTGATTTTTTTTTTTAATAACCTGGGGAACATATCAAGTCTCTTTTACAAAATTTGAGACTTTGGGGGGACAGAGGATTCCCAGTTTGACAGCATTAGCAGGATGTGTATTTATGAGCACAAACAGGCACAGGCCAGCGCCTGTCTCTGCACGAGGACGTGGCACACAAGCTGTGATCCTCCTCTTGCAGCTTTAAGTCAGGGACACAAAACTCTGCCTTTAATCCACTTTTCATCAATTTATGTACTACAAAACATTTACATATCCATCCCCACCCACCACTGAAGTCCCAAATACAGTTTCTGGTCATAAAAACATACACTGTAACTCCTTTACCATAACATTCATACAATGTATTTTAGAAATGGGAAGCTCTGTATTATCCTACCATAGGGGAATTCCAACCACAGAAGAAGTGACATTGCCCAAGCAAGCCTAAAAAGTTGGTTATCTTTAAAAATGACAGTAATCTAGAGATTCGGGTTGAAATTTCAAAAAGTAACAAACTGAATTGAAAAAACTAAAACCTACTTTATTAAAATCAGTTTTATTTTCTTGTTGTAACAGTAAACACGTTGTTTTTATACGAAGGCATTTGAGAGGCCATAATAAATCAACTATGCACCCTTCCAAAAACTACAAGCTATTTATTAATCTGACTCTTGCACATTTTGTTTGATTAACTGCAAATGTACACAAGGCAGGAGAGCAGCAAGATGACCCATGGCAGTGGGGTCAGCCCAGGACAGGCCCCCAGTGTGGGCAGCACAGGGTGCAGGAGCAGAGCTCTGCCCTGTAAAACCTTCCTGCTCTGCACCATGCGGTGTGACTGATGCTCACTGTCACACCTGGCTCAGAGGCGGCGGGTGGCAGTGCTGTCCCCAAGAGCAGCCCCAGGCAAACCCCAGGAAGGTCCCACAGCCCGGACTCAGAGCTGGGAGGCACCTGCAGCAGCAGCAGCAAAGAGGCACAGACTGTCCCACAGGGACAGGTGATTTCTGACTGCATGTGTGTGCATGGGTTTGTATAAAACATGATCATTAGCATCATCCATCATAAGAATCCCTACAGGAAAAAAGCCACGTCCATGACTCAGCAAGGGAAGGAACTGCTTCCCTCTGACAGCAAATTCAGCTGATGCTGATGGTTTCAGGGAGAAGTGACCCGGAGGAGCCTCACTGGGGAGAGGTGCAGCACACACCAACCCCGATCCTGTGGTCTGATGCCTGAACATCTCCTGTACTGCAAGGGAAAACACACCAGCAGCTTATTCCTGCTCAGCTTTCCACTTCCCTTCCTGATGCAGCTGCCATGCGGCCCTGCTGCAAAGGGAGGCGATTCCCTGCCCAGAGACAGCTGGATAAAGCAGAGGGGAAAAGGATCCTGAGAGATCAGTGCAGCCAGCACCTGATGGATCAGGACACACACACGGTCACCACTAACATCGTTAATTTATTAATAGCAGCACTTCAGACAATAATCTCCTCCTCTTGGCCTCACAAACTCATCCTGGCTGGGCCACCCCTCCCATGTTTGCTCACAGCAAAAACTCCAGATTTCAAAGTTCTTTCCCATTCACATGACCACCACTTTGTTAGGACAATACTTTCGAGTCAGGATGCAGTCACCAATCCCTGCACACATCAAATTAACTAGCAAGATGAAATCTGAACCTAACTACCAGGAATAGAACAGGCCATTCATGCCACCTGCTCCACGCTCCTGGTGACAATGCCAGCAGCTCTCCTGGCCCTGAGGACACAGGGACCACAGCGGGCACAATTCCATGGGGACACCTCGGTGCTCTCTGCCTGCAGTGTGACAGCCCCACTGGAGTTATGGTAGTTCTGGATTGCCTCATCTTGCATCTGACTTGAGGGCAACCGAAAAGGGACGTGAGTCCAGCTCATGAGGAACTTGGTGCAACAAGTTCTGCTTGCAGCAGCTCTTAGAGCTGGGCACTTCAGCTCAGCCACGGTGAGCTACGGCAGAGCAGGGATAATCACAGGCTTCTCCCCAGGGACCAGACAATGACGGGGGAATGAGGGACAGCAGAGCCTCAGTGCAGTGCAGCTTGGACCGAAGGATGATGCTGAAGTGACAAACCCACACCTAGCTCTGCAGCATGGCCAAGCAGTGCCGGGCACAGCACCTGAGGAGGGGCTGGAGTCCCACACCTCTGAAAGCACTGAAAGCATGCCAGCATCACAGACTGGCAGCACTGCCACTGGGGACACCTGGAGCAGGGAGGCACTGCCAGCTCAGCGAGGTGACGACACCGACATCAGGCACCAACGTGAATCACACGGCAAGGACAGTCCTGGAAAACACTCAGCATGTGCTGGGAGGCAGGAGACACAGCCAGCTGCATCTGCACTCACAGCTGCCTGCTTCTCAGGGAATCTCAGACCCAAAATAGAGAACTTTCGATGCTTTCATTCATTCTGGTCTTCCATTTAATTTATGTTTGTAATCACTTCCTTCCAGGACAATAAAAACTTGTACAACTTCTCAGAAAATACAACGGATCTAAATAATCTATTTCATTAGTTACATACGACTCTAAACCACAGAGGATGAGATTTTTAATTCTCTCTGCTCTGTCACCATCTGAGGTATCAGAGATGACTGTTACACGCTAAATACAAAATGATTTTTCCATACACAGCAAAACGAAACCAGTTTAGGAGGCTCTTAAGAGAGATCCCTGCATACACAGGGCTCAGCAGCACAGAAACACTGATGTGATTAATTTGGATCGTGACCAATCTCATGCAAACTAAACAAATATATGCATCTTCAGATACCAAGCAAACGCTCCAAATTAGTCACTGGTATTAAAAAGAAGCAATAAAAACTACATGACTTTTACTTTGGGTGAGAAGTGGAAAAGATCTTTGAGACAAGTTTTTAATCAGAATTTGCTTTAGGATGTAGTTAGGCTTGCTCATTTTGAATCATGGTGTGTACACAGCTAACAATAACCGTGAGAGACGAGCCCCTGCCCAGAACAGCCTGTGCTGCACACACCCTCAGCCAGCACAGCTCCCAGCACAGGGGACAGGTCACAGAGGGGCTCCTGAGCTGGGCTGGCCCCTCTGCACGTGACAGCAGTGCTGCCACTGCCACTGCCCCACTGCACTGCTCACACAGAATTAAATTACATTAATTCTCCATCCTCCTCCCGGGTTCTCCTCAATGTGTCTCCTTTTTCATTAACATAGCAAGCTACCCAAATTAAACTCAATGAAGGAATTCTGGAAAAACCTCAAAAGATCACTGTTTTCCTTGTATTTTCACCCCTACTTCTAAAAGTCATTTTAAAACATTTTAAGTCATTTTAATTTAAGTTTAAATTTCTACTCTTACATAAAAACATGGACTATTTGGAGAACAGGTTCTGAAATTACTTAAGAAAACCTAGCTTTTATAAAAATGGTGACTAAAGACAGAATGCTCAGAAGTTGTAGAAAACAAACCAAATCTAAAGCAATAACTTTGTCAGTCATGCAGAAAAATGAGTAAAAGAAGTTCAAATGCTTGTATTTCTGTTCTACCACTAGCTGTATTTAATTAGAGGAATTGAACTGAGCTGGGTCTACTTTTCTCAACAAAAATCACATCATTAAAGATTTATTTATTGAATGTATTTGCACATAAATACAGGAGTCAATAAAACGTTGATAAGCAGCAAACAAGATATCTGCCCAGGGCCTTCCTTCCCAGCAGCCTGCAAAGCTCCAGCACCACAGCAAGTGGTGGAAACATTTTTAACTGTTACACATCAAAAAGCTGAAATATACATAATTACATTATCAGGATCACAGACTCACTACCTTTGATTTTTCACTGCTTGAAAGAAGACTCAAAGTCCACTGAAGCTGTGCCTATGTTTGGAGCATGGAAGGATTCCCATATAAAATTACAGGTGAGGAGTACCAGACTTCACCAAAAACCAGAGGTGGCCACACGAAGTCAAGAACGGTGCCCAGGCGCTAATAAACTCTTCCACACACTGGAATCAACATTTTTGTTTGGATTTTATTCCAAGCTTTGGAGAGCAACAGAAGAAAACCCGGAGCGTTTGCTGGTGCCCAGAAAGCCGTGCCGAGTTTATCAGTGCCTGCAGCTGACAGACCTTCCTCCCGTGGAAGCAGAGGCTCGGGCAGCCCTGGGGAGGAAGAGGAAGGGCGGGTGGCCCTGCACAGCACCTCTGCCAGCGCCCCAGCGCCTGCGCACACCCCGACACCTCCTTTATATGGCCAAGCCAGGCTGCTGCTGCGCCTTCAGCTTGGCACCCTGCTCGGAAAACCTGAGCCACGTGCCTGGAGCAGCGTGTCCCGCAGCCTCCAGAGTGCCCAGGGACCGAGGGCTCAGGCTCCAGCCCTCGGGTACACCCTGACCCCATGGACACAGCAAACTCTGCGTGCTCCCACGGACAGCAGTGTACTCACATTGGGAGTGAAGCTGATCTCCTGAGCGCTGGGTACTGTCACTGCAGTGCAGACACAGCCACTGCAGCGTTATCCACGGCTCCAGCAGCCTTGGGAGCACATCCCAGGGGGGCTCTGGCTGCCCACAGCCCATCCCTGCCTAGGGCACAGGGGCACTGGGTTCACACAGGGGAGCTGGGCTCACACAGAGCACACACAGGAGCACCCCGCAGCACTGAGCTGGGCACTTCTGATTGCTCTCCCTTTTTTAGAAGGAAAAAAATCCAATTAACTTCTCTGGAAGCAGGATTGGGCCCAGAGCCCAAAAATGCTCAGGGTTCCCAAGTCCTTACTCACCGCTTGCAGTTGGACTCGCTGGCGCGGGAGACAGCGGCGCAGCAGGAATGCACAGAGCTGCTGCAGGAGGCTTTGGGAGCCTGGGCCCAGCCCTGCTCCTGTGCCCCAGCCCTGCAGCCTGTGCCCCTGCCCTGCTCCTGCAGCCTGTACCCAGCCCTGCTCCTGTGCCCAGCCCTGCAGCCTGTGCCCCTGCCCTGCTCCTGTACCCAGCCCTGCTCCTGTACCCAGCCCTGCTCCTGTGCCCAGCCCTGCTCCTGTGCCCCTGCCCTGCTCCTGCAGCCTGTGCTCCTGCCCTGCTCCTGTGCCCAGCCCTGCTCCTGTGCCCAGCCCTGCCAGGCTCCCTAGGTGCTGCAGTAAATGCCAGCCATGCACGGTACAAACGCTGCCCTCGCCCTCCCGGCCATCCCCAGGGGAATGCAGATGCCACCAGCTGCCTCCCGAGCAGGCTCTGCAGACCTGAACCCACAGCCACCCACGGCAGGACACGCTATTTATACTGCTTTCATCATTTCGCTTTTCTCTGCAAATAATACCTGCTCCAAGTTCAAGTCCAAGGCATATTTTGCCTTGCCAGATGATCTGCGACCGTCTCATGACTTATTACATTGTTATCGCTGCTAAGCTGAGCAAACAGGGCTGCTAAGTCTATTAATCTTCTGAAACACGGAGTCTGAAACTGTAGAAACAAAACATCTCACTACAAGATACATAAAATGTGCTATAGAGAGATAAGGGGGGAATTCAGTGCACGCTCTGCTAAGTTTTTTCAGTGCCACTGCAAGCAAGACTGACGCACTTCTGCAAGAGCCGGCTCTGGATGTAACACCAACAAGTTACATAAGGGAAAAGAAATTCCTTGGACAAGAGCAGCCTGCCCCAGGGCGGACAGCGAGGAACACTTCCCCAGGAAAGCCTGGGCACTGCGCAGGCTGGAGCTGCCACCTGTGCGCTCACCAGGGCTGAGAAAAGAGCCCAGCCCAGCCCAGGCAGGCCAGCTCTGCCCAAAGCACCGAAGGAACTGACACATTTCAGCCTGGCTGGTACTTACTGCTCTCCACTCTGCACAAATCCATCCAGCTACTCACAGGCAATTGCATATTTATGTACAAAAGTATTTTTGTGAGCAAACAAGTATCTGGCCTGTTTGCCTACAGCAAAGGTCCCAATGAGCTCACGGGATTCGCACATTTTATCCCAGGGCTCAGACAGGGCAGATCCAGAGGCAGTGGGGCTGTGGAAGGACAGACAGACCTGAGCTCAGCTGGCCCATTCTCCAGGCTGGGCTAATGCTGCTCATGCACTTGCCTTATGGGAATTATAATTTGGCTACACAAAAAAAAAACCCAGCTGAATTTTCCTCAGGCCTGGCTGCCTCAGTTTTCCTGTACAACCTGTAGATCAAACCAAAATGAACTCCAATGCAGGATTTTGCACCCTGTGACAGAAGTGCTGTCACCTTACTCACAACTCCTGCTCTTACTAATTTGTAACAACAGCAATTTTATCTCCAAAAATTCAAGTTTAATCAAGCTGAATTGTGAGAACTTGAGTTAGATTTTACTGAGGATAGATTATACCTGTTGCAAACTTTTTTTTCTTCCCAGCTACTCAAAAGAAAGATATATTGGATAAAAATATTCTTCTGTAACATTTACATGCACATAATCTGAAACATGGCTATTTTACAGGGTAGGAACTGACAGACAGTAGACATTCAAAACAATTAATTGATCCCTTAGGAAAAGCAGTTCTTCTGATAGATAGTGGGATTTCACCCTGAGGCCAGCACACATCAAAGCCAGCCCCCAAACTGCCCAGTGGGCACAGGAAACCTTGGACCTGCAGCCTGGCCCAGCTCAGGGCGCTGCTGTCGCTCTCCTGTCACCGCCTCTGATGCTGAAGAGACTTCAGAGCATCCTGAGAACAGCAGAACTTCTGCTGGTTCTGAATGCGCACATCAGGGCAAACCAACATTGGGCACTTTTTCTCTGAGCGAAGCACGGCCTGGGACATTCCCCCTGCACAGGCTGCTGAAGGCAGAGCGGGCTGAAGAACCCTCACAGGAGCCACACAAGGCCTTCACTCTGTCTATTAACTGTATTTGTTATTTAGGATGCACTCAAGTTTCATCACAACTACAACTCGGTTTTAATAGTCCCTCCTCTTTCCTCGTTAATTGCTGGGAGCTCTCTTTGACTCGAATGGAATTGCAATTGCACAAATTCACGGCAGAGCAGGCTCCAAATGTCACTAGCATTCAAACATATTTACAGGTTTATCCTTTTGGTAAATAACTATGGGGTAGGAGGAAAGAAATGTTGTTTACTTTGCTGTGTAACTTGGGAAACTGAGTTTACAGTATAAAATTGTTAGTAACATTGAATTAAAAAATAATAATCAGAGGCAACTGATCTAATCCTTAAGACATACAAACAGTGGAGACCACCCGTCATGTAAGGGGAAGGAGAGCCCCTGTGTAGGGCTGGGCACAGCAGGACACACTGAAGTGTAGGAATTCCCAGGGAAGCAATTGAACTCTGCCAGATCCTCCCTCTCCCTTCCCTCCAGACAGGAGTAGTAGCAGGAATTTGTTGATAAACTCATAGTTGCAAAAATCATCCTTGGCATGAACATAAATCACAAGAATGGGAACAGAACTCTTCCTGCAGTTTTCCCTTAAGGAGCTGGCCTCAGCTAACATGCTGTTTACAGCAATCCCATTGAAAATATGCCTAAGGAAAACACCTACAAGGCCTTTGAAAGTAACAGTTACCACAGGGATTCTCACAACCCAACATGCATGACTTCCTCAGTGTCAGAATGTGATGTCTGCAGATTATGCACCAGCTCCTGAGCAGGAATCCTGAGCAGAAATCATCCCCTAGTTGGGAATCAAGAGCTGCTGAGGCTCATCCCCCTGATTTCAGGCATCCCTGTGTCACTACCACCTCCCCACTGACACTGAACAGCAGAATAAAACAAGTACTCAAAGGAAATAGAGAGGGAAGCCTATGATTTAATCTGAGCTGGTCATCAAATCCTTTACAGCGCACGTGTAAGAACCTTCCTGTGGCCACAGAAACCTTCCTGGTCACTGAGGTCAAAACCTTGGGGCTTTTACAGCCTGATGCTTTGGGCAGCCAAACCCAGCGGCCAGAGGTGTTTGCTAGCACCCATCACCATCTCCTGCACTTCACCCTGATACTCCAGGCTCCCAACAGGGCAGCTCCAAGGACAGGGCAGCCAGAGCAGCATCTGATGCAGGGATGCACCAAGGCCATGGAATGGGGCATCCACCTGCCCTCCACAGAGCCCTGGGGACAGACTGTGCATTACAGACTCTCTCCAGGGAGAACCTGCTGGAGGCAGCCGTGGGATGCACCCAACTGGCCAGCAGCCATGCCTGCCTTCAGCCCTGAGCAGAGAGGCTCCTGACACCTCTGCTTCCTGCAGTGGCACATCCCAACCCTCCACCTGCAGCAGTCCTGCCACCAGCGCAGTGAGATGGGGCTGCCAAGCCTTTCATTTCTTCCTCTTTTATCTACTTTCAATTATCACATTATCATAATATTATATATTATCATAATATGTCTCTGTGCCAGCGGGCCTGCCCAGGGTCAGTGTCACACGCAGCCAGCCCAAGGGGAGCCTGCAACCTCTCCTCAACTCTCACCCCAAGCTTCCCCTGCAGCAACAAGTGCCATCGGCTAATTATTCATCATGCAAATAATTTCCTTGTCACTTTGGAATGTGTTGTCGTTTCATTAGAACCCTTTGTCCGTAGTGCCAAAAAAAGACATAACCAGTTAAGCTATTTACCATTACTATTCATTATCCCATCCCTCCTTCCCGTTACATCCCGTCCCTGAACCTGCTCTCCTGCACTTCATTATCTCTGTCACCCGTGTCCCGCTTCTCCCTTGCTCTGGGGCATATATTCCCCACCTCCAAAAAATCACCAAAATAAATTATTTCTTTCTAAAAGAAACAACCACATATTTTTCCAAGACAACCATTTTAAACAAATATCCCTGCACGTTTCCACTACACCAACGCCTTAACAAACGGACTTGCTTACACCTGCAAACCAAAGTTCTGAATTCAAGAACTTTCTGTAAAAAGAAAACACAAATCTCTCTTTCTGTCACGGCAGCCCCCGGGGCCAGGCTGTGAGACACAGGG
>PYHW01009264.1:132651-148260 GCA_013186435.1 Turdus rufiventris
GTCCCACACTGCTGGATTCACTGTCCCACACTGCTGGATTCACTGTCCCACACTGCTGGATTCACCGTCCCACACTGCTGGATTCACCATCCCACACTGCTGGATTCACCGTCCCACACTGCTGGATTCACCATCCCACACTGCTGGATTCACCATCCCACACTGCTGGATTCACTGTCCCACACTGCTGGATTCACTGTCCCACACTGCTGGATTCACCGTCCCACCCGGGGTGATGCAGGAGTGGAGGGAACAGCTTTCCTTGAGTCCCTGAGCCTGGCTGGGCACAGTGCACAGCAAACCCCCTGGTTAATGTGACATGATCGGGCTGCAAACAGAGAGCAGAGAGCGGGGCCATCCCCCTCCTGTGGTGCCAGACGTGCAGGGGGAGTCTTCATTCTCTGATGAATGGGTGAAACTGCTCCCTAAACCCTGATCACAACACACTTGTTGGCACATCATTACTCAGGCCATGGCTGGATTTGTGGTGTTGGCTCTGAACTGAGCTAAAATTTGTCATCAGCCCCAGACTGTGTGTGGGGAGCAGTGGTGCTGGGACAGATGACAGAACTGCTCAGCCTTTTCCCTTTTTTTGTTATTTTTCCTGAAGAGTCCAAAGCCTGAGGTTTTTCTTAGGCTGCAATTACTAAAACAATGAGTTCCTTGAGAAAGGCAGCAAGGCCAGCACATGGTTCTGCTGAAGGGGTTCTGTTCCCAACATTTCAGTAGCTTCAATTCTTTCTCATTAAACCTGACAGTGTCTGACCAATCACCCAACTCCATCCTTATTATTTTTCCAAATTTTGGTCACATCTTTGTTTTGAAAAACAATGACAAAATACTCCTGCCCCTGAAAAAAATTTAGTTTTGTTTGCAAAGGAGGAGGAGCCTCTGGTTAATCTGCAAAAGATTATCTGAATCAGAGGAAGTGTGGGAAACATATGGACAATCTTGTCTCTCCCTCATTAGGAGATAAAGAGTCTTTGCTCCTCATTTTCATCCCAGCTTTGCCTTCCTGCTGGATATCGTGTCAAACAGATCCAGATTGGAAACAAAGGTCGCTTTCCTGATATAGGAACCAGGAGCAGGATCCTCATGTTTTTATATTAAACCCCAGTGTGAAATAATAACAAAGTGGCCCTGTTGTACCCTCTTGTGTTGGGCAGCTTTTGCATTTTCCATGAGGAATTGTGTAACCAAGGCAGACCTGTGCCATGGGCACATCGGCCTGGTTGGCTCTGGGCAGGAGTGGGAGCATCTCAACATCCCTCAGCCCCAGCCCACAGCATTGTTTGAGTCCATAAAGGAGGAGGTTGGCTCAAAAAATAAAACATGGAATTCCTAAAAGGGAATCCACCACTTCAAACCTGAGCTGCCCAGCTGGGGGGGTTGTGGGGGCATTGCCTGTCCCCTAAATGACAGAGGCATCAAGGTTCACAGCCACACTCAGAAACAAAGAAATGTTTCAGGGGAAAGCCAGAGCCAACTACTTATTAGTTACTCTCAATATTTAACTTAAAGCATGGTTGCTGCTGAGCAGGAAACGCTGCTCTGGTGGAAGCTGTGGAGTTTTACAAAGCATCCCTTTGGGCACCTGCCACCCCAAACAGCCACATTTAAAAGTGTTCTGCTGTGAGACTGCCAAGGGGCACAAGTGGAAGCAGGAGGTGAGTCTGCCTTCACACAGAGCAGAGCCATTTCAGGGATGGGGATGTTTCTGAAGGACAGCACTAATGCACAGCCTTTCATCAGCCCCACACCCCACAGCCCAGCTGTGCTGCAGCATCGCCACAGACCGGCAGGCAGCGACAGGACAGCAGCCCCCTCCTGCCCAGGAAGGACATTAAAATGACATTTCACAGCCTGGTTTCATTTCTGTGTGACCATGGAGGGTTGGTGCTGCTTGGCCTGCACTCACACTGAAATGTAAAAGGATCGAGGCAGACAGGACTTAGTGACCCCTGTATCTTTAGCCCAATAACAAAGATGCTCTGTTTGGCCATGTTTTAGCAAGCACTGGCCCCAGCAGTGCCCAGCTCGAGGCTGGCACCCTTTGACAGCAGCCTTGCACACCGGGGTGAGCGTCACACCCTGCCACCAGCTCCGGCAACGCGAGTCTCTGCTGCTGCTGTGAGAGTGTCAGGATCTGTGCTGGGAGGGAAACGCTGCCCCATCGTTCTGTCTGTCAGCCTGTCAGTCTGTCAATCTGTCTGTCAGTCAGTCTGTCAGTCTGTCAGTCTGTCAGCCTGTCTGTCAGCCTGTGTTCCTTCCCAGGGAGAGCTGCGGCCGGGCAGTGCCAGGGCAGTCCCCTCCTGTCCCTGCCTTTTTGTCACTTTATCGAAGGGATGCCCAAAGGTTTCCTCCAGCCTTGCAAACACCCCAATCAATCTGTCTTTCTGTCTCTTCAGGAAACCACAGTCCCCAGTTTCTTCAGAAGACACTGCTGATTCACACGGGTCCAGCTGAGACCTACTTTCAGACACAGATCTGCTGAGAGATGCCCTCCCAACAAGCACTTTATAGCACGTGTTCTCCCAGCCTGAGGGGTTATCCAGCACAGATAAAGTGTTTTGGGGAGGGGATTGTGTTCACAGCACACGAGAGGCTCCTGTGGTGACAGCCCTCGTCTGGATGTACCAGCCCCAAAGCAAAATAAGCAGAATAAAATAGAGGAAGATGACAAGAGTGTTGTTCTCTTGTTCTCACCAAGGCTATGTCACAAAAGATAATTTCAGGGTTTTCTGCTATAATCACACACTGCTCAAGAACTGCAAACAGGATGATGGAGCCCCAGTTAAGCAAAGCACGGTGAGGAGCACAGACCCTCAGACAGACAGAGGACACACAGAGCACACACAGAGCACACACAGAGCACCCCACTTCACTCTGACCCCTTCCATGCTCTGCTTTGCTGTGGCACAGCCCTGCACAGGATCCATCCCATCTGTCACTGTCCAGGCTCCCCCTGTTCCAGTGGGGCACAGCCCTTGCACAGCCATGCCACGGACAGAAAGCCAGAGCAGGGCCTGCCCAGTACAGACCAGTTGGTGCAATGGGCATACTGGGATGTAGGGTGACATCCCCAGAGCCAGGTTAATGATCAGCTCATCTGTAAACACCAGCTGGATTCTCTAACTCGGTGTTGAAATTGCACTCTTTCTAATTAAGTAGTGACTATGGCTACATGTCATAAAAATCAGATTGCAAGTAACTAATCATTAGGTCATATTTTAATTGTTTTTTTTTTTAGTGGTGAAAAAGGCATGCTTTGTCTCTTGTGCTTTTGAAGGGGATATAAAGAAAAAGGAGAGAAAAATAAGCAAGAAGTGACACCTCCAGACAGTGTGTCCATTCAACAGCTTTACAGTCTGCATGTTACAGGCATGAAGCAGAAACCTGCTTTAAAATAAGATTTAAGGAGCCCAAGGAATCCAAACCAAGCCTGTCATGCTAAGAAATCCAATTGGGGAAACTTAGATTCAGCGCTATCAGTGCAACAGGCTGAATCACTGTCACCATAGGCAGCAGCTTTAAGAAAAACTGATTTCTCTGGTATAATTCAATATGGGAATAAAGTAGCTAGGAGAAACCATTTAACTCTGTTTATTTTTGTCTATGTAAAGCAATACTGGGTGCTGCACAGAAGGGTCTGAAAAGCATTTTAGGAGGTAAGCAGGGTTACTGTTCCTCCTCACATGGGCAGCAGGCCTGGAAAGCTGCAAAAGTCACACCAAACCCTTGGAATGTCACAGTAAGCAGAGGAACTGTTAATGAGAACAGGATAATTGGAACTAAACATTAATTCCTCTCTATTTATTTTGGTACAAGGTCAATCCTGATGTTATTTCTTCCCTTGCCAAGTTACACCAAACACTCTGCCCAAAGGTGTTGCAGGCAGGAGGAAACAGAGACTGAATTAATCTCTGATGGGAACAGGAAAAGTCATTTGGGAATCCTTTGAGGTTACTACAGAAATCCTTCTAGGAAATAACAGAAATCAAAGCAGAGCAGAGAGCATCTGCTGCTCAGCTCCGTGCAGGATGAGGATGGAGGACGAGCCCTGGTGCTGAGGGAAGGCAGGGGTGAGGCTGGGACAGGCACCTGGGGTCAGCACTCCTGAAACACCACCAGCCCTGAATTCAGAGGGGTTTCATGGAAATCAAGCATCTAAAGCATCCTGTGACACTTCCCTATGTGAAGCAAAATGAGAGCATGAATCACCACCGTTTTGTAACGATTGCCCTGAAATGCACAAGAACTAATTAAAAGGAAATAAGAAAAAATACCCTGAAAGACAAAAATAATTTGCTCTGAAAATAATTTGCTCCCAGATCAGGGAAAGCTTATTTCTCTGTGACAGAACACAGACACACATCTCAGAAAAGCCAGCATTTCTTAGGGCAGTCATTAGCTAAAGCATTCCCTGCAAAAATATTGGGTTGAAATACAGAGAAACTAGAATATCCCCATACACCATAAAGAAAAATAAACACTAGGTTGATAAAGTACTTCCTCTCCTGTCAAAAATATATTGCCAGATATAAAATCATGGTGACTGAACCTCATACATGAGGTTTTTAAATTCGGGCCCCTGTAGAAATGTGCTCTAACAGGATGATGTTTGTTTTCCCTGGCTGCTGCTCGCCCTGGAGAGCCCCCAGCCATTGTGCTGCTGCAGGAGGAGGATTTCCGCTGCTAAACCTGCCAGAGAGCACAAGCAGGCATCCCAGGAGCTGAATTTCTTCAGGAGGATGGAAAAGCCCAGCCAGGAGCTGCTCAGTAACAAAGCAGAGCGAGCAGCCCAAGGGCCAGCAGGTAATGCCACGTTTGTTCTGAGGCTGCTCAGGGGAGACTGGAAACAGAAAAGGAGCAAGTGCAAATTCTAAAGCGACCACTCCAAGGATGGAGGGAGCCCACTGGGATGGTTCACACATCCCGAGGGGTTTGCCAGATCAGCTTGGACAGAAGTGCTGAGTGTCCCCTGTGGCTGTGTGTCCCTGTGATTGTGTATGTCCCTGTGATTGTGTGTGTCCCTGTGGCTGTGTGTCCCTGTGATTGTGTGTGTCCCTGTGATTGTGTGTGTCCCTGTGATTGTGTGTGTCCCTGTGGCTGTGTGTGTCCCTGTGATTGTGTGTGTCCCTGTGATTGTGTGTGTCCCTGTGGCTCTGTGTGTGTCCCTGTGGCTCTGTGTGTGTCCCTGTGGCTGTGTGTCCCTGTGATTGTGTGTGTCCCTGTGGTTGTGTGTCCCTGTGGCTGTGTGTGTCCCTGTGGCTGTGTGTCCCTGTGGCTCTGTGTGTGTCCCTTCACGGGGGATATTTCTCAGTTTCACTTGTAACCAGCTCTAAGGATGAGATTTTTGCCCATTGCCTCAGTCATTATCACTGCCCTGCAGGAGCCACGGTGCCCATGGCACAGCTCAGCACCTCCTGCCTCAGCCCAGAGCATCCCCCTGGTGCTGCTGCGTGAACTCTGAGCGCACTGCACACACATTTCTGCTGCCAGATAAACCAAACTGGGTCACTTTCTTCCTCTGCAAATCTCCTGATTCCATCTGGCTGTCCCACCACAGCCCAGCACCACACTGCACACGCAGTTCTGTCCCCAGCTCTCTCAGTGCCACACTCAGCAGTCATTTTTTCTGCTGTGAATTCTTTAGCTATAAAAGAGCCATTTGAGAGCTGTCCCCTCATTCTTACCTGCTCGGCTTGCTTCTGCCTTGTGCCCCTGTGGCACCCCCAGCTCCCAGGCAGCACAGGATCCCCAGGAGCCCCAGGGCTCCTTTCTAACCCTCTGAGCCCCAGATCTTGGGGATGGAGCTCCTGGGCAGGTGGGATCCATTTCCTGCCCTGGCTCAGCAGCACTGCCCCTCACCTGGGCACTGGGCACTCCCCAGCCCTGCCTGGTGGGCAGCAGCTCCCTCGGGAGCCCCAGGGTGCTTGGCAAGCCGGGCTGTGCCAGGCTGGGTCCCCACCTTTCCCATCAGAAAGAAGGAATCGAGCCAGCAGCAAGTGGGCTGTGCCTGTCCCTGAGCAGCATTCACCAAACAGAGCAGGGAAGGAAAAACAATTCCTGAGACCAAGCCCTGGAGCAGCTGAGAGCACAGGATTTATTCCAAAAGGCAGCAGGCAAGCTACTGGGTTGCTCCATTTATCAAATGATTTAATTATTTCATCTGGACGGTTATTTGTGAGACCTTCCATCCTGTGACTCTGTGGCTGTGTCAGGAAGTGAGGCAAGAGTGCAAGAATGAGCAAAGCAGCACTTAAATGTTCCACTTCACTTATGTGGGTCAAAATCTCGATAAGACCCAGAAAACTGAAAGGAAGATGAGTCCCACAGGCACCTTGCCCTGACAGCAGGTCCCTGCAGAGCTCTGCCCCAGGTGTTGTGTGCTCAGGTCAGGCCCTGCTCCTGCGGGTCCAAAGCTGCTCTGAACGAGCAGGTAAAGCTGAAAATGCTGCCATGAGCGCTGCTGCACACCTGGGCTGCTGCCCAGGGCCCTCGGGGCTGCTGGGGTGACCACACCTGGCTGGCTGCACAGGCTGCCCAGGGGGAACCTTCCTCCTGGGCTCCAGGAAGGCTAATTTTAGCTGAAGTATTTTTAGAAAGTGAAAACCAAATTGAAACCAAGCAGAAGTCAGCTGAATTAGTATCTTCATTACTGTCAACATGAGCAGCTAAACTCTGAGTTGCCAGTGTGGCAGTGCCACAGCCAGGACACGCTGCTGGAATCCACACAGGGTGTCAGCTCATCCCAGTGCCCAGGGCTGCCACCCCTCACTCAGCACAGCCCTGAGCCCACAGCCCCTGTGCGGGCAGCCCTGCTCTCTGGAGATTTGTTCCTAAAATCATTATTGGAATAATGCAGGGCAGGAGCTGCTGTGGCACAGAGCAGAGCAGGGAGCAGAGGCACCCGGCCCCAGAGCAGCCAAAAGGTGATGGGAACAAAGACAAACCCGGGAAATTCCCTCTAAATGTCAGGAGAAACATTGCAGGACATTTTACACATTCCAAGCTGCAGAGGAGCTGAGGTTTGGTCGGGTTTGGAATGAGTAAGAAATAGATCCTTGTGTTTTCTCATGGGTGTGGAGCTGGTTGTGAATTCCCTCCAAATTCAGGTTCCTGCAGCTCACACCTGGAGAGGAGGCTGAAAGCAGCCCAAAGCCCACAGTGTGTGCCTGGGGCAGAGGCTGGGCAGAGCCCAGGGCAGCCCCCAGCCCCTCGCCCTGCCCTCCCCGCTCTTCCCAGGGACAGATATTTTTAGGTCCCTTACCGCCACTAAAACATACTTGGACTGTTTTCAGGCTGACTCACAGCTGAATTCCTGTTCTGGAGGCATTTTCAGCCCACACCCAAAATAAGGGAAGACAAAACAAAATGAAACTAAAAAACCCCGTCTGAATCAGAGCCAAAGGCCGTGCCCAGCTGTGCTGGTGCCAGTGCCTGCAGCCCAAGTGTGGCTGTGCCTGGGGGAACTGCACCCACTGCCCATCACCTGCACCCACTGCCATCACCTGCACCCTCTGCCCATCACCTGCACCCACTGCCCATCACCTGCACCCACTGCCATCACCTGCACCCACTGCCCATCACCTGCACCCTCTGTCCATCACCTGCACCCACCTTAGCCAGCTCAGGTGAACCAGGCAGTGCTTTGCAGCTTTACTAATTTAAATTAGCCCATGTTCTTCTGAGGACTGGAAGAATTAAGCAGAGAGGAACATCTATGTGACGCTTAAGCATAGTGGTTTTTATTCTCTTTTTGTCTCATTTTTAATTACAAGACCAGCAGCATCACAGTAAACTGTGTAATGGTCAGAAGTTTCACTTGTTTAGGGAAATGGAAGTCATGGAGACTTTAGAGATTGCCATTAAATCAAAGGTGCAAAGCAGGGCTGTCTCAGAAGGGGGAAGGAACAGAGCCCAKCAGGAATTTTAGTCCCTTGGAAGTACCTGGGCTGTGTCTGGAGCTCCCCTGCTGTCACCAGGGCAGGGCACAGGTGACTGGGCAGGGCCCAGGTGACCAGGCAGGGCTGGGGCGAAAGCAGCACCCCTGTGATGAAAGCAGGGGATAGAACATATATAAGCAGGTGGAGGATGTTGGGAGCCCTGTCCAGCACTGGGACCCCAGGACACAGCACTGGGACCCCAGGACACAGCACTGGCTCTGCCTTTGCACCTCTCTGCTGATGGATCTGTGCATGTATTGACACAGAGCCCACGCTTGAGGCCGGTGATTGCCGTGGGTAAATGCACGGCCGTGTGTACTCAGGCAGCAGCCCTCAGTGACTCAGCCACTGAGAAGGAGCAGATGACCCTGCTCACCTCCGTGGACACAGCAAAACAAATAATTGAGCGTGTAATCCATAAAAACTGTCACTACACATTGTTTACAAAGGGAAACGAGCTCCTGGCTGTCAACACATGGGCATGGGATGGCACATGCTGCACAGACTCCTCTCTGGAGAGGGCAGTGGCAGTCACAGTGCTCGGGGCTTGGGCTGGACTCAGGCAGGACAGGGGACAAGGACCCAGGCAGGACCAGGGCAGTGACAGCTGGGTGCTGTTGGGCTGGCAGTGCCTCCTCTTCCAGCAAATCCAGCCTCAAGGAGGAAATCTCGATTGACAAAGCACCTCGAGCTCCTGCATGGCTGATTGTGTGCTAAAAACCCCAAAGCCAGAAAGGTCCTTGCAGGTTTCTGTGAGGAGCACAGGGTCAGCTCCCCAGCAGGCACAAAGTGCTGTGTGGGGCTGGCAGCCAGACCCTGCTGTGATAACGCTGTGACAGGGCTGTGCCAAGGCACAGGACCATGGCACATGGACCAAGGTGGGTGCTGTGGTGTCATGGATACTCCAGAGATCAGCAAATCAACTAAAACAAGAGAGGAGAGTTTTCCTGGTTTTTAAAGCAGTTAATTATCCAGGGGCTGGTGCCAGCAGCACAGTGAAGGTTATTGCAGGTGATGACCCATCAGAGACAGAGCCCAGGAGGAGCTGGGTGAGTCCTGGGGCAGGGGCGGCTGTCCACCCCTGCCCACCCCTGCCCACCCTCCCCGGGCCAGCCCCAGCCCAACGAGCTCATTACTCCATCGATCTTTCCCTGTTTGTTTGGAGTCAGGTCAGCCCATGGCAGAGTAACTTGTGCTGCTGATCGATCCTGCAGGGATCAGGCAGGGACTGGCTCCTCATTAGGTCCTGGTTCATTAGTAGAACTGCTAATGAAGTTTGAGCTCTGAGATCTAAATTCTGCTTCAGGCTGCAGATCCCACAGGCACTTACAGTTCTCTTGAGGATGGGTAACTCCATCCCCTGGGAAGGGGCTGTGTGAGTGCCCGTGTGAGTGTGCCTGCCTGTCCTGGTGACACCAGGGCACATTTTGTCCCATTCCAGGCCCATGCTGTGGCTCACAGAGCAGCAGTCTGAGAGCAGTGTGTTTTCCCTCCCAGAGCTGATTGATGGCCTTTTGCTTGCAGTGTCAATGGCCGTGGGGTGTCCCAGTCCAGAGCAGGGTCCTGCTGGGAGCCAGCAGAGCATCCGTCCTGGTGTGCTGGAGGCAGCTCAGCAGAAGCCTCAGTAAGTTCTCCAGAAGTTCAATAAGGTAACAGGTGCATTTAGAAGAACACAAAAAGCTCATGCCTATTCTAGTGCATAAATAAAGTTATCTAAAAAACAATGTCACATTGCTGAATGCTCTCCCTAAGAGAGTTTCCCCCCAGACCTCTCCAATACCTGGGCTCTGGTTACTCCTTCACTTCCCCGTGCTTGTCAGCCTGCCCAAGAGCTGCCTTGCTTTGGCCATCAGCATGTCTCTGAAGTGGTCACCCATCAGGAAATAAAAGACTGGATTAATGGCACTGTTTAGAAAGGCAAAGGGTCTGGTGATGATGTAGACAGAGATGATGGTTCCCTGCGTGCACTCGGAGACGTTCAGGGCCGGGATTCGGGAGGCGATGCGGACGTTGCGCATGACGTGGTAGGGAGTGAGGAGCAGGGAGAAGATCACCATGGCGAGGATCAGCAGGCTCAGGGGCTTCTCCAGGGTCAGGGCAGAGCTGGTTTGCTCCCTCCTGTTTTTAAGAAAACGAACCATCTTCACGTAGAAGCAGCACATGGTGAGGAGAGGGATGAGGAAGCCAAAGACAGTCAGGAACAGGCTGTAGATGAGGTTTGGCACGGGGTCCCCAGAGCTGGCGAAATCAAGACACTTGTAATTATTGGAGGGTGCTAGAGGCTCCAGGAAATACAGCAGGGGCAGCAGCTCCAGGATCACCCCAATCCAAATGGCCACAGACACCATGACGGCTGTTTTCCTTTTCTGCAGAGCGTGGTCCCTGAAGGGGTATTTGATGAGCATGTACCGGTCAACACTGATGGCCATGAGGAACAGGATGCTGCTGTACAGGTTGGCATGCAGCAGGAATCTGTTGCTGTGGCACAAAACGTCCTCCTTTGACCACTGATCTTGGGAGTAGCTGTTTACCAGTATTGGCAGAGTGCACAGAAATAACAAATCTGATATGGACAAATTGAAAAGGTAGATGTTGCAGCTTTTCCATTTTTTCAGGCAGAAAATATAGCCAAACACCACGATGGTGTTTGCAATGGCACCTACAATGAACTCAAGGCTGTACATGGTGGAGAGATAATACTTTTCTAGTACTCTGTTTGTCAGAAAGCAGTCACTGGTGTCATTCACAGCCTGGAAAATCAAAAGGGAAAAAATGAACACCAAACCCAAATAAAAGATCACTGTGCAGTTATTGTTATATCATTGCTGTAATCAGTGAATGCAGCCTACAATTTCCTCCCAGCCTACAGGGTAAGTAGATATGTGACCTCTAACAATGTCTCTCAGACACAGGATTGCAGACACTGCTCAGAGTTACAGAGCAAGATGAAAACTCTCCTGAGCAGAGACCTATGTGAGGAACTCAAAGTGGGAGCATCACCTAAATGAGAGGGTCAGTCACAACGTGCCAGTGGCCAAAGCCAGGGCAGTGCCAGGGGCCAGGAGAATGAAACCAGCCTGTGGTGCCCTGTCAGCACCTCGTGGAGTCATCTGCCCCTCTTACCCAACGCTGGTCCCGTGGGTCCTCCCTCACCACTGACAGAGGTTTGCTGATAAGGCGGCTGAGGGATGGCAGCGCTGCTCAGAGCTCATTAGGGAGCCAGAGAGATGTGTTTGTTAAATTAAGCCAGCCCTTAATCGAGCACTTTGTGTGCTGTGCTGGTCACTGGGTACCAGAATTGCATTGAGGATGGAGCACATCTCCTGTGCCTTCTGCCAGAGCTTTAGTCAAAGCCGCATCACTCATGAGCTTGCTTGCTTGCTAAAGGCTGATTATGAAATTGCTTTCAGCTACAGACAAGGAAACAGAGCAGGATCTCAAGTGTTTACTCCTCTCCCTCCTCAGCTGAGCCACCTGCCCCTGCTGCAGGACACGGCTTTAGGTGAGAGCCTTGGATAAAGTGTCAGCAAACCACTGGAAAGCTGGGACAACCAAATGCCAGAAACCGGGACACAGATCAAAACAGAACTCAAGCTAAGATTAAGCATTTCCAAGTGTCAAGAACTTATTCACAGGTCTCTGCCATCGAAGCACTGCATTTCATTTCGAAGGGAGATCATGAGGCAGAACAAAAACTTCCTAAAGCAATTTCCATCAAGTCTCTTCACTTACTCTGTGCCCCCAGGAGACACAAATGCTATGGAGAGCTCACTCTGCTCAGAGCTCACCTGCCAAGCCCTGTCTGCTCGGCTCTCGAGGAGAAACCCAGCACCTTGGTGAGATTCTAAACCTATAAAGCACATCACACACATCAGCACTTGAAATAGCAGCAATAATCAAAGTTCGGCATGGACAGAGAGATGAATTTCACAGTTAAGAAAGGCTGGCGATGGAAGGTAAGAAGGTAAAGCAGAGAGAGGCGGGCTGGCAGAGGAGCAGGAAGGCTGGGCAGCCCGGAGCCCTTACCATGGCCGGGCTGGGGAGCTGCAGGTGCCGGCAGAGCCGAGGGATCCTGGGGCAGCCGCGGGCAGGATTCAATCATTAATGAGCGAGGCGAAGGCGGGATCTGCTTGCTGAGCTGCACAGATGCAAACAACACTTCCCCTTCACAGAACCCACTGGAAACGCAGCCGGGCCCCCACTGCTCCAGCCCCGAGAGCCGTGGGAAGAGCAGCACTTGGATTTCACACAGCAGCACATCCAGAGCTCGCTGCTTTACGCAGCATCACCATTTAAATTATTGGCAAAGATGAAAATGTAACGGATGTCGCTAATGCAGAATGGGCAAACCCCACGGTGACTAATTCCACCCCTTGGCCATGGGCAGGGACACATCCACTGGACCAGGCTGCCTCAAACCCCCTTCAACATCCTCAGCTATGGGGCACCACAGCTTCTCTGCCTTCCCCAACCTCCCCTTTATTGTGATGTGCTTCACAGTTAGCAAATATTAACCCTATTAATATATGTAAAAAGCTATTGTAGCTTTTTCTCTGTGGACAAAGCAAATAAATCAGCTCATATTTAGGTATTACAGAAGCTGATTTAAAATTTCCCCCATGGCTAATAACCAGCACTGGCTTCTCATTTACCAGCTTTTAAATATCTTGTTCATTCAGGCAACTGCTGCTGTACTGAAGGATAAAATAAGGGTGAACAAATGGAGCATTTCTTCCTTCCTGCTGCAGTAACTCCTCAGAAAACTGGTGAGGGAGCAAGTACTGCTCCTTAATGTCATTTCAGTAGGTTTGGATTGGTCCCTGCTTTACAGCTCTGTGACTATTGCATCAGTTGATTGTCCCTCCAAGCAGTTTTCTAATCTTTAGTTATTTTGAGCTGTCCCAGTCACGACACTGGCGCCTGTAATTGCACTGCCTTTTCTCCATGAGAAACCCCTGAGCTGGGGGTCTCACAGCAGGCTCTGTGCTTCTGGGGCATTTGGTGCCTGGCACTCCACGCCTGCTGCCTGGGCTGTGCCTGGCAGCTCCTGGCACGGCTCCTGGAGCCCTGCTGGGGAGGTTCCAGCCTGGGAGGAACCAGAGGCCAACCCAAGGGCTCGGTGGGGTCACTGTGATGGCAGCACTGGCACCTCCCTGAGCCCTCATGGGAACAAGGACCTGGCTGAGCACACCAGGAACAGCTCACCAACACTTCCAACAGCACCACAAACCCAAGAGTATTGCCAGGTTCTGGAGTTAGGGGGTTTGGTGGTGGTTTGTGGGGAGATTTTTTGGGTTTTTCAACCAGTGCAGTGCTTCAGCAAAAAGTTAAGGAGTCTTAAGAAATGGGTAATGATTTGTTTCCTCCTTGACTCGCTTGCAAGCATGAACCCCATTCTCTGCATACAGCCGCACTGCACCCTGTGCTGGGAGAGTCTGTGATCAGACTCCCTGTGCTTGGGCATCCTTGGAGGGTTGGATCTCTGCACCCAGAGCTGGCTCCAAACGGGACCCCCATGCTGAGGCTGAGCTTTGTCCTTGACTATCACCACCAAACCCCATCCTCCCTTCAAGGGAAGGCTTTTGGAGAAGTACCAAAGCCTTCCTTTGTGGTGGTTTGCCTTGTTTTCTGGTGTGGATAAATGGGTTGCTTACTGCAGCTCCAGCCTCTCCTGCCAGCAGCATCAATAGTGCAGCTTTCACGGTCTTATTTTGTGCCTCACCCGGTATTTCCAATCCCAAAAGTCTATTTTAGGAACCTAAACAAAAACATACAGCCCAATCAATCATGAGTCCATATTTAGGTACTGGTGCTTAGCCATTTACCTCTGGTTCCAAGAGAGTCCTATAAAAACACACAAGGGAAGATTGGCAATTTTTTGGCTGGCATTGTTTTTTAGAACATAAATTTTTCTCCTGCCTTACAGGCAGACATTCGGTGTCCCTGACACAATGCAGGAAACACAATATTGGTGCAGCAGGGACAGGGAGGATGGCCCAGGTTTGCTGCACCCCGAAGGGAGCAAAGGCAGCTGAGCCCAGCGCTGCAGCCCAGTGCTGCTCTGTCAGCAACATCCCCGTGCTGCAGGGCAGCAGAACAACCAAAGCCAGGCTGGGTCACAGCAGGGCAACCTGCTGAGGGACGTGACGTGGGCATGGCCCCTCCAAACCAAAACCACATCCCATCCTCCCTAAGCAGTCTCCTAGGCGAGGTTGTCTTCCTGGGAACCCCAACTGGGCTCATTCCATTTGCATTTACAACCCAGCCCATCCCAGGGAGCATTCTCGCAGACATGACCCTAGAACTGTAGAGAAAATCAGACCAAAGGCATTGCTGAGCAACCCCCCAAAGCCCAGCTTCCTCAGGAGCACTAGGAGGCTGTTAATGAATTCCAAATGTGGGAGGAATAAAGCTGCAGTGGAGCTGTCTCTGCAGCAGCCAGGAGCCCAGGCTGGGGGTGAGCACTGGGATGTGCTGGCAGTGCTGCAGGGAGCCCTGAGCAATGACTCCCAGACACTCTGGGATGAGCACAGGAGCACGCAGAAGGTGTGCAGAGGTGCAAAGAGACACCTGCTGAGCCCCTGGTGCCTCCCTGCTGGGCAGCCCCAGCCCAGCAGCACTGGGAGCAGAGCTGAGACCTGGGGCTGGCTGCACAGCCACGCTGCCTGTGCTGCCCGTGAACCGACACCTGAGGGACAAACTCTGCACTGGAATCAAAAATCAAGTTAAATGTTTGCATTCACCTGAATAAAGATGGAAAGCAGTAATCATCCACATTCCATCTGAACAGGCCGTACACACTTGGGAAAAACAACTCAGAATTATTGAAGATTCAGTACCTTTTATGCAAAAGAAAAGCAGGATACATGGAGTACCTGCTCAGGGTTTGATTTGCTTAAACCAACAGCCAACCCTGCATTCATGGTTCAGTCAAAAGTTGGAGGGTTTACATTTAACACACAAAACATTTACACAGAGGTTATTTATTCCACACAGCCAGCTGAACTATGTTTCTTTTTCAAGCCTATCAAGAAACTAAGCAAATTCTACTTTTAAGAAATCATATGTGAGATCTGATAAACATTTTTAAGGACAATTAGAACAGCCAGTGCATGACTTGACAGATAAGTAGAGCACAGACCATGCAGCAGTGTTATCGTAAGGCTGGGACCTTCACAGCTTTCTTTTCCAGTGAATATCCAGTGCTGGTTTGATTCACTATTTCCTGCTAGTTCAAGGATTAAAGAAAGCATGTAGGAGAAAGATACATGCTTTTAAAATAACCCTGACAACACAACAAAAAACCCCAAACAAAACAAAATAAACAAAAATAAACAAACCCCAAAACACTTGCACAATTTTTTAGCCATCCAGGTGTTCCCAGGTGCTCCCCTGAGGCTGTGCAGGGCAGGAGCAATGGCCCAGCCCAGGTGTGACGGGCAGGTCCCTACAGCTGCCCCAGCCTCTCGCTGCTTCTGCTCACCCCATCACCCCAGCAGGGCAGCAGGGCCCTGCTGCCACATCCCATAGGCAAAGGGCACAGCAAAAGGCAGCCACAGAGCACGTCTTGTGTGCCACAGCGACCTGGCCCTTTGGCACCCACCCCAGCACAGAGATGCTGTGATAGGAAGAAAGGAGCAGCAGCAGGAACAAGACACCG
>PYHW01009264.1:265363-275513 GCA_013186435.1 Turdus rufiventris
GTCTGTCCGGTCCGTCCCGCGCGGGGCACGCCGGGAGCGGGGCGGGGATGGCGCGCAGGCTCCGCGGGCTCAGCCCCGCCCCGTCCATCCCCATCATCACCATCATCATCACCACCATCATCACCATCATCGCCTCCCGCTCCTCCCGTGCCCTGCCCGGCGCGGCCCGATGCTGCCGGCGGTGCCGGGGCCATGAGCCGCCCGTCCTCGGCCGGGCCCGGGCCGAGCAAGCCGTGCGGGAAGCAGCAGCAGCAGCAGCAGCAGCCGCACGCCCCGTCCCCCGCCGCCGTCCTGCCGGGCACCGCCGGCGCTTCTCCGCCGCCTCCCCCGCCGCCTCCTCTTCCTCCCCCCCAGCAGCAGCAGCAGCAGGAGCTGACCTCGCTCTTCGAGTGCCCCATCTGCTTCGACTATGTGCTGCCGCCCATCCTGCAGTGCCAGGCCGGGCACCTGGTGTGCAAGCAATGCCGGCAGCAGCTGAGCCTCTGTCCCACCTGCCGGGGCTCCCTCACCCCCAACATCAGGAACCTGGCCATGGAGAAGGTGGCCTCGGCGGTCCTCTTCCCGTGCAAGGTAAGGATGAGGGGCTGGGAGGGGGCGGCCCCATCCCTGCTCCCCTGCCCAGATCCCCCACCCGTCACCCCCACATCCATATCCCCAGATCCCCCCGCAGAGGACACCCACCCACCACCCCGGTTGTTGAAACTAGAATCCTCTGTTCTTTTTAAAGAAAAGGAAAATCCGAGCCAGGACCTCTCCAGCTGATCTGGACGGATCAGATCTAACTGCAACAGCAGATCTAACTACAACTCAGCCATACAGCCCATTTTATCTAAGTGCTTGCTTTAGGAAAAAACAGCCACAAAAGCCAAGAAGAATCCATTTTAAGTGGAAACAAAAACTAAGTAAAGCTCAGCTTGAATCCAGGGCTACATACAAGTAATGTAAAATTTGCGGTGAGCACAAGAGCTCTGGTTGATCACCTGTGTTTCCAGCTGACGGGTGGCAGCAGCGAATACTGGCGCTGCTGCCTTTCCTGACGGCTTGTGTTTGGTCTCTTTCCAGTATGCCACAACAGGCTGCTCCCTGACACTCCACCACACAGAAAAGCCAAAACATGAAGCCATCTGTGAGTACCGTCCCTACTCCTGCCCGTGCCCCGGTACCTCCTGTGACTGGGAGGGATCCTTGGAAGCCGTGATGTCCCACCTCATGCATGCCCACAAAAGCATTACCACCCTTCAGGGAGAAGACATCATTTTCCTTGCCACAGACATTAACCTGCCAGGGGCAGTGGACTGGGTGATGATGCAGTCGTGCTTTGGTCACCACTTCATGCTGGTGCTGAAGAAGCAGGAGAAGTGTGAAGGTCACCAGCAGTTTTTTGCTACCGTGCTGCTCATCGGCACCCGAAAGCAGGCAGAGAACTTTCAGTACAGACTGGAGCTGCACGGCAGCTGCCACCGGCTGACCTGGGAGGCGTCTCCCTGCTCCATCCACGACAGCGTGGACATGGCCATCCGCAACAGCAACTGCCTCGTTTTTGATACGGCCACTGCACACCTCTTTGCTGACAACGGAAACCTCGGCATCAACGTGACCATTTCCATGTGCTGCCCATGATGCATTGCTGCCTGACGTACAGCTTCACATGGGTTTGGTTTTGGTTCCTGTTTTTCACGCTGTTCAACTCTGTCATCTTGTGTGCTAAGGTTTCTAACTAGCCAAGGGCTGTAACTTTGGGCAGAAGAGGAACAAGAGTGTGCTGTAAGTAACATGAGCGGGACAAGGTCTTTTAAAATTCTTGGGTGCCTTAGGAAGATTACACAAACACAGTTACCTTTTATAATTTAATTACATTTTATGTAAAGAGTGCTTCCATTGGATATGTGGCTTAAGAGGCTCATGTTTGGAGCACACCTAAAAGCCCTTTCAGCAGCAGTACAGACTCCCTCTGTCACTGGTGAGCTTTAATAAAAGGCTTTAGCATCACACAGGGTTTGGTTTGGAAGAGACTGTATCTGTTCCAATCCTCCTGCTGTGGCAGGGACACCTCCCACTCTCCCAGGCTGCTCCCAGCCCCAGTGTCCAACCTGGCTTTTGGCACTGCCAGGGATCCAGGGGCAGCCACAGCTGCTCTGGGCACCTGTGCCAGGGCCTGCCCACCCTCACAGGGAACAATTCCTGCCCAATATCCCATCTCACCCTGTCCACTGGCAGTGGGAAGCCATTCCCTGTGTCCTGTCACTCTCGCCCTTGTCCAAGTTCCCTCTCCAGCTCTCTTGTAGCACTTTTAGGCACTGGCTGGGGCTCTAAGTTCTCATATTTGCCCTTAGTGAAGCCACGGTGGCTATCACCAATCACCTCCTTATTTTCCATGTGCCTTAGTGTAGTTTCCAGGAGGATCTGCTCCAAGCTCTTTCCAGGCACTGAGGTGAGATCTGACCACCTGTGGTCCTCTGGATCTTCCTTATTCCTCTTTCTAAAAAAAGTGGGACTGTGTTCCCCCTTTTGGAGTCAGTGGAAACTTCTCTGGACTGCTATAACTTCTCCAGCATGATGGACAGTGGCCAAGCCACTTCCTCCAGCAGTCCCTCTGAACCCACAGGTGCATCTCAGGTCCCATGGACTGAGCACTTTCAGGTCCCTTAGACCATCCCCACCCTGATCCTCTGCTGCTGTGGGTGGTTCTTTGTGCTCCCACCCTCTGCCTTTGCCTCCTGCCACTTGAGGCAGCTTGCCATGAAGGCTGAGTCAGACGTGGCTGAGCACCTCACCTTCTCCACATCCCAGGGAACTGGGTTTCCCATTTCCTTCCATAGAGGGACACATTCTCCCAAGTCTTCCTTTTATCACTGGTGTACCTGCAGAGGTGCTTTGCTTGCTGCCCTTGATGCCCCTGGCCCGATTTAATTCTTTCAGGATTCTTTCAGGCTTTAGCATTCCTAACCTGATCCCTGGCTGCTCACAATCTCTCTGTACTCCTCCTGGGCTGCCTGTCCTTTCCAGTAGGTGAGAAAGGAAAGAAATCCAAGTGGCCTCTCACAGGAGAAGCCGTGAGGGGAGCAGTAGGTACTTCAGCAATGTTTCTCTATTACCTGCTACCTTACGGAAGGGACAGGCACCGGGTCAGCTGTGGTGGCTTTAACAGGAGAAAGGAGAGAAGGGGCTGGGGTATGGCACATTTCACAGAGCATGGAATAGCTGGCTCCTGTCTGCTTCAGGGGGATCAGGCCGGGTACAGGTGCAGGCAGGAGGCACAAGTCTCACAGACTGCAGGTGGCTGGAGCCAGTGACATGGGGTTGTCCAGTTGTCCCAGGTTGTGCAGCTGCCCTGGGACACACTCTGCTATTGATTATTGCAAACGACTCATAATATAGCAAGAGCTTTATGGCCAGTGTCTTGTCATTCGCTATTTAAGTTTTGTTGCCATATTTCTTCTATTTTGCAATAAATATTTTGAAAAACCTTCACCGAGGAGCTGTGCTAACACACGAGCATGTGGCAGCTGCTCCACAGTTACTCTGTGTGCTCAGCATGCTGGATCAGTGGGGTCTCCTGGCATGGGCTGGCTCTCCCCGGAGGGCTCCTTGCCCCTGCCACCTCCCAGCCGTGCTGCCAGACACAGCCACCGTGCAGCACCAGCAGAGGAACTGGGTGGGGATGCGAGTTCAGGAACAGCAGTGACAGCCTGGTCTGTGCCACTGAACCACAACCCACTGCCTGCAGCTCCCCCCTCTGCCGTGGGAGCGTTCTGCTGGAATCACTGGAATCAGTTCCAGCTCCTCATACGGCTGTGCCAAATCTGCTCTGTGCACCATTTGGAGGAGGCAGTGCCACGAGGGGACACTGTCAGAGGGAAGCCTCACAATAGTGGAAAATGGCAGGTAAAGGGAGAGGTGAGGCTTGGTGTGCATAAATAAAACACTAAAGGAGGAAAACCAGTCCTGACAGTGTTCCTTCTGGGAGAGCTCTGGATTTATGTCACCAGCACCTGGCAGCAGCCCTCAGAAAAGGGCACAAGAACAAGTTCCCTTCCCAGTGAAGGGAAGCTTGGTCTGGCTGCAAAAACTTGGAAGTGGCCATGGAAAAAACCTCCCAAGGAATTACCCTCTAGGCACTGAATACCAACAATTAAAGATTCTATGTCTGGTCTCACTTACACTGTGCTGGCAGAACTCTGGCAGCATCAGCCCCGCGAACTAATTGCCTTCTGCATAAGCAGGATTGAAGTCAAACCATGGTTCCAGCAGCTCTTACCACCTGTGATTTCATCAGGATTTAAGCAAGAATTCCTAAGGATTTGATTAATTTTTCTTTAATTCAGCAAAACTTATAGTAGAAGGTAATTTTCTTACTGACAATTGGGACATAAGAGGATTTTTGCATAAAGCAAAAGTCCAACGTGTGTCTTTGAATATAGTAGGATTAATTAATTACTCCAGTGTTACCTATAACCCACATTAGAAAATTAACACATGTTATCATTAGGTCTGTCCACACCACTCAGTTCTGAAAGAGTGGCAAACTCTTGTTAGATTTCACCTCAAAAAACCCAAACAAAACTATGACCTTGTGTCTTTTCTGACTGAAATGGAGTTTAGGATAAGGAATATTTCAGCTGGCACTGAAGGAAGGGAGGGGTTTCCAATTCAGGTCAGCAAGTAGACAGGTGACATTCATTTCAGGATTCCCTCAGGTTTCAGGTTTTCTTCCCAAGACAGCTGATACAACTTCCCAAGTAAAAGTGTGACAGTTCCTCAAGATATTCAGAAGAGGTGATTGAGGCCTGCCTGGTTCCCTGAACAGAACTGACCCCCCTCAAGCCCCCAGCTTTGAAAGGGATGGTGAAGCATGTCCAGGCAGCAGACCTGCATGCTAGGCAGACCCCAAGCAGCACCTGGCAGGTGCCCTGCAGCCCAGCAGGAGCATCTGCTGTGGAAGGTGATACCCAGTGAGCAAAAGCTGTGCCTAGGAAGCAACTTTTCTGTCGCTAGAGTTCTCCTTAAAAACTGTTTCCACTTTAGACACAAAATGAAATGCAAGTGCCCAGGGACTGCTGAGTTTAGAGCAGACACAGCACAGCTTGAGGAGACCCTGCCGAGGCCTCTGCTATTGGGACAGTGCTTGGCTCTGTCATGGCACAGCCAGACCCTGGGCTGTGGCCATCCCAGGAAGAAGGAAAGGGACCTCCCAGAGCTATGGGGAGATCACCGACACCGGGAGAGCCACCAATACCATTGGCTGCACCTTAACATGCTCTTTCCTTCTGAAAAATAAGTGAAGCTGACTCTGTTGTGTTTCTCATGTGTTAGTAGGGCACTGCGAATTCTTACTGACAGCACGGGTAAAGAAGTGTACACCCACTCTCCTGAGGGCAATCCAAACCTGGCTGGGTTTGTGCGAGATGGTTTTGTCTCTTATTTTCTCTGAGCTGTATGTGCAGATTTCTTGGAAAGGTTCAACAGCGCCAAGTCCTACGGGACAGATCAGGAAGATGTGTGACAAGCGTGTGACACAGGTGTAAGGAATCTACTCGAGCAGGTGTTCCAGGTGCAGACAGGTCGTGTCACGCCAGGTTTGGTAATGTGTGTCACCCCCAGCCCAGCTCCCCACTCCTGGCAGAAGCAGCAGTTCTGGGGTTCAGCAGGCAAAGAGCTGGTGGGACAGGAGCAAAGGTGGCAGCCCAGGACACAGCCAGCATCCCGGGGGGACACAGCCAGCGCCATGGGACACAGCCAGCACCCCGGGGGGACACAGCCAGTGCCATGGGACACCGCAGCCCCAGAGCCCAGCAGCCCGGGCGCCTCCGGCTGCCCCGTGAGAGCCGCCCTGGCTCCTCTCCCGGCCGCACAGCGCTGAGGCGGGCACGGGGAACGGGGCAGCCGCAGCTGCCGCTCGGAAAAGCAGCGCCGCGGGGCAGCGGCGGCCCGGGACGGGCACGGGGTACCGGGCGGAGCGGCCCGTGCCGGGTATCAGGTGCTGGGTACCGGCCCGTGCCGGGTCTCGCGTACCGGCCCGTGCCGGGTCTCGGGTCTCGGGTACCGGCCCGTGCCGGGTCTCGGGTCTCGGGTACCGGCCCGTGCCGGGTCTCGGGTACCGGCCCGTGCCGGGTCTCGGGTCTCGGGTACCGGCCCGTGCCGGGTCTCGGGTCTCGGGTACCGGCCCGTGCCGGGTCTCGCGTACTGGCCCGTGCCAGGTCTCGGGTACCGGCCCGTGCCGGGGCGGCGCTGAGGCCGTTCCCCCCGGTCCCGGCGTGCCCCGCGGCCCCGCTCAGGTCGCCCTGGAGACGGCGCCGCAGCCGCCGGGCATGGACGGGCCGGGCTGGGCCGCGGAGCCCAGCGGAGGGCCGGACGATGGGGTGGACGATGGGGCGGGTGAGCCTCGCTGGCCCTGGCCCCTCGAGAAGGGCACAGTCCACCTGGCGGAGCCGCGGTTTGTAACACCCCCGACCAGCCCGCAGCCGACCCCCACGGGCCTGCCCACCCCCCTGGCCTACCGGCCCGAGTCCTCCCAGCCAACCGTACACCTCAAGGTCAGTTGGGGGGGCGCTCCCTGCTGCCTTAGTCACACGGTTCCTATAGAAACATGGAACCAATGCCCTTTGCCAAGCCCACAAGGGAGACCCTACATAACAGAGGTTCAGCCCCCTTTTCTTCTGCGAGGCTCTTGAAACAGCACTGTGCACAGCTGGGCAGCAAGAAGCTGTGCAGCCTCTCCCCACTGCTGCATCCTCTGTTGAGAATTTCCCAGCAGAATATTTTGTCTAAATAAGATTTTAAAAATATATAAATAGGTATAGTCACAGAATACAAGCAGGGCACAGAGCTCCCTGTAACCCTTAGCAGAGCAAAATCACCGAAGAGTTAATCCAAGGCACAAGGTGGGGAACAAGGGGATTTTGTTTAAGGATATCCAGTACCCATCGATAAAACACACCCTGCTGCCAAACTGGTTTGCATCCAGTCAGATGTGACCAACTCTGTATCATCAATTCTGCTGGTGCTTCCTCAGACACTCCCCCAACTGCAGACATCAGATTTTCTCTCTGTAACACATTCAAATCTTCAGCTACAGTATTCTGTGCTCTCAGCTTCCCTGGGAAGGAGCAGAGCTCATAAATACCACAGTCATTCCCTTTCCTAGGGGCCATTTATGGATTTATTTACAACACATCTGCTTTTCTCTTTGGCCGTTTCCTGAACCTAATGTTTTGAGTTAAATCGTTCCAAGACACCCCAGACAGGGATCTGTCGAGTGCTCATAGGTGCTTTGGTGCATTTGCTGCACTTTGGCCGTGCTAACCCGGGGATCTGGGGGCTCACATCCTTCCTTCCCGCTCTCCCCACCATGGCTGCAGGCAGAGGAGAATGCTGAGCCAACCTGCGAGTACTGTGGCAACCTGCTGAGGCCGTTCCCCTTCTGCGAGGACACCCCCCTCTCCGAGGACCAGGCAGACGTAAGCAGGTGGGAAGGCAGCAGGGTTTGCTGTGCGAGGGCCGTGCTCATGGCTCTGCTCTCTGCCTTCCAGAGATTCTGCTGCGAGCGCAGCCGAGAGCTCTATGAGTTCATGACCAAAGAGAAGAAGCAGCTCAAGGACGACAGCAGCATTCCCGGAGCTGTCAGCAACCAGGAATCACTCGGCTCTGAAACGAGCCTGCTGCTGTCAAAGGAGCAAGAGAACCACAGGTACTGGGAGAACTGGGGATCAGGGCTGTGCAGTGAACAAGAGGGAGCTCTGAGGGGAAAAGGAGTGCTAAGAAACTGCAGGAGAGGGATGAAAGAAGAAAAAACTTTACTTTAGGCACCAGAAGTTCAGATTCTCTCTGGTCCTTCCTGGCTCCTCTACTGCCAGGCTGCACAAGGAGGTGGTGAAGCATGTACTGAGAGAAATGTTAATTACAGTGCTGACAGACTATCTATCTAGAGACAGGTAAAGCAAAAAAACCCCACAGGTGTGGGAAGGGACAGTATTTGGGTGTAGTTTCTACATCTGTCACTGAAACAAAGCTAGAGATTGTATTTCTGTTTTACTCCATAAACCATGTCTGGATTAGTTTCCAGAGTCACACACAAGCTCTGCAAGTTCTCAGGCTGTTTAGCAGGAGACCCAAAGCTTGTGCAAGAGTTTAAGCCTCCAGGGAAAGTCTAAACTACAGGGAAAAGGAAAACTAAACCAGTACACCTGGACTGTCGGTCTTGAAAATCCTTCACAGCCTGAGGGTACAAGTGCTTCCTGTGTACAGAGCGCACACCAAACCACTGTCCCACTGACAGATTCATAGGAAGCTGCACAAGAATAGTGAAAATATTATTGGAGATGAGCTATTTTCTTGATCTTATGGGCATCTGTCCTTCTCTTTCACATAAAATCTGATCCAAAGCCCATTACAATATTCAGCTCTCCTGCCGGCAGAGCTGATGCCACTGCAGTGGCAGTCTGCTCACTGGATCTGTGTGGGCACAGAAATTGTGCTCCTAAAGGAGGGATATCCACTACTTGCAGCTTTCCAAACACAATATGTGAGGTGTCAACACCACTTCTATTTTCCAGGCAGCAGAGAGGACAGCTGGCCAGAGAGTTGGCAGACCAGTCTTTAAAGCCAAGTGCCACTGAAGGTGAGTTGGATTTCCTTATGGATTTGTCCATTTATCTCAACAATGCATTCAGTGGAATTGCTGGTTTCTAACTGGAGTTTATGCAGCAGCATGTTCACTCATTGTCCGATATACAATCTCATTAAATTAGATCTAGATACAGCCCTATTAAATCATCCCTCACACATGAGCACAAGAGTGGGCACAGCCCCTTTGCACAGAGAGGCTGTATGTCATGATTCTCAGTATGTATCTGTGAAGTTTCCAGCTAAGATGCACAGAACCTGACCTAAGAAGACAAGCTGGCAAAGCCAAGCCCTTGGCAAGGAGGAACTGCCAAAATGAGGCTCACCCCTTTCTTGCCTCAGGTGGATTCTCCACCAATTCCTAGCCCAGGGTGCGGATGACTGAGCAGCCTTTGGGTGTAATTGTAGAGGAGGAGTTTTGACAGGTGAACCAGATTTGCAATATGGGCATGTTTTCACAGAGGATGGCAGGGCACTGAGGCTTCTGTGACACTGGAATCTGAAATGGTCAGTTCCAGTGTGCGGAGCAAAATGTTATCCCAAAAAGTTGCTCTCTATACAGATGTGTGTATATTTGTAACTGAAAAAATGCTACCTTTTATCATAATCCTGTGCTCTGAAATAGCCGAGCACTTTGGACTGCCCTTGCTAGAGAATACCCCAAGACTGCCTGTCAGGATGGAGTGTTTCAGCCAGAACTCCCAGTCCCCAGTTACCGCAGAGGTGTTGGGCTGCCCCATGGTGGGGACTGCCAACCCTCCCTGTGCTCTGCAGGTTCACAGCAAGCTGGATCCGTTTCCTACGAGCTTTCCCTGGAACTCATATCTCCCACAAGCGGGACACCAGAGCCTGTTGTGACTGCAGCCGAGCCCGAGCCCAAACCCCAGCCCAAGGAGAAGCCTGAGCTGGAGCCCCAGCCTAAGGGGGAGCTTGAACTCAAACCCCAGCCCAAGGAGAAGCCTGAGCCGGAGCCCCAGTCCGAGGAGAAACCCAAGCTGGAGCCCCAGCCCAAGGAGGAGCTCAAACTCGAACCCCAGCCCAAGGAGAAGCCTGAGCCAGAGCCCCAGCCCAAGGAGGAGCTTGAGCCCAAATCCCAGCCCAAGGAGAAGCCTGAGCCAGAGCCTCAGCCTAAAGGGGAGCCCAAACTCGAACCCCAGCCCAAGGAGAAGCCTGAGCCAGAGCCCCAGCCTAAGGGGGAGCTTGAACTCAAACCCCAGCCCAAGGAGCAGCCTGAGCCAGAGCCCCAGCCTAAGGAGGAGCTCAAACTCGAACCCCAGCCCAAGGAGAAGCCTGAGCCAGAGCCCCAGCCTAAAGGGGAGCTCAAACTCGAACCCCAGCCCAAGGAGAAGCCTGAGCTGGAGCCCCAGCCTAAGGGGGAGCTCAAACTCGAACCCCAGCCCAAGGAGAAGCCTGAGCCGGAGCCCCAGCCTAAGGGGGAGCTCGAACTTGAACCCCAGCCCAAGGAAAAGCCTGAGCCAGAACCCCAGCCTAAGGGGGAGCCCCAGCTGGAGCCCCAGCCCAAGGAGAA
>PYHW01009264.1:285123-298021 GCA_013186435.1 Turdus rufiventris
GCCGCTCGCATCTCGCCGCCGCAGCCGAGGCTGAGGCACCGCGCGCGCGCCGCCTCGCCAAGGTCAGGCGCGCGGCGGGGGCGGGGCCGGGAGGGGCGGGGCCCAGCGCAGCCCCGCCCCCAACGCGCAGCCCCGCCCCCAGCGCCCCCTGGCGGTCACACAGGGCTCGGACAGCTCGCTGCTGTTGAACGCCTTTATGGTCACCCACATCCCGTATTGCATAAAGACCGCGGCTCTTCTTAAATACAATAAGGCTATCGAGTGTCTTTAGCGCCTTCCCTTCTCCCGCCAAATTAGAACTACAATCTGGCTTAGGCAGTATGTTCTCAGAAAAGGAGCACGCTTCTCGTTGGAAGAGCAGCAGAACTGGCTGATGGATGCTCATCGCTTGGTATCAGCTTCATGGGCACAAGTCCTTAGGAAAACTCTTTTTTAAAGGCAAATGAGCAGCAAATCTGTGGACTTTCGCACCCTTGGTCATTTGCTGAAGTGTTTAACAAACTACGTTTTGCATGAATTTGTGTTAGCACCACACTGGAGCTCCAGGAAGATTTAAACACCCAGTTCTAGGTCCTCCAGTTCCTTAAGGAGAGCAGCTTCTTTCTGAATCTTCTCCACCTGGAGCAGAAAAGCATAAAATGTCACAGATGCAGCTTATTATAAAATGAACCTGGAATAAACTGTACAGATCTCAACCATACCTGATTCTTCTCCAGCTGTTTGCCAGCAGCTGCCTGTTCCTTCAACTGCTCAATTGCCTTTAGTTTCTGCCAAAAAAAATACAAAAAGCCACTATAACACAAAAATATTGGTGACACGAGAATAGGAAAAAACTAGAAGTTGCTGCACTTGCAATCACCCGATGCATCTAGAGACAGGTCTCTGTGGAAAGCACAATCCCTTCGGCAGCTCCAGATGCTCTGTCCTGAATTTCCCACCCCTAACAGACATTTCTTTCAAGAACAGAACCTAGAGACCAGCAGTACTTCATCTCTGAAACAAACACGGGCACTCTCTCACTGAAGGGAGATCCCAACTTGGAAATTACTCCACCACCATCCCTCTTCACCACACATTTTCCTCAGAAAGCCTGGAATGTTAATCCAGAGACTATGAGCAGCAGGAGGTAGCCAAGAGAAATGGGAAAGGTTTTCCAGCCAGAACTTAACAATTTCTATTCTGGAATTATTTAATGCAAGAATTCTCAAGACTGGCAGTAAACTTTGCACTCCCAAGGCACACCACAGGGCACTGCTCCCCTGCCAGATGCAGGTCCCAACAACCACAGAACGCACAGAGCTCCAGCCTGAGCCCCAGCTCCTGCCAGCAGCCCTGACCCTCAGCTGGCTGCACCTCCACAGCATTGCTGCCCAAGGGCTGGTTTTAAAAACTCCTCCCTGTGTGCCACCTGTGATGGGACCTTCAGGAACCCTGGCACACGATGGCCTCCAGTGCTGCCCAGATGGGAGGGCAAAGGGAAAGGGGTACAAATTCAGGACACTGCTGTGAAGGTGCCTGCAGCCTCTGAGCTCAGCTCACCTTACCCTCGCACTAGTCTGACACACCAGCCCTTGCAGAAATACTGTCTGACAGAAAAATCATCTCTTCACACCTTTTTCAAATTCTTTATCCTCTTGTCCACTTCAGGATCTCCCGTGGTCATGGCAGGCACAGTGTTCTGCAGGGCACTCTGTGCAGGCTTGACCTGGGCAGGGCCTTGCTGTGCATCAGCTTTGGCTTCCTGTGGACACACAAACACAATCTAGAAAATACCCTTGACTACAAAGAGAATGAAAAATGTTTTTAGTCACTTTAAGAGGATCCATTTAATATTCCTTCTTTCCCCAGTTTGCTGGTGTATTCCAAAATCTGGGCATTATCTATTACTGATCTGCTTCCCATGGACAAAGGCTTATCTGGACTGCTCACATGCTGTTTCTTGTTTAACTTCTACTTCCTCAAGATCCCAACCACACACAGCACAGGGAAACATCAGTTTAAAGGTGATATGGCAAACATATACACAAATATTTTACAAAGCAGACTGGGTCATTGTCTTTAAGCAAAACAAAGGGCTCAGAACCAGTGCTAGAAAATTCTTTAAATAGCATCTAAAGAAATTGTTGCTTCAGAGGTTTTTAGAAATGGGAAAGCTAATACCAAAAACTGACTTTTTTCTACTTAGTCAAAGAATTGTTAAGCCCAGAAGTGGCAGACAGGCTGCCTCTGCTCTGCCCTAAAAACACACCTGAGCCTTGACCTGCCAGAACACAAAGCACCCAGCCTGTTCTTACCTCCTCTCTGAAACCACAACAGGCTGCAGAATGCCTCAAGTCGGAATCACTTTGTCTCCACACTGACTTAAACTAACATTTGCAGTGACTCAGCAAAGCTGCTCCTTTTGAATCCCCCTTCTGCACCTGCTTCACTCTGGTTAAACTCTGCTGCCCTTCCCTCACACCACACACGTGGGGGGCTCTCAGTGCACAAGGTGCTCTGAGACTGACCCCTGCCCTCTGGGGAAACCAATTAACTAATTACATTATCCTTGTAAGAATGACTTTTGCAGTACCTGTTTAGCAGCTTTCTTAGCTTCATGTTTCCTCTGATTTTTGAGAGCTGTTTTAGACACTGGCTTATCACCAGCTCCCAGCTGGGGTTTCATGTTCTGGGGTGGCTCATCCTCATGCTGCAGGACATACAAAATGGTTAAAACCCCATATTCCATGCTGGCACAGAAACCCCAAAATCTACCTCAGGCAACATCATATGCAAAGATGCACCAGAAAGAAAAAAGAAAGAAAGAAAGGATAAAAAGGGTCTCAATCTCATCCACTCGAGTTTGCTTGGGACCTACCCTGTGTGCCCTAATGATTTCATAGATTTCTGATAAAAAACAAAATCATTGTTTTCTATCTCAGAAAAGAAATAAAATCCAAGAGGTGTAATCTAGCACAAAATGACCGAAGCCTGGAATTTTGCTGTTGTTGACAGCTTTGTAACTCAAATTCCTGATGACCAGAGAGGGAGGCTGAGTGCTCGGAGGGGAGGTGGGGGGTTCTTGGGGGGCAGTGGGGGCTGTTTGGTGTTTAAGAGAACTCCTAACTGTGCCATTGTATTGCTTTAGCGCATGTGATGAGATTTTCTGCCCAGATAAGTAAGCAGAATTCTTTCACTGACTGTCCCTTTTCCCTACTCCCTGTGCCCACAGATGGTTTGTGAGGAGCCCTCAGCACAGCTCACAGACTGCGGGCCGGCTCAGTGTCCTGCAAAAGCACCAGGCTCAAAATTAAAGCTCTCCAGGACTCAAACACTAAGGATGCAGCTGCTACATGGAATTAGCTGCTACTCAGCCTACTTTGAAAACTTGCAGAAAGAAGCTAATTATACAGGCAGGTCACTGTACTGAAAAGTGTTTAAGCTGCAGCTGACTTATTAATGATCCAATCTCTAGTAAGTACATTTACCTTTAAAGAGCCCCAAAAAACAGCAAGAAAGAATGGCTGTTGGGAGTCCAGTCAAGCCTCAGGCTGGCTGGGTTCAGAACTGGCAAGTCAGGCCACCCAGATCAGGGGCTTCTGTCCTAACCAGAGCACTGTTTCACCAAAAGCCACACTTGGAGTTTAGTGTTTCAGTGGCGTGACAAAGAGAATTACAAAAATTTGCAGATGCTTTGTGAAAGGGCAGTATTTGTGCCAAAGACATGGGAGCTTTCTAACACACATCCTTGCAAAGTGCCAGAGGAGGTGACCAAAACCCCTCCGAACCCCCCCGTGCTCTTGTCACGTTCCTCCCCAAAAGCACACGCACACACACAGGTGAGGCCAAGCTGCAAGCAGCCCCGCGACAGCAGGGCCCAGGCACTCACGAGCTTGGAGCTGGTGGCGGGTTTGTGGCGCAGGGCAGGGGGTCTGTACGCCTGCGCCGGCCGCGGCTCCGCGCGGGGCAGCTCGCTGGGCACCGCCTGGTACCGCACGGCTCTCTCTGGGAACACCCCGTCCGGGAAGGGCTGCCAGAACACCTGCCACATCTCCTGGTCCGAGGGCACCTCGTGGCAGTGCAGCACGGAGCCCGTGTAGTGCCAGATCTTGTAGCCGTTGCCGACGCGCAGGCGCGGCGCGCACGTGGCCGTCACGATGTGCTCCCCGTCGGGACACCACGCGAAGTACGTGGAGTCCGAGGCCACCGGCTTGGAGATGAGCTTGTAGTTCTTCACGTCCCACACCTCCATCTGCCCCCGCAGGTTCCCGAACCCTGCCAGCACCAGGATGTGTCCGTGGGGGCTGTAGTAGACGGCGTTGCGCGGCCCGGTGCCAAAATCAAACACGGGGTCACATTTCAGGTTAAAAACCGTGGCTTTGGCAGGCATGAAACCATACACAGCACAGAACTCCACGGAGTTGGGGCTCCAGGCAACATCGTAAATAGGGCCATTTTTTGCTAAAGGAAAAGGAAAAACATGCAGCTGTTGGGAGACTGCGTTTTTTCAGAGCAAGCCAAAATAAAATCCATCGTGATTCTTCATGCTTTGCTAAAATGCTGTATTCTGATTATTGACAATGAAAACGAATTCTGCTAACAACAGAGGGAAAAACAACCTTCTATCTTCTGATAACTTTAGTTACAGTTTGCAACAGTAACTCCAGTCATTCCAAATTACCTCTGCAGGGCCAGCACCAACACTTTAACAGTAAGCATAGCTTGACATGTAAAAAAAATCCGTTTATTTTTTTTCCTCAAGTATGACCTCAGGACCTTCTCAAATTGTCCCACTGGAAACCTGCGAAAACAGGAGTTTTATACCAGCTGGATAACAGTTTCTCTTCTTGTAATCTAAGAAATATTGTGGAGTTCTGCTTTGACGAGGTACGTAATAGTGACCTGAATTATCTTTGGACAATGCCCATGCACAATATTTTATAAGTGAGATTTTAATGTGAGTGAGCACACAAAAAAGGTTTTACATATCATGGTCAAAACTTGTTACTGTTAGAAGCTATTCTGGGGGTTGGAACTTTAGGAGATACTGAAGAATGATGAATTAGTGATGAACACTCAGGTAAAATATCCAGGGGTAAATACAAACCACAGGCCATTATAACTTTTCATTATCTGGGTATATTTGCCCATAGTTCAGTTAATGCCAAGTGCATGACTGATCCTTAAACCCAGAGTTGACCCAAAATGTTCAAACTGAGTTAAATGGTTCATGCCTGCTGTCACTCTGAAGTCTTATTATCTTTAGAAATGAGGATGTCTCATCACACTGTGTGTTCCCTTTCAAAACCTGTTCAGTGACATTAACCCAGTGCAGTCACATACAGAGGGGACAGAAAATGACATTTGGTGCCAGCAGCAGCTGGGGAGATGAGGGCAGCTCCATGCAGCCTTCAGAGCTCTGCCACAGCCTGCAGCAGCACCACATCTGAGTCAAAACTGAAAAGCCCTCTGCAAATGCCAGTGTGGAAAAAAGCTTCAAAAAAGATCCAACTCCACAGGGAATGAGGCACCTCTCACTCCAAGTGCCTACCACCTGCTTTTATCAGTTTGGGCTTCTCCTTGAAAAGGAGAAATGAAAAATAACAGTAAACTTCCTGTTAAATACAGATTCAGTAGAAATAAAGAACATTTCAGTAAGTATGCAGTTAAACAAGTAGTGTTCTCAAGCTGGGGAACTGCTCCCAGAGAGATTCTATACACTGACTCATAACCCCAATTCTCTGTCCCCAGTGGAGTTACCAGCAAGGGGAAATGGGGCACAGTAGAAGTTTTGCAGCAGAAGCTGAATGTTCCCAGTCAGCACAGTTATGGGAATTACACTCACAGTACTGCCAGCAAGACAGACCAGGTCACCCATCCCCAATGCTCCCAAGCATTCCCAACAAACTGGCCTCCTCCATCCCAAACAGGCCAGATGTTTGCACATAACAGAGAATGAGAGAATGAAAATAGACCCACACAGGGGAAGTGAAGACAGGGACTTCCAGTTCAAACTAGACACTGGAATTAAGCATATTCATCAGCTGCTTCTCAATACCTCATTTTAATATCTTAAAACATTTACAATTTTACAATACAAAACAAAGGACTTCTATTTTCCAACAGACTTCAAAAAATTGCTCTCACTCAGCCCTGGCTGAGTAGGAGAGGTAGTGAGGTAGTGCAGGTAGGATTATTCTGTTTAGATTCCCATTCCTGCCCATTGTGGATTCTCAGACATCACCCTGGCTCCATTGCCCAGGTGTTTCCTCAGCAAACGAGTACAGCTCCCTCCCTGTGCCCTTGAACACCTTTCCAAGCAAAGCAGCAGATGAATTAACTGGAAGTGTTTGCTCTCTGCCACTGACCTTAAGAAGGTAAGTCTACCAAAGGCAAGAAAATTCAGCTACTGAAAAAAACCCAAATCAACCCAGAAAAACACAACATCTTCCTGCAGAGGTAAAACACCACCACAAAAGCAAAGGTGAAGGATGGTTTGTTCAGAGGATTTTGTTTTTAGGAGCAGTTGATGGCACCAATCCCGAGGCTGGTGGGGTACTCACGCAGCTGCACCACGGCGCTCTCCCCGCTGGCTGCCACGTAGTGCAGCGTCTGCTCGCCGTAGTAGGAGGCTCCACTCTTGTCCACCTCGGTGCTGGCAACCACCAGCACTGCTGTGGCTGTGAACAGACACAGTTAGTGCAGCACAGCCCCTGACAACCACTGCACACACCACAGACAAAGCCACATCAGCTCCGAATTAACCAGGTCCTGCTGGGTGCTGGTAATAGTGCTGGTACCATTCTCTTCTGAACTGAGCTTTTCCTAAATGCTAACACAAAAGGACTGAATACCTTCCTTTCTCAGATGGAAAATGTCAGATCAGTCTGTTCATTCACTATTAGATCACAGCAGGTGAACACAGCTGCATCCTTTGTAGCTATTAAAAAAAATATTAAACTGCAGCAGAAACCAAACATCCTGATCAATCCTTGAATAAAATGTTTCCTCAACATCTTCTGTATGCACATCTGTTATTCAAAGCTGTGTTCCTGTGGGGCATGCAGAGCAGGGCACAGTCTCATCAGGGCAAGGCCCAACCTGCCCCTTCCCCCAGATACAAGCACCCCAAAATGTCTTGAGCTATCAATCTTTCCTGTCTCTCAAAGTCCTCATGCATGGTTTCTACATGTGTGCAACACCTTCCTTGCATTCCAAACTATGTGGGTTGAAGTAAAATGATTTGTACAAAATCATTCTGAAACAGCCCCTTGCTAAAAACAGCAAAGCAGAGGCCTGACAACTCATCCCAGGTATGATAAGCATGCAAAGATAATTCTGCACATTAAGATTACATCATGGCATGAACTGTGCTTATGTTTACAATCCAACTACATCATCTACACTGACTGTAAAGTTATACAAGAATTTGTCATTCAACTGCTGAATTTACCAGCACGTATGGAACATTTTCAATTACAACATACACAACGATGAAAGTCACAGAAAGTGCTGAGCACTCCAGGGTGTGCAGAAATGCACCTCAGCAAGGCATTAATGGGTGCCCTCAGGATTTACCAGCATGTGCAAATCAAACACAAACCCCACACAGTAAACAGTCAATCCAAAATGAGCACAACACAGAAAAGTTCAGTCCACAGCTGCTGTACCTTTTTTGTTCCACAGCATTGTCACCTTGTCAGCTTTGAAGAAGCTTTTGTTGGCGAGTGCTGACTGCGGGCCCCCGAAGTTGGGGTACTGGTAGAGCCTGACAAAGGATGGAGCCCCTTTGGTGCCTGGGACATAAACAGCAACCTGAAACAGCAGAGATTTCACTGCAGGTTAGAGCCTTGCTAGCACAGGGCAGTTACTACCAGTACATTGGACTAAAGTCACAGGGGGTTTCTTTTCTAAGAAAACCAAGAGAAAGATTGGAAGCTGGATTGGATGTACCTTGGTTGGCTGTGCTCCTGGGGACAACACAAAATCACTGACCTTCTGCAAATGCAGCTTATTTGCAATGGTATCTGCCAAGAAAAAGGCCACAGATGTGTGATGTTAATGACAAACCACATTACCTGGACATCCTAACCACAGCCTTCTATGGGGCTGTGTCCTGGATAACACAGACCAGTAAAGACAATCACAAAGAATCTCTTTTTCTAGGCAAGCAATCATTATTATCCCATTTCACATCATTTTACCTACAAAACCAGTTTGAATCAAGCCTGTCTGAAACCCAGCAGTTAGTATTTGTAAGTTCAAAAAGCAAAGGAAGGCTCTGAACCCAAGGAGAACAGCCTGTGCTTGAAGCAGATATTCCTCCCCTCATGTGTGCTGGGTTCAGTCACATTCAGCTGCCATCACAGAGGCAGGGGCTCTCCCCTCCCACCTCCATGGGATAACTCCTGCTCCAGGCTCAGCACTGCCCCTTCCCCTACACCTGATGGGAACAGCTCCACTGCAGCCAGGAATGTGCAGTGCCAGCAGTCCTGCTCAGGCTGGCATTCCACACTTCCCACAGCTTGGTTAGCTGGGCTAATTCTCAGGAAAGTCAATTTCTTGGAGCCATAACTCTTATATGAACTTTAAAGCAAAACAAAGAATGCAAAACTAAAACCACACACTGCTGTTCTCCCCTTAGTTTTCTTTAATTCCTTCACATTTCTGTTCAATTAATTTTTTATCTTTCTGCTTTTTTCTTCCCCTTTCCCTTTTCAACATCTATTGACTCCAGGTATTCTACCATCAACTGTAAATCTCCTTGGTAACAATCTTCAGGCTTCACTAGTTCATTTTTGCCATCAATTTTTTAATGGGCCATTTTTAACAGTCTGTTGACAGAGCATGCATAACCCAAGAAGTAATCACAGATCACATTTTCTAACAGCAATTTCCTGGATCTCATTAATGAGAAACAATATAGAATCAGGTCTCTTTAACTGAGAATCAGATACATTTCACATCATGTCTGTCAATGAAAAGATAAATTAGAAAGTGAAAACACACTTCATTAAAGCATAATGAATTCTGAATTCTAAATTGAAATAGAATGTAGGCAGTATTTAAAATAAAAGGCAAGCAAAGGAAGAAACAAAGAAAAACCTGAAAACAAATCCCCCCCAAAAAGAAACAGCATTCATAGAAGGAATAAAACGTAGAGAAATACTCGCATACTGAAGTTGTTGTTTTCAAAGAAGTGCACTTCATTGTTCACATTCCTGGCACAAATGCTTTCATCATCTGCCCAGCAAGGACACCTGCACATGGAGGGAAAAGTCAGGAACACCAAATGATGCTCATCATTAGCACTCCAGGATTGTTTTTCCCCTCTACTGTGAGCCCAGTAAGTTCAAACGTGATACATTTAATGTGGACAAATGACATCTGCATAGCAAAAAATATACAAGTGGACTTAATTATTGTCTGCCCAGCTTTGCTCTGTGGTGCAAAGTGGGAGTGAATTTACAGTGAACTACACACAGACACAAGCACAGACTCTGGCTTTTAGTTAGCAGCAGGCACTGCTCTCAAACAGCTCCATTTACCTGGGTCAGATTTTTAAAACCACGTTTGTAACAAATTGCATCGGGAAGGTTTATTTACCAGTTCTGCATCTTTTTCTGTATAAAAGACTTTAAGCATTTTCCAGTTCTCAGATCATGGAGCTGCAGGTTGGGCACCCCTGCTGTACCATCCTTAGCAGCTGCAAAACAAATAGGAATCTTTGATTTCAATCTGCTTTACCCCAACATCCCACCCTATGGTTCTGCTAACGCCCAAACAAACATGAACTCCTTGCAAGCATGCAATTTCTGTCCCTGAGGGACCAAACCCATGAATGCTGATTGCTGCACCCATTAACCTCAGGCTGCCTGCAGAAAGAACTCACATTTGGAGGTGTAGGGCTTCTACTCCCCACTGCCAGGCTACAACCATCAACACCTGCACGGCTTTTTTATCCAGACCAAAAATCTTCCTCACAGCAAACAATGGAGGCATGGTCTGCACTCCAGTGTTTTGCTCCCACAGCAGTGAGGTGATTTTATCCATGCCACCACAGTCACAGCTCTCTCTGCAAGCCATGCAAAATGGTTCTGCTGCTTTTAAATTGTCTGTAGTCTCCTCCTTACCCTGGACAGCACAGCCTGCCTGCTGCTGTCAGTGATTTACAGCTCACTAACAGCCCACACACAGCTCGAGCTGCCTTCTCTCACCCCACAGCCTGTCCCAGTTCCCAGTCTCCCCACAGCCTGGCCAGCTCCCAAGGCCCAGCCTTGCCCAGCTCCTCCCTCCCAGGGCAGCATTTACACAGTCTGTGGCTCAGTCAGGACTGCAGCTCTCAGAATGAGGAACTCAAAATCCCCCGGGGAGGCAGAGGAGGGAACACAGCTCTGGACACGGAGAACACCCCAGCCATGGGCCCCAGGACCGTGTGCCATGTCCCTGGTTTTGACACAAGCTGCCTGCACAGCACACTGCAGTATTCCCAGGGTTTAGAAACACCTGACTGAATCACACAGTGACCCTGAGCACTGGCAGAGCCCCTGTGAGGCTGGCCAACGCCAGCTGCTCTCACACAATGGCATCCCTCCCTCCTCCACTGTGCTCCCGACTGCCCACAGAACTTTCTGCACCCTCTCTGCACTGTTCACTGAGCCAATAAATGTGCCACAGAGGCCAGCCAGGTCCTAACCCAGACTTGGGTTAAGACAGGCACAAACCCTGTGCCTCCCCAGCTGTACAATACTCACTTGCATAGGCCTGCCACGTTGCCAGAACATTATTCTTTGGCGAGAATTCAAGGCAAACTGTCTTTGGGAGATCAAAGGAATGCAGTAACTCGGCTCTGGTGATGTTAACAACATTGACTCTGGAACCAAAATATGCCACTTCGGTAAAACATGCTTACAATAGCCAATTAATAGCTGAGAGAATTGTTCAGTTATTTGACTCTTCTAGATCTGCCCCAAATTTGGCCAATGTAACAAAATTACAAGTGCTCCCCACCCTCCCCCTTATTTTTACTAAATTTTTCCAAGAGTACATTTTAAAACCAGACACCCAAGCATGACAAAAACCAAGAAAAGTGACCACTGGTCAAAACATAACACATTTTTGACTGCAACAGATAAACAGGAGCGTGAGCTCTCTAATACACCTGATCTATAAAAAAGGAACCTTGTAACATTCACAGGGTGTACAGACTCATAATTTTCTGTGGACTCTACTAATAGATTGACCCCAGGACCAGGTACTGGGAGCCATGAATAAAAAACCAGCCAAACAAACAAAGCACATCCAGACTGCATGGGAGTGGGTGCATTTCAAATAGCAGAAGAACAGCAAATACTTCATCTGATAGTCAAGAAACAAAGCCATTAATGCAACAATAATCTCCATTTAAAGTGCACGTGCAAACACTTGCATTAACAGCAAACCCTTTACACAGACCAGAGTAAATGAGGCACAACTGATTCCACTTATTTCATACAAGCTACAAATTAAGATAATAAAATGCACTCACTTTTGTCCATTGCACCAGGCAAAGAGGGAGCCGTCCTTGCTAAAAGCAACAGCTTTGCAATTTTTTCCAGAATCCCTAGAGAAATAAGAAATGCACATGAGTATCCAATAGTGCCATAGTTAAGTTTTCCTGAAAAAACGAACAAAACAACTTTCCTGCTGTCTCCTGAGGAGTTCTGTGTCACAGTGCAGTCCCCCTGCTCAGGGTCTGTCACCTGGCAGTGAGAGGTGCAAAGCCCTCCAAACCATCAGCTTTCTGAACTCACTTATAGTCACACTTTTTTCAATTTCAGAGTCTACGTTTACTTTTCAGCGAGCAATTTCTTCAGTGCAGTGCCACAGTACCTTTGGAATGCTGTGCTCTCGGTGAAGCTGGGGGGCCCGTTCACCATGTACAGCCCTTCGGACCCTCTCACTGCAAGAGGAAACAAACAGCTCATTTCAAATGCAGGCAGTTGTCCAAAGCAGATGTTTTTCTAACCCGTGAACCTGAGACATGCACACTCCTTCCCATACTAACCATAAGGAAATTGCGAGGCATAACCGAGACACACCCTGAGCTCCTATCCCACCTCTCCTCCAGCACCTCCCTCTGCAGGGCAGTGCCCGGCGCAGGACGGGATCCATGCACAGCCTCTGCACAGGCTGCAGCTTTTCTCATGCCTAAACGCAGTTTCCCAAGGTCCATGTACACCACAGCCCCGAGAGACCGAAGGGAACCTTTAAACGCACCTTAAAACCGACCCACCAACTGCACAGCCCAAAATGTACCCTGAACACCTGCAGCCCCCACAGACCGGAGCGAGGGGAACCAGGCCGGTGCTTAAAGCTTAAAAATACAGAAAAGGAAAATACGCATCCCTTATGTTAGGGACAGTTTAAATAGTGAGATACTGAAAAGGAACGCGATTTTTGTAAAGACCTTCACGAACTGCAGTGCAAAGCGCACGGACCGCAGCGGACACGTCACGGGCTCCGAGCTGCCCACGCACCGAGCCGAGCCCGCGAACGCGCCCCGGGAACTCCGCGGAGAATCACCCGCGGCCGAAGAACGAATCCCCGCTCCCGGGCCGAGCAAGCACAGGGCCCGGCGAGCCCTGACCAGTACCAGGAGCGGCACCGTCAAAAGTTCCACAGCCGGGGCCGGACTTGGCCACGCCGCGGCAGCGCACGCTGGGGAAGGAACGCGCGGCGGACACCGACGGGCACCGGAGGGACAGCGGACCGCCCCAGCCCAACCCGGCCCTCGCTCCCCCGCGCCCCAACCCCGACCCCGATACCGGCCGGGCCCGACGCACCTGCGAGCAGCGGCGTGGGCGGCGCCATCTTGGCGCGCGGGCCGAGCGCCGTTTCCGGTTCCGGGGCGGTGGCGGCGCAGCGGCCGCAGCGCGCG
>PYHW01009264.1:305749-338210 GCA_013186435.1 Turdus rufiventris
GCTGGGATGGCAGCAGGCTGGGATCCTGCTCTCCCCACAGGGAGCCGGGATGGCAGCAGGCTGGGATCCTGCTCTCCTCACACCGAGCCGGGATGGCAGCAGGCTGGGATCCTGCTCTCCTCACACCGAGCTGGGATGGCAGCAGGCGATGGCAGCAGGCTGGGATCCTGCTCTCCTCACACCGAGCCGGGATGGCAGCAGGCTGGGATCCTGCTCTCCCCACAGGGAGCCGGGATGGCAGCAGGCTGGGATCCTGCTCTCCCCACTCCCTGCCTTCTCTGCTCACACAGGAGCTGGAGCTCTCCAGGGCTCTCCACATCAGCCTCCAGCCCGGCTCCCAGGGGTCCCGTTTCCCAGGCAGCCCCAGTGGGACACAGAGGGAAGTTCCTGGGCTGTGCCAGCCCCACCAGTGAGAGCTGCTGATAACACTCCCAGCCATGGACGTGCCTATCAGCACAGTGCAGCCACGGCCAGCAGAGCTAACAAGGGGAAATGCAAGGGTTGCAGTCACGCTGGAAAACTTGCCTCTCTGGAATTGTGCAACTCACCAAAACCAAGCGTTAATAAAAAAATCCACTCAAGGTTTTTTTACAGAGCATGGCAATGTGCTCAGCAGTACCAGTCACAGATGTGAAACACAGCTCAGCTCCTGAAGAGTGACACTGGTCAGAGAAGTTAACTTTAAGGGCTCCCACAAAACTGTCAGTACCAGCACTGGGCTTTTACAAGCTGGGGGCATCAGGTTTGCAGACTGAGGGAGTAACTGAGCCTCTATTTCCACTGAGCCGATCTTAAAACCCAAACCAAAAGCACCAAACACTCATTTCAGAAGAAATTTGTTCCAGTCTCCTATTGTCTTCTAATCCTCTTTCAAACCCTATCTGTGGTAAATCTCCTCTGAATAAAAGCTGTTTATAACTCATGCCAAGGGAAGTATTCCTTTCCATGTTGAATTAACGTGCACCAGACTCCTCCAGCACTGTCAGAAGCACCCGTGTTCATGAAGCACAAAATCCCCCAGAGTCCATGTCCTCTCTCAGTCCTTCACGGACACCACTCTACCGGTCAGATGAGGCAGCTCTGAGGAGGTAACAAGAGGAGGACAATTAAAGCAAACACCACACTTGGCAGTGGGATCTACCTCCTCACCTTTGCAGCACAATCGCACAACTTTTGTCAATACCCATCTAGTCAAACTTGAGACTGGAACTTTGTTGTTCTATCCTTGTTTCAGCTATTTTGTAATGTGATCATTTAACAAAATAAAGCCCACTCCATCCCTCCAAGTACAGGCATTCAAGCAGTTCCACGAGAGGTACAGGCAGCCTTCCTCAGGCTGCCCAAGCGCTGGAACAGAGGCAGCACCTGTCCTGTGTGCATCCTGTGCTCTGTGCTCCCCTCTGCCCGTGGGTGGGGGCAGGAATTGTCCCTCCCTGCCAGCGAGACTGCAACCAGACAAGGACACCCCTGCTTCACCACACACCCCACACAGCACCAAGGGTGCTGAAAGCTCTAAGGAGCTTCGTGCACTCCAAGCCATGCTGTGGCTGCCCTCCTCCCCAGAGCAGCTGTGCTAGGACTGAAACGCTGAGCCTGGATGGCAGCCCTGCTCCCTGCACACATCCCAGCACCTCCCACCGGCAGCAGGCAGGGGCTGGGACCACTCTGACCCCGCTCACACACCAGGAGAAGCTCCACGCTGACACAGGGTGCCCCAGTCTGCCATCAGGGTAAAACCAGCTGACTACACTTCATGTCACCTCCTAAAAGCAGGAGAGAATTAGACGCTGTGGTAGCACAGTTCCCATATGATTTTGTTCTTTATTCACCTGACAGTGCTCCCAACACCAAGCACCTCCTGTGGGACATTAATGAGCAGAGCTCTCCAGTGACAGCTACTCTCGTGGCAAACTCTAAATGTGCTGCCAAATCTTAAAATTTTGCACTCTTCTCAAATCCTGAACTCTTGACATCAGATTCCAGTTTGTATAAAAGTGGTTTTTATCCCATGGCTGCAGAATGACATTTATAAACACAATCCAGTCCTTATGAAAGGGCAAGAAGAAACCCAAAGTATCTCTTAAATAAGTCTTTTTGGATGACTGAATGGGGAGAGAGTCTGACACATTCTGTGAGTGCACCATCCACTGTAAAGCCAATGCCTCAATTTGCAAACCCTGGAATTAGAATAGGAAAGAGCATTTAGCTCTTGTAATAAAAAGCAATTACTGATTGCTCCAAGAGCTACAGAAGTCTGACAATTATTGTTACAACTGAAAAAAAATCCACATCGAATACACAGGGCAGATGAAGGGGTGCTTTAAGCATGTAGTATTTGTGTTTTAACAGCAAAACCCCCAGCCCGCGCTGAGCTTCTGCATCCCACAAAGTACCAGATACACTCAACAGGGCACATCTCATTTTGGCTGGGACTTCCCAGTTAGGGTCCTGTCAATGAAGGTTCTACCCAAAGAGATGTTATGTTGGTACACCCAGTTCACACTGAAGCCCACAAGGTACCTGCCAAGATTTAGAGTCAGCAAAAACACCAAAGACTCCCCAAGCACAGATTGTCATTCCCAGAGATGGATGGTAAACCCAATGTTTTCCTATCTTAAATATCAGGTAGACAAAACTCCATTTTATCAGAGAAGTCCTCATTTCAATGGTTTAAAAAAATCTCAGAGACTTTTGCTTTACCTATTAAATTCTCTTTATCTCAACTGACAAGTTCTCTCACTTTTCCTCCTGTGGAAGGAGGGGGAGCTGAGCCAGTGTCTGCATGGGGCTTAGTGCTGGCAGGATGAAACCAAGACAGCCCTTTTTGCACCCATGGGGTTGGAAGGGTTTGAGGTAAGGACAGGTTTGAGTGGACAGCTGAATGGACAGCTGCTCCTTCTGCGCAGCTATTGCCTGCAAGCTCCTGTGCTTGCCATGGGCTACCTTTCCTGAGTCTGTTAGAGCCCACTGCTGGTTAGTGGCCACTGTCTGCTCTCGCTGCTGCCACACTGCTCTTATCGCCTCTCTGCCATGCCTGGAACCCTTGATAACAGCCCCTGCCATGTGGCTGGGCTGGCAGGTGCCCAGGGCAGCGCTGCCACGCCGGGCAGGCTGCAGCTGCAGCCAGGGGCACTGTGAGCTGTGCAGGAGTGCAGGGGCAGCACAGACAGAGCTGCAGCTCCTGCACAGCCCAGCCTGGGGCAGGGGTGGACAAGGAGGCCCTGGTGCCCTGGGAAGCCCGTACTGGAACACGCTCCCAGGCGCAGTGGAATTAGAGCCCACACTGGAGCAGGCTGCTGGAAGGATCTGGAGCAGCCTGCTCCTCAAGGACTGACCCGTGGGAAGGACCCAGGGCTGCAGCAGCTCATGCAGAGCACCCACGTGCAGGAGTTCAAGGAGTCTCCCTGGGTGCTTTGCTAGAACAGGGGGACAGAGTGAGACTGCCCTGCAGCCTGCGGTGAAGAGCACAGTGAAGGAGGCTGCAGGACCCAGCCTGACTCAGCTTTGGTGTCCAACAGCTCCAGGCACCACACACACCTCTCCTGTCCTGAGTGACCACCAGGAGAGATGGAGCCCAAACTCTAAACCATCCCAGAGGACACCAGGGGACAATGTGCAGAACACAGGAATGACACCCCTGTGTCAGAGCAAAGCACAGCAAGGGTTAAGGGGGCTGTGACAGACAGTGTGGGACCTGAGCACGGTGAATGGTACGGAATAAACAGCAGAGAATGTATGTGCTCCTTTGGGCTGGGCTAGAGGTGGTTTTCTCCACTGTAGCTGGTAAGGGGCTGTGCTTTGATCTGCACTGAAAATTGTGTTTGTTACTGCTGAGAAGCACTTGCTTGCACAACACCAAGGCCTTTTCTGCTTCTCATGTCTTCATTTTAACTTGCCAATAGCCACAGAAAAGTTTAACCTTCAACATCACCTCATATTCATGGACACCAAGATCCATTTCAATTATTAATCCAGCAAGTGTTACTGCACTCAGTGCAGTGTTTTCACCATTAAGTGTCATTAGATACAACTATCATCCTTCCAAGACACATGCTCTGAAATTCAAAATTCACCTCAAAATCTAGGTTAAAAAGACTAAGAATTAAACTTCAAATGCATTTGCAGCTTAATTCATTCTGTATGCTTAAAAAAGCACAGTGGTTCATTTTTAGGTATTTCACACACCTCAGTAATATGTGTATTTTATGCCAATATTGGATACACTAGGAATGAGTTACTCAGAGCCTACTTTGGCACAGTCAAGCACTAGATAGGTAATTGTGTTTCACACTGAAATCCTACTGACTGGATGATGCAAGCTAATTCTGTGCCTTTTCAGTCAGTAACAAAAAACATTCTGTGTTCAGCTGTATTAATGACTATCTGTACACTACTTCTGTACACTACTATCCTAAGGAATTTCTTGACACCTCCTCAGAAGACTCCCAGAATGCAGGAGTCTTCTTGCTTTATAGATATATAAAATGTATCACCTACAGCAGGTACAGCACCTTTGCTGTGCAAAGCCAGGCCCAGAAGAGCAATCACCCAGACCCACGTGAAAATGCCACTATTCCCCTTCCTAAACTCCATCAGCTGAAAAGACCAACACATGAGATTGTGCCCTCAGCAACACCTATGTGTGCACTGTGCAAGAAAACATCCCTGCTGATGTGTCAGTAACAGCCAGGATCTCCCTAACACGGGTTTGAGTGTCACCAGCACAGCTCACCCTTCCTGCCACAGCGTCAGTGAAAAATAGAAGAGTTTCTATTCACTGGAGCAATTCAGTAACCTCTTGTTCTCTATTGCAGCATCATGTGGCTAGCTCTGCTGACTTCAGCAAGTCCCCAGAGATAGCTACTCATAGGGGAATAACCCATATCTGTCAGAAAAAATACCAGAATTACACAGAAAGATTTTCAGTTGACACCAAAGTCTAAGTCAAGGTCCTCAGCCACACAAAGTCCCTCTGAAAGAGCTGCAAAATGCAGAGTTCACAGGCAGCAGACTCACGGTGCTGGTGCTCTGCAGAGTGCATGAGCTCATTGTTTCCACAGCAGCGATTTTTCTCTCCCAAAGCAGAGCTGACAAAAGGAAGCCCCAGATCACGTTCCCGTTCCAGCCCTGCTGTGTCCTGCCCAGCTCCATCCCACCAGGGCTCCCACAACCAGCTGCACTCTCACTGATGCCCTGGCATTCCACCTCTAGCTTCTGCTGGAACTTTATAGCTGAAAGCTTCTCAGTTTCAGTCACCCAGTGAAGGAAAGCTGCCTAACGTGACCTTAAAATCCAGTAACGGGGGTATAAATGCAAAATCTTGCCAAAGACTTTGGAATTTGAATGGATTATAAGTTCAAAACATGCATCAAGCCTGATGAATTTCATTCTACGTTCTCACAAACACTTCTTTTTGCCACTAAGTGCTCACTGGCAAAGATGCAAGGTTATTTTAAAGGCAACCATTTACATTCTTCTACCTGAATTTAATGTTCTTCTATATCCCACATTTCCAGCATTTGCTTCAGCCATAGTGCATAAACCTCAGATTTGTGAAGCCTCCATCTTAATAATTCATTATTTGATTTTAGGGTTTTTCTAATTAGCTTCCTCATCTTAAGACTTATTTTGAGATATGAAAACAGAAACAGCTAAAGTCTCACCACAAAGTGACCTTTTGGTCTACAAACCAAATGTGTATTCTAAGCCCTGAAGTTTGTTCCAGTGAAATAACAAAGTCCTTAAAACCTAAATACCAGCTCTGTTCCATAAATACAGGGAAGTGGCATCAACCAGAACTTAAAGCAAAAAACAAATTTGTCCAACTTTCTGCTGAAAAAAAAGATGTGCTTTGAAACTGAGCTTAACGCCAGCACCCCAGCAATACAAAGTAATTTTTTAGAAAAGAGCAGGACACTCAGCATTACTTATAACCTTCATCATTGTGCAGTATACAAACTGTTGCCAAGCACACTTTAAAGGATTCAGTTGAGCTGTGCAAGTTGAGAAGCCTTTCAAGTCAAATACAGCCAGGACAGTGATGAAATGGTTATCAATACTTCAACAGCCAAACAAAATTTACATTCTACACAGCTTGTTAAGCAGAAGTTTTGACAAGCCAGAGCAGCACAAGGCATTAAATCACATAATCACTAGGACTTTGACTTAATGCTGACAAAAAAAAAAATCCTTCAAAATCATTAAAGCACAGGAAAGAAACAGTTTGCAGCTAGTGATGAATTAGTAATGCACCTCTCTCAAGTCCTATCCATGCCAGGTAAGACTCTGCTGCACTTCACTGCAGTTTCTCACCATGAGTTCAATGCTAACTTTGGAGATTGACATTGTCCTTGTCACAGTCCACTTATGTTTCCCATCCAGCTTTACTTGAGCAGAATGAAAGTAAGCAAGAAAGCTTATTTTCCTGGTTTAAAGATAGAAATATCTTAACTTTGCCAAAATTGTGTTTAGATGTAGTATTTTCACAATGTGTTTTCTGATACAGGACTAAATGCCAAAAAGCTTTCTCTTTTGGAAAAGGAAACTGTAAATATTTTGGCAAAAGTCAGCTAGGAGCTAACTAGCATTAAACTCTGAGCTTACACATCATGTATGATACATGCATAATGGAAGAAGAAAAAAAGTCATGTTATATTTAGAGTTTAGTTCTGTGTTTCAGAACAAATACTTCACTTCCACAACCACTTTCACCTCTTCAAACTACAGAAGCCCAGTATGGAGTTCTGAACACAGGCAGCAGTTCTGTGCAAACAAAAACAATGAGAAACTTGCATAGAGCAAAGCGGTTCATGCATACCTCAGCATGTATGCATTCCATACTCAAGCATCCATACCTATCCCAGGTGGTCTTTGACTCCTGTAACTTGTTGAAATGGAACGCTTGGTAGAATGCAGTTGACGGATTCCTATGAGATCCAAGAATCAGACAGACATATTGAAAATGGGTACACAGCAAAAATACCAACTCTCGTAACTCAACCAGCATTACAAAGTGATTAGCTGTCCAGACAGGTTAAACTAATGTCTGAAAGGCCCTACTGTTTCTATGGGTTTGCATTAAGGACACAAGGATCCAGGACAAAATAGTGCTTCTCCAGCCCTATGGATTTTCAGGCTATATCAAGCTGCTCTGTACAAAGATGAGACTGTAAGGCCAACAGTGAGGCATCTCCTGTCCTGCTGGCAATGCTGCACAGCTTAGCTGACCACCACCCTAATGCCAAACACACCTGAACCCAAGAGACACCGTTCCCATTTTTGGTATGTCCCAAACTAGCTCTGCACACAGTACCCAGTGTTTCCATCCTACTTCACTCCCTGCTTTATACCCACAGCAGATGATTCCTCCAAAGGGACCTGGAAGCTGGAGCTCAATGTGCCACATTCAAACCACGACAGACCAAGTTACAAGTGAAGAACAGATCCAGCTAGGAATGAAAAATGGAATGTCAGCTACCTTTGTGGCACTGCTCAGTCCCGTTCCCCCTTGCCGAGGTGTGACAGGGCAGGGGCAGAGCTCAGGGCCCTTGCTGAGAGCCTACACTACAGACATGCCAGCAGAGTGCCAGACCCTGGGGCAGCCTGAGCCTCCAGCCCCACCGTAGCAGCCACGCTGCCATCAGCAAATCCCTCTGCTCCAGAGCCTCCTCTGAACGCTTGTTGTAGACAACTGCACCACAGTGGATCCAGCTCTCTGCTGCCAGCGCCTGCAGCAGGGCTCTCCTGAGGCTCAGACACTTCTTTCCTCGCACTGCTCATCCTCATGTGGGCAGAGCTATACCAGCCCTAGAGACAAATGCAACAACATTGCTGAAAAATCTTCAGAAATGCAAGTGTGAGTTCAAATTCCTTTCAGAACCAGTTTTAAAATGAGAAGACTATTATCAACATTGGAAGCACAGGTATCAATCCCTTTTCTATGGCAAGAATATTTCTAAAAACAACTGCCTTCAAGTTACTTTATTTCAATTAAAGTACAATTACTGCATAGTAAAAATCACATAAAGAAAAATATCACAGAATCAGAAGTAATTCAATTCTCATGGCAGGTGTATACCAAAAATCTTGCAAGGATACTGGTATTTGTGTATCACCAATGATCAGGAAATATCTGAGTTTAAAGTGTCTGCCACTCCTTTTTCCACCTTCAGCACTGTACCCTTCAAAAAAACCAAAAATCATGCAAGTCTGGAATTTAGCTTAAATCCTGTTACAGAAGTTGCTTGATCAAAACTGATAAACACCATCCTCCTATGCTGGTAACATCCACATTTTCCTAAAGCACTGCACACAGCTCAACAAGTAATTACAGGAAGAGAAACACAATAGCTAAAGGACATCTGTGTCCTTTAATAGGACTTCACATGTGGAAAACAACTGGATCTGCAGATCAAGAGAGCGCTCCTTTGTTGAAAGGAAGGCCCAGGCTCTTCTTTCTAATGCAGCTGTCAGGAACATGGACAGTCCCTTCCACAGAATGAGACTGTAAATATAAACTTCCAAATTTACCTGTAGGATATAAAGCCATGCTGCAACTGCTAGGTATAAAATGTGGTTTATAACCATTCAGCATGTATTCCATATAGTCTATTTTTATATTGACACCCTCTATGATCTGTATTTTTGTACTCTTCTTAAACAAGCATCTGAAAAGATAAGGAAAAACTTTCCTTATCAGAGTCTCATTTGTAACCCTTACTGTTGAAACTGCTTTTGCATTACTTCAGACAAGCAAGAGAACCTTTTTACTCCACAGCTCTGTATTTTAAAAGTAATTAATGGGGTGTGTGTACCTAAACAGGAAAAGCAAATCCACAGAGGCAGCATGAATGATGCCTCACATGCAGATCTGAACTAATATGACCGAGTTTCAGCCTGCTGAGGCATCTGGTTTAACCATAAGAAACAGTGAGAGGTTAGAGAATGGCTAAAAATGCCTTTCTGTTTGCAGAAACAACTGAGAAAACAGCTTACAGGGACAGTAAAACCCAGTCTGCTGCTGCTGTGCCACAGCTGGAGCCCCACAAGTGCCCCTGACACTGCCCTAAGTGAGTGCAGGGACAGCCTGGACCACAAAAGCAGACTGCCTGTGTCTCCTCCCTGGCTGACTGCCAGCTCTGAGGTCAAGACTCAGCCCCAGTCCTTGGCAGACTGACACAGTGGAGCCCAGAGCCAGACAGGACAGCAGTGTCCCAGATGCTGACCCAGAGAAAAAGCAACCACCTGCCCTTCCACAGAAGGTACCCCAGAGCTTCTCTTCCTCCATCCCCAAGGGTACACGGGCTGAATTTCATTCCCACACTATGACAGACAGCTAGCTTGGCACACAAACATTCAGAGTGTGCCTCAAGTGTCCAAAAATGCCTCCATGTCTCTATAAACAAGTCCTACAATACATGCTCCATTTATGTCCTTTAAAAGCTCATGAATGCCAATATTCACAATTTACTCCTGTGCTCTGGTTTCTAAGAACAGTTTTCATGCTGTGAAAATTTGATCCAAATTTAAAGGAGAGCTTACTCAGTTCTCTGAATGCCCAGGAGATCCAGCTGTCCCTTTAAAGCTAAGCTTAGTCCTCATCCCAAGGTTCAGGTCACAGCTGGAAGTGTATCCTCCCACTGGCATTCTTCAGGACAATATGCCAAATACAAACTTCATCCCCGAGAGCTCTGTTTGCTAGAAACCATGCCAGTGAAAGCTGGCAAATCATCAAGTGTACAGATACATGTCCTTTGGTTCAAGTAATGTTGCTGGCTTTGGTGTGGGTATCAGCCCCACGTACAGTGCCTGCCACACAGATGCCTTTTTACCAGCAACCTCCTTTGAAAGAAATAATAGCAGCACTGTTCATGAACAAGTGCCAATCTTCAAACTACTGACCAACCTTGGCAACTGAGGGCAACAACAAGAACACATGAAAAATGCAGTAAAAAACCCCAGCATTTTCCCCCCAAATATAAAATTCATACCACCTCAGACAGTTCTCTCTCAACCTCAGCATTCTTTTCTTTAGGTTTGAGAACAGGAATGATGCTCAACATTCAAACGACCTAAGCACCTGTCTTTGAAGAACAGGAAACCAACAGGTCAGATAATCCCTGCTCAATACCTGTGAGGAAAACCAAACAAACAGAAGCATGTATTTACTACCCAGACAGCAGCAAGCACACATGGGTGACCTTTACAGAAGCTCACTGCATTCTGAGAACAATTCACAGGTCTCATATAGAAAGCCCAGGAGATGTAGCTACGTAATAAAATGAGTTGAGCTTTTAATGCCACCTTACACGACATTTTTGTTGGTAAGAGCTGGGCTCAACAAAGCCTGTCCACCACTAGTAGTATTCTGTGCATCTGTGTTACTGCTACAGAGACAGAACTGAATCAGGGACTTGGAGAAAGAAGTGATTCAAAGATTCCTCAAAGAGGGAATCAGCAAACAAACATATTCAGCCTTTTTAACACCACAATTACTACTGGTAAGAGACCCAGCAGTAAGGCAAGCATGCAGTCTGAGCTCAAGAGAAGTGTCACCATACACGATGTGTTTGTGCACCACAGGACAACAAATGAATCCCTCCTCAGTGTCTCAAGTTTATAAAGGACTGGATGTACCTTCACCAGAAGTGTTTCACACCCAAGGTAGTTTTCAGTTCCCAGTGCTCCCCCAAAAAAGGCTGTTTACTGACTGGGGTACTGACTGTGATCTGCAATGGGGACTCTTTAGAGCTGGCCTCAAAATTACAGCACTTGGCAGGGTTCATCTGGGATCTGCATGAGGGACTTGATCACTTGATTGCAGTTTATCAGGGAACTCACAGTACAGTTTATGGCATTTTGAGATTATGTTTACACTAGTAACAGAATTCCTTCTCCATCCTTCTCCTTTTGAAAGATATTTCACTTTATTTTTAGCACTTTCTATTTAAAGCAGCTGCAACTTTGAATCAGTTTTCTTCCATAAAACTCAATCTACAGAACAGTAACTGGAGCACAAAGCTTTGCAGGAGAAAACTGCCGGACTAAATGTGGAGGAGTCAATGCAAAATTAAGGGAGGTAACGTCTCAAGCTCTGAAATGATGTGTTTAATTGCATATTCTGTTCACACAGCTCCTAAAAGCCATTACACTTGCTATACATACCCTAAAGAGCAGCAACAACTCAAGGCTTTAACACTCAGGTGCATTCTGGCTGCAGGTAAGAGAGGAAAGGCTGACTCAATGATCAAACTATGTGACAATTTTTGGGACAGTGGCTTTCAAATACCAGAATGAATTTAAAGGGACTTCACAGGCTACTACAAAATAAAAATATTGTAACAGCATAGTGAAAGCACACTGCAGGGAGCTGATCTTCACTGGAAAAACAATAAGCAGTAGCCCATACTTCTTCACCTTGCTCTCAAAAGAGGATTTTGGCAGATAATTTCTTACAGTGACTAGACTGGAAGTCTCTAAGGAGAAGGAAACACAGAGAACTGTCTCAAATACACAGAGTATGAAGTCTGGCAGAGGCATTTCACTGATCACTTGTCTGCTCTGTTGAAACACTGGCATCAACCTCCCTCTGGTTCTGGGTAGGCTTGAGTATTTAAAAACAACACCAGGAGTACTTTTCAACCCCTACCAGTGCTATTACTTGTTTTACATACTTATGTGATTTTAATAAATAATACAAAAATAATTTAAAATGTTTCATTATTTACTGTACTGGGTAATAACCATACATTATTTCTGAAGGAGCTTTGCTGAACAGCTCAAATAGTGAATTCCAGTACGACTATTTAATACTAATCATAGAAAGAATACAACAATCTGCTAAGTATCTTCTTACTCCCCATTTCAACAGCTGCAGCTCCAAACTCCGGAGTGCAGCTCTCCTGGGTCCCTCAGATTGTCCCCAAGCCTCACGAGTGCTGTGTAGTCACAACAGCTTTTTGGTTTCCAGGATCCAGGGATGACCCTTTCCATCCTCAACACCTGTCCCAGGCAGGTACCCAAGACTCCTCCTGTCCCTCCTGTTAATTAACACCTGCTAATGAAGCCTGGCTCCTCTGTGAAGGCTGGCAGGGCTGTCAGGCAGGCTGAACCTTAATTACATCATCTTACACACGGTGCGAGGACTAATGGCAGTGCTTCTGTTCTTAAACCAAAACATGTAACAAATGTAAGCCTTCTCGTATAATGATTTGTCTTCTCACTGGATATAGTCAACCTTCAGCTCTTGGAGGGAGGACACAGAACAAAGTGATTCACATGATGCACAGCTTGGCTTCCAGGCACAAAAATCTACAGCGAATCACATTTTCAGAGAGAAACTTATTGACTGCAAGCTGATAACAGCAATGCAGAAAGTCTGCCTGATCTAGTCAGGGATTCTTGCCTCTATCAAGCAGCTTTCAAGAAAAGCCACAGAAAAACTCACCAATATTATCCACATTTGAATGAATTGAGACAAGTTAAAAAAAAAACCCAAAAACAAACAAAAAAAACCCAAAAGCAAAAAAAGTCTTAATGCAAATAACGCCCGTGGTCTCAAGAAACACCTTGAGCTCCACCTGACATGGGATGGAGCCCTTCAGCACCTACTAATACCTGCCAAAGAACATCACTATGCCACGACACTCTCCTGTAAATGATCCACTCAAGAGAGCAAGCTCTGAGTGTTCAGGCCCACCAGACCCTGATATGCTGGTATAAAGGAGGGAGCCAAATACTAAATTCTGCATTTCTGAAATAAAAAGATCCACATTTGCTAGTATTGCATTATAGCTCCAAAAATCTGCAAGCCTCCTCAAAAATACTGACTTTTACACAACATAGCTAGTATCTGTATGTATGAACATGGTATTGAAGGTGATCAGACTCCTGCTGCCTGTGATGCCCACAACACTTGGTTTTTTCAAACACAGTGAGGAATGTAAAGCTGCCTGTGATTTCTGGTGAAAGTGGCCCTGCACAGTGGAACAGGGCTTGAATACTCATCCCCAAATAAAACCACACTGAAATGAGATACTATTTTTTCTCCCACTAAACTGCAGTGACAACACTTTCAACTATTTCAGTCATCTATAAATACAAATGGCTCCTGGTATTTTGACAACAAAATATTTCAGTATCTGTGGGGGGGAAAAAAAGAATGGATAAAATACTTTCAAGCAGACTCGGACAAATCCCACCTGTCCTACTCATGTGATAATGGTCAGGAATGCATCTATGAGCAAATGTTTCAAATTACACTTAGCTTTAAAAAAAGATACTGGATCCTAGGCCATCCATGTATGGCATGGTTATTTACACAGTATATTATAAACCTGTAAATAGTGTGGGAAGGCAGACAAAGTCTCTACCACTCAAGTTTCAGGCCAGCCTGTGCTGTCAGTGAGTGCTCATCACTTGGTTTACAAAAAAAGTATTTTTAAAAATGCATTTGTAGGGTTGGTCAAGGTATTTAGAGGCCTTGCACCCACCGAAGAGTGTTCTACATAGGAGACATTCCCAGGAGTCCTCATCTACACCCCTACAGAAATAGCCAAAGTAACTCGATGGAGAAAAGCAAGCAGGGCTTTTTTTAACCCTCATTTCTGACCATCCTCTGTGGGATATTACATCTGCCTGAGATGGGTGCAAAAGCTCCAGACACTTCACTGGAAGCAGTATCTCATCTCATCTCATCTCCTCTCCTATCCAACCACGCTGATCCCTCCCAGCCACAGGGCCAGGACTCTGCCCTCGCTGCCCTGGGCAAAGTCCAGCAGGTGCAGGGAGGGGATCCCTGCAGGGAGGCCACACCTGCAGGGCTGTGCCCAGGTCCCCAGTGCATCTGGAACCTTTGGTGTGCCCCAGACAAACCCGCCAGCTGTCAGTGCCACACACAGCTGACACCTCTCCAGGGCGCTAATGAATATCTCTGCCCTCTCTGCACTGACAAAAGCACTCCAGCAAGCTGTCACAATCCAAATGCATCCTTCACAGCTTCAAAGTAAGAACAGATATACACACTCTTGGACTAATTTTGCTTTCCTTGACAAAGAAAGTTAAGATAAGCATCCAGCTGTCCTTCACATGGCCAAGTAATTCACCTGCCCTGGCTGAGTAAAAATAGATTATCCCATAAGGATAAAGATTTCCTGGCACTTTACACACATTTGTATTTATGAAGTGTGAAGTTTAAAGATAGAATAATTTTCAAGAGGAATGAAAGTACAACCTTACTCTGCACTTCAAATGACCTTGCATGTCAGGAGAATCTTCTCAGAAGACACTGGCTTTAGCAGTTGCTATAAATACTTCTATCTTTATACTTTGTCAAATATAGGAATAAAAGTAGACACCTGTGCCTGACAATCTAGATTTATTGAACAGAACCATCCAGATGTACTTTAGCAGGAGGAGTCTCCTGAGCAATAGAAACTGCTAATTGCTAGCCTTAAGGTAGGAAAATGAATAAACAGCCTCAGCCTGCCACAGGCTGATAACTCAAACATCCATTACAGTAACAGGAAGCAACTTCCCTTTATTATCGTGTCACCTGAAGTCATAAAAATTATCGGCATCTCCCATAAAAACACAGCCTTGGAGAACTTTCAGCCCTTCTGGAGTCTGAGAGCAGTTTGGTAGTCCTGCCTTCTCAAAACATCCAAATACTTCAATATTCAGAAGTTTAAAACAAAAAGTGTGAACAAGAAGTTTAAAATAGCTTCCATGAAGCATATGCTGTTATTTCTGCCATACAGAAATTTCAGCATTCAGAAATCAGCTATGGAACATTTGCACTCTTCTACAGGAGATGAGGAAAAACAAACCCCCAGCAGCTGAGCACAACACCTGGGAGTTCCAGGCACAAGGAACCTCTCTCACTACAGTCTTTACAACAAACTCAACAGTATCACTCTGAATTGCTTTCAACTATTTTCCCCATTTCCTCCTTTTAATAACTCTCTCATCTGAAACACTTGTACCTCATTAATTTTAAGAATGTATTGACTCCTCCTTAAAAAAGGTATTTGAATGTTTGAACTGGGAAACAGTACTGTCAAACAGGTAACCACAGCTCCGTTCAGCCATCTTGCACTACTCCAAAAGGCTTTCTCCCACCCAGAAACTCACGCAGTGCTGCAGTTGCCTTCGGTAATTTTTGTTACAGAAAGTTATGTGCTTGTTACAGCAAGCAGTGAACACACCAGCTGGAGTTTCTTTGCGTTAACCATGTTTGCTGCCTCCAGCTGCAGAGAACACCCCACAAGTCCCAGCTGAGTTTTCCAAATGTGTGTCAAACCAAAGGCTCTCAGGCTCTGGAGCCTGTCTGTCCAGGTTTCACTCCCACCTGCTTCCACACACACTTCCACACCTTCAGGAGGAGGGCTGAGAACAAATCTGCAGCTGTAGGACACCTCAAACCTCCACAAAGTTTATGAGCAAGGTGAAGAAAGGTAAGGATTAATGCAATTCAAGTATCATGTACTGGTATGTATTTGCAGAAAACTTACTTTTTTCTTTAGGAGTACAATAAAATACGCATTTAGGGCAATATTAAGTGATGCCATGCCCAGTTTTACATGATGAACACCGTCTCGAGAGCACAGTTCCCCCAGCAGTTAGTGCTCCACACAAACGTGTGATTGAGCTGAGCTGAGCCAGGCTGCAGAGAGCCCTGCACAATCGGGTTCTCAGCAGCTCAGCTGCCAGGCCTGACAGCTCACAATTGCAGCCATTCATCAGTGTTCCTGGAATACAGCCGCAACAGTTCAAGCCGGTCAGTTATCTCTGGAAAATGATCTATACTCTGCTCCTTTTCCAACAGCCCTAGTAATATTTTACCCCAAAACTCTGCCAAACGTGTAGGAGGTTTGAACAAGCTTTCTCAGTAACATTCTTTTAACAGAAGCAACATATTTCTTTTTCCCCAAGAGCCAAAATAAAGTTATTAAGCTGGATGAAATATTCTGCTTGTCAATTACAAATTTGTGTATACATGGGCATAAGGGTAAACAGAGAACCTGACACACAGGGGTACCAAAATCCTCTCAGGTGCTCTAACTGCCCTCCCTCCAAAATAATCAGCACTACTGCTGAAGTTCAACAAAAAGAAGAGTCAGAGCAATTTTGAGACCTAGTTCTAATTGGTTTTACAAAATTAGTATTTTTCAGGCTCTCTGTTTGAGGCAACAATACCCACACTGCCTCAGTACTAGTTCTTCCATCCTTTAATACTGCTGCAGTTTAATTTATTTGCAGCCACATTTAAAGAGGAAAAGAAAATAATACTGTGTTATGCTGCAAATATTTCATAATTTTCCCATGACGATTTTTCCTTTTTAAGAGCTTAGAAATTTGGACACATCAACTGAAATACTGGCTTTGCTTTTCAAGAAGGTGTGACATACCAAAAGTTTTTTTCTTTTTCATTCCTTTGGACTACCTATCCATCCTGTCTTCCTCCCCCAGACAAGACTTTCCAATTAATTAATTCTTCACTATTCATCAGGTCAAAGCAAGAGACCATAGTTTTTTATAGACTACTGTCAAAGTGTACGGGGCTATGGGAACAGGAAATTAAAAGTCTTTGGGCAATGGCTTGGAAGAAAGTAATCTATAAACACAGTTCTCTTTATATATCAGGCTGGATCACCTCCACCCTGATAACCCCAGATGATGTTTGATTTATAACAGCAGACTATAAGACAGAACTAACACAAAAAACCTTTTTTCAGAAATACATGAACTGACCAACTTTTTACATGTTTACTGTATTGCTGACATGCTGCTTTCAAATTATTTCCATCTTAACTATTTTACCTTTAAAACAGTTCCTCTTCATATTCAGAATGGTGAGCGACTTTCCAGCTATATCCAGGGTATTGAGAGCTGTACACTGCTCCTTGATGAGTCACTGTTTTAGAAGATGACTGTAGGAGAATGAGCTACACAAGTCTGTGAGGCTTCAAGTATGTGCAAATACTGAAGTAGATCTGAAGGTGCCAGAAGATACCTGCCTACACACTGAGCCCCCTTTCTGGGAGTGTTACACATTAACAGTAGGAAAGACAAAGAGAAAAATGCTTTCCACAGATTTATAGCTTCAATGACCACCAAGTAACCTCTGTGAACTGAGCTGTGTGCTGACTTCCTGGACCTGCCAGCACAAACCATGACTCATGATGTATCAGCTCCCTCTGCGCCCCAATAGCTTTATCAGTGTCAACCCCCAGCCTATTAATGACACTTGAAGGTCCTCATTAACTATTTCACCACTGATTCCAGTAGATAAGGCAGCTGGGCAAAGCCCATGGGAGTAGTGGCACAATTTAAATGGCTGGAAAGAGGAAAAAAGAGGAGCAAGAATAGAACAGCAGACAAGCAGGAGACAGCTTTACAATAAAACCTTCTCAGAGAGTAAAGCAAATAAAAACCAAGCGGTAAAACAGCCTTTACCAACTGCTAGGTTTTCATTCTCACCTTTCTCTGTCTGATGCCAGTGGAAGTCAGGCAACTGCTTGAGAGAAGCAAAGAATAGCCTTTGATCTCTGTACCTATCTCCTACGTTATGTATGAGGTCTGGGTCCATTTAAGGTAAGCTTTCATGGCTTACTGGGATCACCTTCCCAGCTGGGAAAGACTCACCATCCGTGTGCTCCTGGCTTCCTGACAGCCCAGCACACAGCACACTTTTATCACCCAGTGCAGGAGCTGACAAATGACACTCCTTCACTGATAACCAGACATTAGTTTCTCTACCGAACACCACAGTATGGCCTGTCAAAAAGAGCACACTGCATTCAGACCCCATTTCCATTTCTTATTCATTGTTCTCGTGGCAGAGTGTCTGAAAAAGTCTCTTTAGACATGAGCACCAAGTAAAGCACCACTGCAAGGTGGCAAGTTAAGGACTAAACTAGAAAACCAACTTTAAAAACCACAGTTCTGGTAAGAGCACCAAGAACTGACTCACTGGAGTGCCACACGAAGTTAGATGCCCCTAATTTGAATAAGCAGGACAAGTTTTTCTCTCTTTAAACAGAAGTGATTCACTTGCCACAGATAATCATGTTCATTGCCACAATTTACATTAAGTATTAGAAGCTATGGAAAACAAATGCAAAATGCATTCCTTTCCTTCCGATTCCTGAATCAATAGGGCGATTAAACACCAGACAAATCATCTTCTCAGAAAACACTGAGCTATGAAAAGAACCCACCAGCTTGAAATCTAACTTTATTTGCACAAGGCTGTTTGTCAGCCAGGTTAGCAACCCTGTTAAGGTAGGCAAACTGCAAGTAAATTTAAAGCTTTTAAACTTATTTTTGTCAGTCCATTACCAGTTTAATCAGAACCAGCACGGGTTTCCATAGCACGGCTTTTCCTTTCAGAAAAGCACAGCGGTTACTGTCTCACACACACATCAGGCAATGCTCCAGCCTGCACAGGCCTGCATTAAACCTGCAGCCTGAACTCTCCAAACATCAACTTTGAGGGGCTCTCTCCATCCACTGCACCCCAATCCCACAGACACAGCTGCTTCACTAAAACCTCCTCCTCAAAGCAACACTGGATACATTACCTTCATACCTGCTGCTGTCCCAAGGTGAGGGAACACTCACAGAGAAAGTCACCACAAGATCTGCTGACAATGGCCTAATGCCTGTTTCTAAAAGCAAGTACCACACATGTATTCCCTTCCTCCAAACTACAGCCATTCTGACAGTAAATGTGGGGAGTTAAGTTCAGTGCTCAAACACTGCTTGATTCTTCTTTCCCTCAGAGAAGTCAGTGGAGCTTTTGGCTGCAGAGCAGTCTGCCGTGTCTGTGGAGCAGCAGCCACACACTCCCTCCCTCCCAGGAGCCTGGCACACCACACCCCTCTGCTACAACTCACAGCTCCAAACTACTTCCCAATTTAAAAAACCTCACTGTAAGGTTGTGCTTCCCACCGTGTCCACATCTTAGCCCAGCTAGTGTCTGTTTTCTCAATACAAAGAACCATTCTCTGCAGAGCTTTCCCTGCATACAGATTTGCACACAAATACACATCCAAGTCCAAGTACTTTCCTTACTAACTGACACTATAAAGTGTTAACTCCACAGCAAGATAAAAATCAAGAATCTGTGTTAAAAGCCCTGAGATAGCACCACACAGATTTAACACTGCAATACAGTATCACTTTAACCCAGGCACTGAAGCGTGATGCATTCAGGCAAACGGAGAGAACAGCCCTTCCCACATCCTGGGCCACCGGCTACAGCTTTTCAGTCTTTGATATTGAAGAGGTCGTATTATTTGCATTAAGCAGCTTTCAGGATACTTTGTACCCCATTTTGTGAGAAAAATAATTGCATTCACACCCTGTAAAAAACAAGTAAAATTCGTTACTGTCTAAATAGTTCGCTATGGTTTGTGCCCTTAAAATAAAAATGTAATCCAGGTGAACCTCCAGCATGACCTTCTGAAAATATGAATTTACAAAAAACACTTGGCAATAACTTGAAAGTTGACTTTTTCCCCCTAAAAATACAGTTCTTTTTATGTCATTATAAAATAATTCATACCTGTCTTCATCACCATCAACAGGAATGGATATGCCAAAAACAGAGCTAGCAAGACTGTTCATTGGAGTACTTGCAGGTAACTGAAGAGGATTTGCTAGAGTGTCTGGAATGGGAGGCTTCACTAGAGGTTTATTTTCAGCTATAAGAGAAAGTGGTGGCTGAGGTAGGGGTTCCGATTTTCTTCTAGTATCATCGATCTGGCCTGCTAAGGACTGGGCCTGGGTCTGAAACTGTCCAAGGTTTGCCTGAGGCAGACTGGCGGGTGCACTGGGCGCACCTTGCATCATCGAGTGTGCGACGTGCTGGGACTGGACCACGCCAGGGCTTCTGCTGACAGAAGGGTGGCTCGTCAGCTGGGACTGCACCAGCGTAACAGGGACGTTTGGCATAGTAACAGAAGCGGTGGTGGACACACTAGGCACACTTGTACCAGGCACAGCCGCAGGCACGCTCTGAACTCCAGGGAGCACGGCGTGGGGAGCACCGGGCATTCCCGACACTTGACTGCTTCCCCCCATCGGATGCTGAGTCACAGATTTCTGTTGCACAACCCCCGAATGTCCAAGGCCTGGCTGCACCACGCTCCCCGGCTGAGGGATGCCAGGCTGGCTCGCTTGTGCCTGGCCACTCTGCAGCAGCCCCGCTCCCTGCGCCGCTGCTTCGCCGGGCTGCGCCGACACCCCCAGCACTGGCGCTCCCACGGCCGGCGCGCTCTGGCCCGTCACCTGCCCCACGGGAAGGCTGGAGGCCACAGTACTTGGAGCAGAGCTTGTAGTAGCCTGCTGAATAGCTCCTTGAGACTGCATAATTGTCATGTGCTGCATGTATTCAGCCTGCCCAGGAGGCTGCGTCGGCAATAGATGCACTGGTGGAATCTGGGACTGAGAATAAGCAAATTGTTGAGGCTGAGTCACTGGTATGTTCGCCTGCTGCACCTGCTGCTGGGCCACAGGAATGCCTGACTGCCCTACTGTCACATTTGGAGGTGCCATGCCTTTCCCGTTGGGTCCAGCCTGTGAAACACCCTGTGGATTTACCTGTGGCTGTGGCGGCACTATCATTTGCTGACTTGCTCCTGAAGCCCCAGAAAACACAGGCTGAGCGGTACTCTGAGGCACGGCCCCACCTACGGGCTGCTGCTGTTGCCCAATGACAAAACTAGGTTGCTGTAGAGAAGACTGGTTCATTTTCTCTGTCTGAAGCAGCTGTGACACAGCAGCCAGGGAGCTGTCAGCTATAGAATCGGGGCCATGGGCTGACGCTGGCACAGTCGAGATCACAACAGAACCTCCTGTGGCACCCAGGCCACTGTCCCTGTCTTGAGCAGCCTGTTCGAAGGTGCTGCTGTGCCTAATGCAATCTCCAGTCCTGCCCAGAACAGCACCACCATCCGAGTCCCGGTCATAGTACTCCATACACGTCCATCGGCCTCGCCTGTAGGGCTCCCCAGTACCGTGGTCCAGCTTGATCACCCTGAAGCGTGAGCTGCACGCTGCGGCCGCCGTCTGAGACATGGCCCCGGGGGCAGCAGGTGCAGAAGGCCCTGTGGAGGGCAGGGCAGCCTGAGCACCGCTGCCTCCACCCACAGCGGTGCCAGGGGCAACGGCTGGCAGGGGCACAGCCGAGCTTTTGGGCACAGCCCCCCCGTTGGGGCCTGCAGCCACCCCAGCGGCAGCCACAGCCAGCTGCCCGTCCAAAAGGAGGTTGGGAGAGACGCTGCTGGGAGTTTCGGCCTCGCCCACGTTGTTGAGAGTCTCTTCGGAGGAGCTCCGCTCGCAGACGTCCTCGGGGCCGTAGTCGGTGGCTCGGGAAACATCAAAGATTTCAGAAGACACGTCCTCGGTGCGGGACTCATCCGGGTCATCCAAGCTCTCGGTGTCCTCGGTGATGCTGCTGGCCACCTGCGCCGTGGTCACGCTGGTGATCTGGAAGCAGCTCTTCTTCTTGGCCGGCATCTTGGACATGTTTCCTCCGCAGGAAGGGGTTCGGCCGGCCGCGGCGAGGCGAGCGGGGTGCTGGGCCGGGCTGTCACGGTGTGCCGGCCGGGCCCCCGGCGCTACCGTACATCCTCCGGCGGCTTCCTGCGGCGGGCGGGGGGCGGCGGGGCTCCTCCTCTTCCTCCCTATCCGCAGCCCTCTTCCCGCGGCCGGGCCTCCTTCTCCTCCCTGCCGCCGCTCCGAGCGCCCCGCGGCTTCCTGCGGGCCGCAGCAGCGGGCCCGCGGCCCGCCCCGCGCGAGGGGCCCCGCGCTGGCCGGGCGAGGCCCAGGCGGCCCCGTGTCCCCCCCCGCTGTCTCCGCGCTCTACCTGGAGACCAGCGCCAGGCGCATCCTGCTCGCAACCGGCCCGCGGGCTCGCCCCACGGGCAATCCCCCGCCACGGGCGAGGTGCCGGCGGCGCGGCGGCCCGGGCAGCGGCGCTCAGCGGCCGCGGGCGGGCGGACCCGCTGCACTGCGCCGGCCCCGGAGCTCCCGGAGCGCGGTAGGGCCGCGGCTCCTCTCGCCCAAGATGGGGCTCAACTTGTGCACTGCACCCTGGGAGCGACGTGGCCACGCCCCCGGCGGGTGACGTCACAGCGCGGCGCAAAGCAGCGCGGCGCGGGGGTGGCGGGGGAGTACGGCCTGCGGGGGACAGTTAGGATATGGCGGCGTACGCCCAGTTCCCCCCCTCCCCCCTCCAGGATTTGGTCGCGCCCGGCCGCGCGCAGCCCCGGCCGGAGACGAGTGCGCGGCGCTGCCACCGGAGCGCGGGCGAACGCGAGAGAGCGCCCTCCTCGGGCGGGGCCGCGCAGCGCAGGCTGCGCCCGCGGCTGCCGCTGCGGTTGGGCCGACGCCGGGGAGCGGGAAACGGGGAACGGGGAGCGCGGAACGGGGAGCGCCGAGCACGGAGCGCCGAGCACGGACCGGAGATCGCGGACCCGAGAGCGTGGAGCACGGAGCACCGAGCGCGGCTCCCCGGCGCCGTTGGCCGGACCGCAGCGCCGTGCCCAGCCCGGAGCGCTCGGTGCCGTTCCCGGGACACCGGCAGGGATGGGCGCTCCCGTCCTCCCCGGGCAGTTCCAGTCCCCGAGCGCCCTTTCCCTGGGGAAATTCCTGCCCAGCCTGAGCTGTTCCCTCTGCTCCTGTCCCTGTTCCCAGATCCCGAATCCCCCCCGTGTCCCCTCCTGGCAGGGACTTGTGCAGAGCCACAAGGGCCCCCTGAGCCTCCTTTGCTGCAGGCTGAGCCCCCACAGCCCCATCCCCAGCCCCATCCCCTGCCCTGGCCATGCGCCATCCTCAGCCCCATCCCCAGCTCCATCCCCATCCCCTGCCCTGTGCCACTGCCAGGGCTGCCAGGAGGAATGGGCTACTGGGACATTTAGTGTGCTCTAGCAAAGAAGAAAGGGAAATTAATAACAGGTAAAATAATTAAAGGACAAGGAGCAAGAATGAATAAGGTGAACCGGTTCACTAACAAACCAGAAAGGTTTCTGAAAAGTCAAGTATGAAAATTGCTGCAATTCACAGCCAGGTTAGCCAAGATCCACACTGTAAACCACACCATGGCCTTGTCAGCATTACACTGGTAATATTTTTGTGACGTTGAATTGGTGCTGAACAATATTTCAGTGTGTTGGGCACAGTGGTATTTTTATTAAATATCGAGCATGTACATACTCCTTTCATCTGCCAGAGTTAGTTAAAGGAATTCACACTTGCCTTCTGTCAGTGTGTGCATGCTCCAGCACTGTGGGACCTTCCTGGCGTGTGTGCCCGGTTTTTAAGACATGGACAGGAGAGATGGAGCAGTGGAAGGGCAGCAGGCTCCTGCTCAGCGCTGCTGTGTCACCTGGCAGAGGTTTGGGCCATTCTGCCCCACTGTCTGTGTCACCTTCACCATTACACACCTCACTAGGAGGATCCCCATGCTGGTTTCAGCAGCAGTGAGACCCTTAGGGGCTCTCCTTGTGGTTCTCCTGTTCTCACTGCAGGTGATTTTACATATTTTACATATTTTGCCATTTAAAGGTTGTGGAGTCTTGTGACAGAAGTGTCTCACACAATCCCTGAGCCTCAGGACTGGGGGCAGAAATGTTCCCACAAGTAATAGAAGACTAAAAAAGCAGCTCTTCTGGAGTGTGGTAGTTACCAAGTTATCAAGTGAAAATGGCACTACCCTGTTGATTTTAAATGGTCAAAAGGTGGTGCTTCCCACTGAAATGCTGTCACTAGCATGAACTAAATCCCTAAATGCTTATGGAGTGCACACACCCACAAATGAATGCATGGCTGGATAAATTGTTTATTAATAGGTGTATGGGTGCATTGAAGCTTTTGAAAAGCCCTGATGGAAACTTTAAAATGATGACGTTTTTCAGAACGAAGATGTAGGAATATTGAAGGGAATCAGTTGATTGGTATCTAGAGTGCATGGATTTGGATAGCTGAGCCTTTAATAACATGAGGTGATTGCTGCTGGGGACTGAAATGTAGCCTGGGGATGCCATTGATCCAACACCAGGGCATCTCCCCAAGCGTCAGGAGTCACACTGAGACTGTTTGAGGGGAAGGCAGCAGGAAAAGTTCAGGAGATTGTTTTTTCGGCTTCAGTCTCACCCCTCAGTTGGTATTGATCTGCAGTACAGCCTTGTACAAGTTATTTTTCATTCTTTGATAATTGTTTTTCTCTCCCATCTATCACCTGCCTTATCTGCAGATACAGAGAACTCTGAGGGCTCTACTTGCCATCCTTTTTGTGTTGAGTGCTGAGACCTAAATGTCAGTCAGGCCATGTGATGCTGTCTTAGTAACATACTGGCACAGTAATGAACAAGTGATAAGCAGTTTATTTATCCCTAGGGTCTTTTCAAATTGGAAGAGAAATTTAGGAGTTACTAAAAACTGGGTATTCTAAGAGTGCACTCTGTTTCTGATGACTCTTGTATCAAATCCTGCATTAAAATTATAAATCTTACAATATACAAGAGTATCAGAAATTCCTTTCTATTACTGTAAACTGTATATTTCCCTTTTTATGAAACTCACAGTTCTAGACAGTAAGATATTTACTCTTTACATTTAAAACTCCTCTAAGTTACCCCAAATGGTCTCAAACCCAACTGAGATGCAATTATAATTTGAATTTCAAGTTCTTTTGAATTTCAAGCTGTATGACACAAGACCTGGAAGGCAAATACCAGGTTACAGACTGCTGGAGGGAAGAAGGGCACAGAAAATGGCAAATTGGTTATTTGAATGTCTAAGTGGGATTTTTGCATTTATAAAGGCCACTAACTATCCAGAGAACCATGAATAGTAGCTGCAGTGTTTAGCTTCAGGCTCTTCTTAAAGTTTCATATAACAAAGGGCACAGAATTTTCCTCTCCCCTGACTCTAAAAAAATGGCTCTTTTTGTCTTTGTAGTGTTTGTAGTCTTCTGCATGGGAAATAATAGGCACTAAATCCAACAACTAATGACAAAAAAAATCACAGGAATGACAAGTGAGAAAAATGGACACAGTTTCACACATTGAAGCACATTGAAAGTGCAAGTAGAAATGAATAAATGTTATGAAATACCATCAGCTGTTGTTAGCCTGATCCTGACCCCTTTCAAGTCAATGGCAAAACCCCACAAATGTCAATGGCAGCTGTGCTTTACTTTACTGAGAGATGTTAAAATCTAGGATGTACATTTGAACACATCACCAGACACTTGAGCACAACATCCTCCTCTTCCCAATGGGCACCTTCACTTTTCCTGTGGATCCTGTGCTGCACCCAGCTGTGGTGTGGAATAGGAGCAGCCCCTCCAGTCAGAGAAATGAGAATTCTGTGTCAGACACCTCTGTGCACACCGGAGGGATTCTGCAAATGACCGAGGAAATGGCAGCATGCTGTGGAGATGCTGCTGGGGTCTGTGGGAGGTGAGTTCCTGCCAGCACCTTCTGGGCTGTTCGAGCCCCTGGATGGTTCTCATCCGTGTGATTTGGCTGCTCTCATCTGCACAGTTGTTCTCAGCCTTGCTCTCTGCTGCATTTTGAACCATTTGTGGTTTAGAGGCAGAGGGAAGAGAAGCATGAACAAAATCTGAGCTGCAAGTCTAGTGTGGGATTGTAATATGTTCTTGATGCTGAAAAGAACTGTGGATTTGGAAGGCATCGTAAGGCAAGAGCCGTGTTTTGGCACTAGGGATGAATTACTGCTGCTAGAGCGAGGCTTTTAGGGAAGGCACAGAGCAGACCTGCGTTTGGGTCATAGATTTAAAGCCAGGAAATCAATCCTGGCTTTAGGATAAATAAATCAGGTTGGTCTGTCTTTTCTTTCTCAGTTTGAACATGAAACAGTTTGTAAACTGTTGCTATTTAGCTAATACACTGGAATGCAGTGAAATTTAAAGACATGCAATGTTTCTTCAATTTGATGTATAAATAGATTACGGCATTTTCAGCATTCCAGTCTTATGATCAAGTGGAATCCAGATCAGGTTTCATTTAACCTAGTAGAGAGAGAAATGGGAATGGTTTCAGATAGCTCATGTGGCGTTCAGCAGCAAATTCTCTCAAGTATTCAAACTCATACTGAGTAAAATGTGATATCAGTATTGGAGAAAATCCACAGACTTGGTGTGTTGGAAATCTTTCTGTTTGGCATGGTTTTATTTTAATGGACATTTTGATAATTCATTGCTGGATTTCCTAGAGTCTAGGTTGCTTACTTTCTTGGAAACCTCTTCTTTGAAGAGTAAGTGATCACTTTGCTTTTGTGTATGAACCATTCTTCAGACTTTTCACCAGCTTTACCAATTACCTCTCAGTGTTAAAAACATGAATTATGGAGGGCATTTGGTTTTAATATGTTGTCCAAGCAAAAATGGGAACATACAGAAACTTCAGAGAGCTTGTCAGATACTTTAAATAAGTACTGTGTGGCACATTTGATCTGTAGTTACAGATCCATTTTCAGGACTGAGTTCCTAAAGGACTTAGGTAATACTTGGGGAAGAGGACTAAGAAGTATGGAGAGGAAAAATGGTCTGTTTTTAAGATGAGAGAGACTTGCAGTGTAGACATTAAAGTGATTGCAGCTCCATAATAGCAATGTTTAGGTGGCCTGTTTAAAGAGGGATCCTGGCAGTTTGGGGCAGTGGTGTCTGTGCTGACAAGCTGAGACAACTTCCCCTGGGTTCAGGGATCCTCAGGCTTGGAGGGAATGTGTGCCTGCACCCCTCACTGCACTTCCCCAGCTGCAATGCCTTCCTTCCCTTTTACTGCCAAGCAGGAATTCAAAAGCACAGATCAGAGCTGGATAAATAAAGGTGTGGGGAAACTTGTACATATTTAAGTTCTGAGCAATTTTTGACAGATCTATTGCTGCCACATCACATAGGACATGGACAGCAATCAGCCAAAACTGGTTCCCTTTTTTGCACGAACATGATTCAGAAAACTTATGTCCGGATTAGCTCTAACTCTTCTACAAAAGCACAAATGCGGGGTTTGTAGTGGACAGTGGATTGATGGATTCCCTGTCTCCACATGGAATCTGTACGCAAAAGATATATATATATATAAAATAATACTTCTGCAGCTAATTCTTGCTTTTCTCATCCAACTCTACAGCTGCTATCAAAGTCTGTGACTGCATCTACTGAAACACTCATGCTGTCAGACACTAAAATGATGTGGTGGACATAAACCTAAATTCTGTTCATCTGTCTCTGCTTTTCTGCTGTTAATTTTGTTTCAAAACTTACATTAAGTGTAGTTCTGCTGAAATCCACTGAAATGGAATCATCAGTGAAATGGAGAGCTTACTGAGCAAAACTAAAAGTGTTGGGGTAGACAAATATGAGCTGTTTTTAAGGACCTGCATTTTGTATTACTATTATTGTTTCATAATTGAGCACTTCCATTATAAACAGAATTAAAAGAACAGGCACAACTTGTCCTTCATTAATGCTGAAGAAGTGATCTCAGTGTGTATCTGGGTTTGCAAATTCAAACAATTTTCAGAGCTCTTGTTTTGAAGCCTGAGAAAAATGGGGAAAACAGAACATTTGGGGAAGTGAATATTCTGACATTTGTCAGAGTAAACTGATGGAAGTGATGCAAACTACTGGGTTAAATGAAAAATACCACAATAATGAAAATACACTAGTAGGATTCCCAGAGCAATTACCTGTTTCATGGCAAGCCCTAACAGATTCTCTGTGAGAAGTTTGATCAGTGGAATTGTCCTGTAGGTGTTAAGTGGTGTGGGAACTCTTAGCAATGCATTGCAAAGAGGTGATATACTCAGCATTGTCATTTGGAGGATTTTTTTTCCTCAGTTGCACTATAAATAATTCCATATGGATAAAAATTAGCTCATAAATTCTGCAAGTTAAAACTAGGCATTTTCTCTTCAGGGGCTTGTATTCTGTTAAGACATCTGAAAGTCATTAAAGGCTCTCCACATGGAATTGTCTCCAAGAAGAGGAGCTGTGGTCTCTGTGGCACTAGTCAGGACATAGAGAGTCCCTCCAAAGGAAGGAGAGGGGAGTTGTTGGGTGTTTTTCCAGCCACAGTCCCACTTGCTGTTGTTTGAATGAGCCTGGCAGCACCTGAAGGGCACTCGTGGATGTTCAGGGGCTGCTCTGCAGCAAGTGTGCTGTGGCAGCTGCCAGGGCTGGGGAGGGATCTGCAGATGCAGCACCCACAAACCAGACACAGAGCAGCAGAGCTGGGCTTTGCCTTTGCCTCAGGGAAATGTTGTTTTCCATTGGTGGCACTGACCTGTGCCACCAGGCACGTGTGTCCTGCCCACTCCTCCGTGCCAGGCTCTGCTGGAGGATGGCCATGAGAAGTGGCTTTAGTGCCCTTTTGTGGTGAGTTACAAATGGCACCAGGAATGAAGAAATGTGTCTAATCCTTGTATGGACATCAACTGATCCAATGGTATCGAGTTTCTTCATCTCCTTACATCACTCTCCATTCTGGAAGGCAGGTTGATGACTATCAGGCATTGCTCACTGTTTGAGATGTGCAGTCATAAAACAGGAGCAGCATGGGCAGAACCAGGATGGCAGATGCCCCACATGCAGTTTTGGGACCCTGGCCGTGGCAGAGCTGTGCCCAGATGGGATATCCAGCAGCCCACAGCAGCTGCCAAGTGACCACCAGAGATTATGGAAAATCTAATACTCAGAATTAAAAACTGTGGAAAGATCCAAGTTCACCACAAGACCTTTCCCAAGACTCCCTTATAATTCCTTGTTTGGGGAATATTTTAAGTTCATCACCAACATTATTTTTATGTTGCTAATTCCCAGAGCCCTATTCAAGTTTTATGCATCAGAAAGGATAATTGTGTTATCCAAGCAGGTCTTCAGAAACTGAATTTGCAGTCCTTGTAGATGTTTGGGTTTGGCCATATATAAAATATAACATATAAATATAAAATATAAATATAAAATATAAAAATCTGACTATTATGTATTCAGCACTTATCTAGGTACTGTGCAGTTTACAAGATGGAGTCTGATCCTTTGGATATTGCCCAAGGAATAGCATTTAAAGTTAAGTTTGACCCATGCCAATCCTGAGCAATTCCCACCCTTATGGAAATCTCTGTAGAGATATGACATCTGTTTTCTGTAATCCAGGATGTGCCTTTGTGACCATAACTTTGCTTTGCACACATGTGTATGCCTCTAAAATTGTCTGGTTCTGTCTGACAAACATAAGAAATTTTCAGAATTATATTAATTTCGGGGACATGCACTTACACCTTGGACAAGACTAAATTTATAAGCCTTGGGGGTGTAAGGTATGGCTTTCGTCCTAAATTTAGTTTTATTTTCGATTCTGTTGATAAATTTTCTGTACTGATTTCAAAGTGATAGGGCATGTTACCTGGATGGCTAAAATCTCTAGAGAAAGGGGGTTTTGTGTTCATAAGGATAACAGTAATATTCAGAGTGACATCATTAAGAGTTATAAAAATAATTAAAAGAGTTGAGTTTAAGAATTAATACATGACCACAGAGAATAACAGGTGAGGAGAAGGAAAATGCAATTCCTCTGTTATGCTGTCCTCTTCCTCATGGTGTGGCAGGGTTGGACACCTGATTGGATTCATTCCTTTAAACAGAATTCCTCTTCTGCTCCCAGGTAAGCAGACAGCAGGTGAGGATGGGCACAGAGGTCTTGCAGTGCCTCATAAACATGTGAACACAGCCTGGTTTCACTGGGGAACATTTATGTGTTTGTGGCCGTACACACTGCCAGCCTGGCTGTTTGATGCTGTGGGAAAAACAGGGCGCTTGTTCTCCTCTGCATTCTTACCTGGAGATTCTTACCTGTGCTGTTTGTTCTCCCAGTCTGTTCTGGCAGGCAGGGCAGGGCAGTGCAGACCTCCCTCCGTCCTTCCCCACAGCACAACTCTCCTCCTGCCTTGTGGTGGCTTTGCAATGTGGAGGAACTGGCACAGGGATAAGATCACACTTGTTCTGTTCTCTGACCTGAAGGAATGCAAACTTGCTGCCCTCACAAATCTGCTGACCTGGCAGATGCTCTTACTCACATCACCTTGTAATCCAGCACTGTGCTTGTTCCTCTCCCTGCACCCTGCTGGGCACAGGCTAACAATGAGGGCTCTTGTGAGATGCCACCGTGCCATGAAGCAGAAAAGCAGCTCCTCAGGTAGGCTGGCTCAGGTGAGACATGGCCCTGAGCTCCATTCCCTGGGCAGGGACCTGGCTGCTGTGTTCATGTCTGCAGACAATGCCTCAGAGGCTACAGAGTGATGGGCAGCAGAGTTTCTAAGCCCACCTGTGAGCTGTGGAGAAAAAACAAAGGTTTCTAAGCCCCTCAGCTGAGTCCAGGTGAGCTGTGGGGAAATCCTCTCGAACACCCCAGACAGCAGTACCTCCCTCCACAGCTGCCTCCCTGCAGGTGCCCGCATGGAAAGTGCCTCATGAATTCCCTGTGGAACACCTTCATGGCTGGTGTGATTCCACATCAGGTCTGCTGCTGTCAGCAAACCTCACAAACATGCAACCTGCACGTGCTATCTTACCTGAAGCCTGCCTTCTCCATGCTCTGCTCAGCTCAGGGCGGTCCCAGAGGCAAATTTGAGACATTCCAGTTGATCATGGTGGCACATGAAGGTGACACAACCCCCCGTGCCCCTGGGGCAGAGCAGGGGTTTCTGAATAGGATCCCCCTGAGCAGTGCACGGAGGAACAGACGGGCCCATACAAAACTGCTGAGGAAGGGAGAAGGTGGCACGAACCCCTTAGCATCGATCCTCCTTTCCTCCCACAAATGGGGGGCTGGAGCACCACACTTCTGTGTCCTCAGGGAATGTGTCTGTGCTGGGCTGGGCATTATTTCTGGCTTTACTTGGATTTCAGAAGCTGTAGCAGCACAGCTCAGGATCCACATCTGTGGTAGGTCGTAGTAGTGAGAAGAAGCAAACAACTGTTCTTGTATTTGACATTTTAAGTGCTTTTTAGCAACATTACTACCCAGACAAACCAACGTCACTTTGAAAGCTACTGTGGAAATTCGCAAATGATAATATAGCCAGAGACAATTATAAACATTTAAAACAAACAAAGGTGGTGTTTTCTAAACATGAGTCTAAGGGTTGGCCACTGGCTCTGCATCACGTGCATACCAAAGCATCCGTGGATGTGGTATAAAGAGTAAATCTAGCAAAATTTTAAAAATAGGTGATAGCTACAGGCAAAACTAACATTTCTCCTTTAAGGAGGACTGGCTGACACATCTTCCCAGGAGCAGGGAGAGCTGTGGGAGCAGAGGGACCTGAAGTCAGGCCCAATTTTTGTTTGCTTACTTTAGCAAAGCACCTTCTTAGAAAAGTAAGAAAAAGCTCTTTATTCCTGCAAAAGCTGTGGCATTATCCCCTGTAACCTTTCTGAGGGTGGGGAGTCACTGCCAGAACTTTTGCACAGCTTCCCTCTGAGGAGTCGTCACAAACCCTGGCACTCCTCAATATACCAATACCTCAGCTTCAAAATGCAGAGGGTTATTGCTGCAGGAATAAACCCTCTTTCTTAGAAAGACAGGCAGAGAGTGGGGCAGGGATATTGAAAGATTTAGTCTTGCTCCTGCTGCAAATGCTTGAAATACATAAGACTGAATTATCTAGGGAGCATGACAAGGGTCTGGCAAAACCTGTCAGTTTTAATTAAGGGCCTCTGCTCAGCTGTCAGAATCCAGTGGGTCTGCTGACAAGACAGAGTGATGACAGATCAAGCTCCCCCAACACCCGGTGTAGATGCCTTTAAAGTAATAAAACATACATTTAAAAACTTACACTTAGGCATGTGCACAAAACCAGAAGTCTTTCACAGGTGCTCAGACTTGTATCTCAATTACAGATTCCCTTCAGTGAGGCATGCAATTTAAATCCCTAAACCAAGTCAAACATGACACAAAAATGATTCATTATTAAACAAAAACCTATCATCATGACCATCTGTGGATAAAAAGAAGAGGGGAGTTTCACCACTGCAAATACAAAATTTGCAGTTGTAAAACCTAGAGCGAGCTTGGAGCTCTTTTAATTAGCCAGAGGAATAATAGATTTTGGAATCACTACAATGACAACTTGGCTTTGGCAGTTATTGTTTTGTTTTGCAGTGACAGAGACTTCTGCAGGAGAAAAATGTGGGATCCCAGCCTAAAACGTCCCATTGCAGAGGAAATGTCATTAATGCCTTTAACCTTGCACAGAGCCAGCCTGGCCCGTGCTCAGGAAGGCTCTGAAATGCAGCAGTGGGAGCAGGTCAGCCCTCCTGAAACTGCAGGTGTGCCAGCAGGGATCACTGCTGGGGCTTTCTGGGGGCAGCTCCCCTGCTCAGCAGCCTCTGATTCTGCCAGACTTGGCACACACAGGGCAGGGCTCT